>VZZY01012370.1:645016-746512 GCA_013400335.1 Eurystomus gularis | reverse complement strand
GGAGGTGAAGCCCAAGGCCCGGCTGCTGCGCGGGTCCCTGCGGCGCGTCGGGGCCGGGCGGCCCGGCGGCCTCATCGGGGCCAGCTTCAAGTCGACGGCCTCGGTGCAGGAGCTGGAGTGCGCGGCCGAGTACGAGCGCCTGAAGAAGGAGTACGAGATCTTCCGCGTCAGCAAGAACAACGAGGTGGCCTCCATGGTGAAGAAGGAGGCCAAGCTGGACAGGGAGAACAAGCGGCTGCGCGCCGAGCTGCAGGTAGCTCGGACCAGGGGACGCTGGAGTGAGGCAGCGAAGGATGTGTCCTGCTGCCCAGGAGAGCTGTGGCAGGGAGGCGATGGTTGCGATGGCAGAGCCTTCCCAGGGAGTGCAAGGTGCTGGGGAGGAGCACCTCTGCTGCGGGGCCAGGCTGGGAGAGTTGGGCTTGTTCAGCCTGGAGAAGAGGAGGCTCCAGGGAGACCTTCTGGTGGCCTTGCAGGAGGACTTCAAGGCGCCTGTCAGAAAGATGGGGACAGACTTCTGAGCAGGGCCTGTTGGGACAGGACAAGGGGTGATGGTTTCAAACTAAAAGAGAGAGATTTGGATGAGAGAGAAGGAGGAGGTTTTTTATGGTAAGGGTGGTGAGCACCTGGCCCAGGTTGCCCAGAGAGGTGGTGGCTGCCCCATCCCTGGAACCATTGCAGGTGAGGTTGGCCGGGGCTCTGAGCAACCTGCTCTAGTTGCAGATGTCCCTGCTCACTGCAGGTGGTTGGACTAGATGAGCTTTTAAGGTCTCCTCCCACCCACACCATTCCATGAAATGGCTCATGCCGCAGTGCCATCCTGGGGAGCCGCTGGGGTGCAGTCAAGATGTGCCTGACTCTGGGGATGGAGCTACACAGTGCGCGGCTGTTCCCTCGAGTCAGGAGAGACGTGGGGTGCTGGGATAGCATTGTTATAGCGAGACTGGAAAGTCATCTAAAAGCTTTTATCAGCGATTGCTTTCACTCAGAAAAAATGGTATGCTAAATGTTTTCAGGCACTTCAGAAAACTTACCAGAAAATACTTAGAGAGAAAGAAAGTGCATTAGAAGCTAAATACCAAGCCATGGAGAGAGCTGCCACTTTTGAACATGATCGAGACAAGGTCAAAAGGCAATTCAAGGTATGGCTTGACTTCTTTCCTGGGAAAGTGACCAAAAAGAAGATAGATGTCACTTGGTCCTGTTCCTCCAGCAAATTCTTCTCCAGTAGCTTTTATGAGGACTTCTCTTTCTTAAAAGAAATGGGGAATATAATAGCTGTAGCTGCCTTTTGCCTTTAAGGTAATCCTGCCAAAACTTCTCTGTCAAACTATGGGGAAAAGACAGAAAATAACCTTTTGTATATTAAAGGGAGAATATGCAGTGATGCATCTTGAACTAAACTCCTGCCTTATTTGAACACGGGAATGTATTTGGGAGTGGCAAGAAAACATGGGCTGCAAACTGACACATACTGAAGGAATGTATAGATACAGAGTTCCATTATTTCTGCATGAATTTTATATGTAGCCTTGTAATGTTTAACACTTCTGGCTGACGTTAAAGAAAAGTCTGTATTGGTACATCTCTTTTGGCTGCTAAAATGTGACAGCCAGTTAAAGCCAAAAGCCTTTGCACTTTCTGGAGGGACAGCTTGAAAGGCCAGGCTGATGCTTCTGCTTTCCCCTTGCTGCTGATGGTGATACTTGCACCACCCAAGCCAGGGCAATAGGTCCTGGTTTTGCACAGTTTTCAAGATTCTTGGTATCTTTAGTTGTAACAGGTGTTAATGTCCGGCAGGTGGATAAAAAGAGGGTTGGGTTTGACCTTATATAAGAAAATGAGTCTTGAAGAGGATTTGATCTCTGAGTGTAAATCTAAGTTCGTGTTTTCTTCCCCCTGTGATGGTAATACGTTGCAAGCAGGACAGCTGGAGATGCTTGATCATGTTCCATCTCAGGAAATTTAAATTTCTGCAACAATAAGAAGTAAATAAAAGGTTGTATGTAAATGTAAAAAAAAAAAAAAAAAAAGACATGGAAGAATGAAAGGGAATATTTGAAAAATTATTACATGTAGTGACTTTAGAAGAGAATAAACTTTAAAAGGTGAAGAAAATTACTTGCCATTTTTAATAAATGCCCCATACTAATGCAGAGTTCTAACTTTCAGAACAGTATCCTAAGGTTTAAAATGGTAATATTTTAAAAATGAATTATTTTGAACTATGTTTTCTTGCTTGTTTCTAGGCTCCTGACAGGTTCTCGTTCAAATTGTCATGCCTTTGCCTACTAAGTGAATGCTAGAAAGTTATTTTTCCAATTGAAAGCAGATAACATGAATTTGGGAACAGATACTGAATTTTAAATGATTTATGGTTTGTATTTCTTTTTTTTTTTTTCCTTTCCTGCTCCTAGATTTTTAGAGAAACTAAAGAAAATGAGATTCAGGACTTACTGAGGGCCAAACGAGAGCTAGAAGCAAAACTTCAGAGACTCCAGGCCCAAGGAATCCAAGTGTTTGATCCTGAAGAGTCTGATTCTGATGATAATTGTACAGATGTTACAGGTGAGAATTTCATCCCCAGCGTTTTGTGTTGGAATGTGACTCAAGTCTCTGAAGGGTGAAGCACAAGACAGTTATTTATGTTCTTTTGTAAAAAGTTGTATGAATCCAGGTGAAAAGCAATATGAAGTAGTTTAAAGGGTAGAAGCAGCAGACTTGACAAATTCGGTTTAGATTGTGGGAACCCCGCGTTTCTGGTTTTAGGAATGAACAGATGAAGAAAAGAGCACTGTCTAGGCACAGTGACTTGAATTTTTTTTTAAATTGTTCCATGAACAATTCTGAGTTTTCTGACTCTAGATCTGAGAGATGATGTAGCAAAGGATCCAGAAAGCAGACCTGAAACTGGAGGGAATCTTGGACAGACTTGCTGTCCGGGGAGGATGAAGAATGCCAGCCCCAGCTGCTGCACTTCCCGGCAGAGCAGAGCCAGACTGACCAAAAGAGTCATTTTATTGAAGGGTTTTTTTAAAAAATAAAATCAATGACATCAACCCAAAGCCTTGTACGTGCTGTGAGAGGTATTTGATGGCATGGGAAGGACCGAGGCAGGTGTGTGATCAGTCTGCTGGCTCTGTGCCTGGCTCAGGACAGAGCAGGAGTGGTAGCAGGCAGCACTGTGACACTAAGGATGGCCACCATTACTTCTTGCACTGTGAAGGGTTGCTGGGGAAAAACCGTGTGCGAGTGCTGTTGCTTTGCTTATTGAGATATACCAACCATCACATCTCGGCAGGAGTATAAATCTGCACCCTTTAAAAGCAGAAAAGCTTCAAAATGCAATGATCGGCTTTTTGCATAGTCGTCTGCATTTGATGAACTTTAGTGGTACGGATAGTCTTGTCTTCTTTTATCTGTTTTTCCTTCTTTTGTGTTAAATTATTTCTTTAATTCGTATTTCCCTTCTTGTAGTCCTTTTCAATTTCCTGACTTTCTCCATGGAAGATTTATTTAGTGTCTTGAATGTTGTGTATTGATTGGCAGAGGCGTAATCCAGGCATATTATGGAGAGACACTGCGACAGCTCTTTCACATGGCACAGAGACTATGTTTCAGTCCTGACCTGCAGCCCCTTTATGCTTTTTTAGTGCTGGAACATTCCTGAACAAAAGCTGTCAGTTTTGTGATGTGCCCAAATGCCTGCAGCAGCGCTGTGAGCTGTGCTGAGTCGTAGTGCAAGTCAGCATTTGAACCCAACAGACATCTACGTAATAACAAATATTAGCCAACAACGTGTGCGTGTGGCAGTAGGTTTCAGCTGGAGTATTTAAGACTGATAATTTAACTTCTTCAGTGGCAACGTTTGTTTTCCAATTCGTAGCTGCTGGGGCACAGTCTGAGTACTGGAATGGAGGAGCTTTGGGAAGTGAGCCATCCATGGGCAGTATGATGCAACTTCAGCAGTCCTTCAGAGGGCCTGAATTCGCTCATAGCTCCATAGACGTTGAGGGACCGTTTGCAAATATAAACAGGGGTAAGTAATGGTGCTTTGTTTTGCTGGGATTATGGGTGTCTGTGCCATTTTTCTATCCATTCTTCAGTAATTCATTTCTATCCTAGCTCCTTTTCTACCCATTCTTAGGTAATTTGACTACGGGGTTATTTGGAATTCTTTGTGAAAATAAAAGGAACTGTAGCTGTACATGCTAAGTTATGTTTAATGTGTTCGGTGACTGCGGTATGTGCAGCAGGGATTTTAGCCAGCAGCTTCGCTGTCAGTAATCCAGATACCATTGTGCTGCTTTCTCCAGTTCAGATTTATAAAACTGAAATAGTCGAGTAAAAATGTTTACTTCTATTTTAAATCAAATGTAGTATTCATAGTATTCAGAGGCGGTGACTTACCTGTTTCATAGTGTAATTAGATGTGAAGATCTCTAGGCTTCATTTTGTGTCTTTTTTCGTTGGCAGATGACTGGGATGCTGCTGTCGCCAGTTTGTTACAGGTTACCCCTCTGTTTTCCCACTCCCTGTGGAGTAACACAGTCAGGTGTTTTATTGTTAGTACTGACGAGACTCAGCCAGAAGTGGACATCTTCGTTAGAGTGAGTACCTCCCAAACTGACATGCTGATTTGTTTCCACTGCAATACTGGCTCAGAAATTTGTCTTAACTTCTTGAAAGCTCTAGTAGGTGTAGCCAGATTTCAGTGAAAGTATTGCCAAGGACTTTAGGGGAAGAAACTGCCTAGAGAAAAGAAACTGAGATTTATCCAGCAGGTCCTTAGAGTATGCAGATTTAGTAACAAAGCACCGTTACTCAAATTTGCTTTCAGATCTACTCACCAAAACTTCAAAGAGTCTGTGAAACAATGGGGTACTTCTTTCAAGTTGTTCATTTTCCAGCAGAAAATGAAAGGCCTCTTAAGGATGTAAGAAAATGGGAAATTGAAAAAAGTTCCTTAGTCATTTTGCTCCTGCATTTAACCTTGCCAAGGTAAGTGTTGACCAGACTGGTGAAGCAAATGGAAACTGGTAATTTATGCAGAGTGCATAGCTTATTAAAATGTATTAAATGTATTAAAATGTACTGTGCCTTGCTCAGTACATCTCCTACTGTCTTTTACGTGATACTTCTTCAAACTTTAGGCTTGCTAGTGCAGACAGTTAAAAGAATATATCAGCTTTGTGTTTTTTTTTTCTTGTAGCCACAGATACTCTTAAAATACAGCGTGGAAGATGGTATGACAGCAAAATCAACTACTCATTTCCAAAGCAATAATAAAAATACGATTTTAATGGTTTTGGTACAAGTAGCATAAATTTCTCTCTTAGTTCTTCCTTTCTTCAGAGTTTGTCTTAAATTCTATGCTGAAATACTTGCTGGCCCTTTGTTGTTGTAAATAGATATGACGTTTGAATTAGATTTTGCAGTGAAACCCATCTTCAGAGCTTGTGCTGATTGAACTGTTTGCCACAGCGGTGTAGTATAGCACAAGAATGCTGATTTCCAATCTAGTTGTTTGTTGGAGGACTGTGAAGAAGCCTTCTTGAGAAACCCAGAAGAAAAACCCCGGCTGATTTACCACAGGAAGGAGGATGGCAGAGTCAGTTCAGTCGCAGTGCAAGAGTTAATTGAGCAGATTTCTAACGTGAACAAGGCAAAGGTAAGGCGTTTTAAAGACTGGAGTTTTAAAAGGCTTACTGCCCAGCTGTACACAACAGCGAGTGCTAGCAGTCCCAGACTGTAGGAGAAATTGCATTACACTCATTGCTCTGGATGCTCATTGTGCGAGCAGAGTGATGAAGCTGGAATTTGTGAACACGATGAAATTTTCGCTAGCAGGGGAGGAAAAATGGCACCTCATTTTCACTGAAAAAAATCCCTGTGCTGTAAGGATAGAATTTCTCACCTGTGTTTAGCCATTTAGCTGGCAAAGTTATTTATCTAAGGTGCCTCTGTAGCCACTGAAGAGAGAGGAGTGTATCTCCAGAGATTCTCCCATCTGAAAGTGGATCAGCTGCTGTTTGTTCCCCTCTGCAGAGAGAACTGTTGAGAACAGCTGGAGCTATATGCCCAACTTTTGAAACCTTAGGCAAAGTGAATGCAACAGAATGGAATTGAAATGTGTCCCAGAATGTTTTTGCTGTAAGCCCTAAATGCTGTTCCCAGTTGGGTTCAGAGTTGCGTCATGCTTTGCCGTTTACTTTTCCAGCTGATTGATCACACTGGAGGTGTGGAGGAAGGAGCGCGTGAAATCTATAACTGTGTGGAAAAGATAATTAAACAGGTAGAGTACACGATGCAGTTCAGCTTTTTCTGTTCCTACTCTGATTTATGATCTTAAATGACATCGCTGTGATTATGGTACCCTACTTAGATGTAATCAAAGGATCTTTTTGTCTTTTATCAGTAACATCAGGCAAGCAAAGGAATGTGCAAGTGGAAAATAAAACCCAAAACTGAGCAGTGATTTTGTGGACAGAAGCAGAACTAACAGGGGAAAGGGATCTATTTGTAGACTAAATTCTGTTTTAATTTCTCTTTATGTGTTTCATAGGATAAGGAGAGATTGCATCATCCACTCTCTCCTTATTCTTCCTTGCGGTGAGGTTCTCCCACTGTGAGAAGACTAAACCCAATGTCTTGAGACCTGTGTGTTCAGAATTAACTTGGGTTCCTCTAACTGCTCAATTATTTGTGTTCTCTGCTAGCCTAAAAGGAAAGGAGCTTATTGTTGAGCTGGTGGAGCTGCACTCCCAGACAGTGGAACCGAGATTAACCCCAGATGTGCCTTCACTGTTCAGAATTATCGCTGCAGTTTTCTCCCTGTAATTTTCTTTTTACTTAGGATATATTGGGGTATGAAATGACAGAACTAGAAGGCGAGGATTTGGGTGATAAGGAAGAGTCTCCTGCTCCTGAAGAAGAAGTTTTTGGTGATGTATTGTGGGATGCACATGATGAACAAGAACAGATGGAAGCTTTTCAGCAGGCCTCTAATTCAACGTGCGAGCTGGGATTTGAGAAAGTGAGTACACTGGAAATGGGTCTGGATGGAGAGGAAGTCATGGCTTGTTTCCATCCCCTGTTAGGCAAGTTGTGCTTCTGCAGGAGCAGCTGTGTCAGAGCATCCTTGAGGCTATTGCTCCTCAGGCTAGGAGAAGCCATGTGTCTTATGTAGGTGGTGTATTTATTGTCTGGGAGAGCCGCCCGTTTGTGTGGTGTTGAATGACACAGGTGAAGCAGCAGTTGTTGTTCCTGCACTGGAAAAAAGCCCTGCAATGGTGTGCCAGAAGTACCGCGTCCTCCTGGAATTTGGTTGTCAGTGGAAAAGGCTCACAATGTCTCTTTGTTTTTTTACTTTTTTTGAGCTCTGTCTTGACACCTATATTTGTAATAATTGCTTCTTTTTTACAGTATTTTGAACGTCTAAATGACCTGGTAGCAGCACCAGCACCGATTCCACCTCTGCTTGTATCAGGAGGACCAGGCTCTGGGAAGTCTCTCCTTCTGTCAAAATGGTAGTTTAAGCAATTTTATTTTTTGTATGAACGAAATTTAAGAAAAATGTTTCCATTACATTTCAACCATTGTATCAGTCTAATTAGAAGTAAAATGGGAGCACTTACAAAGCACTGAGGTTACTGAAGCGTCCTGGAGGGCTTTGTAATAATCGAGTAGCTAATTCCATTTAACATCTCCCTGACTCTGGCTGCAACACTGACAGATCTGTCTCTGCGCAGCATTAATGAGTGGTCTCAGTAGCTCAGTAGTGTTGCCCTCCTCTGATACACAAGCGGGGCTCCTTTGGAGTCTTTTACACCGGAATAAAATAAAGATCATACCTAATAATGTATCATAGAAATGCATTTTATGGTCACTTGCAGGCTATGACAAAATTTGCTGACAAAAATAAATGGATAGTGCTTTTACTTCTTAACAGCGTAGAGCCATGTGGCCATCAGTGCCAGGAAGGGCCCTTGTCAAAACCAGAGCAAAACCACAATCTCCCATCAAAAGTTCGTTCCTAGCTCAGGAAACGTCTGCCCTGTCCTGTAAGGTGGTCATGGGACACCTCTAGACACCTCAGACACTTTGGCAGAACTGATGGGTTTTCTTTGATTGATTTTTGATTGCAAAATTATAGTCTGTTAAGTGCTGGTTTGTTTGGTTTTTCTTCCTTCTCGTTAGGATTCAGTTGCAGCAGAAGCATTCACCAAACACTCTCATTCTCTATCACTTTGTTGGGAGGCCCATGTCTGCTAGTTCCGAATCCGCGCTGATAATTAAGCGCCTTACTTTGAAGGTATGCTGGATCGTTACGTGCCCTGGATCACACGATTCTTTGGGAAGTGCCCGTGTGTGTGTCTGTGTCAGAAGAGAACTTCTTCCACAGGTTTTTCTGCACCCGTTAAGAGTAAAACAAGTGTAAGGCAGTATAGAACAGGGGGGATCTGATTTTATACGTCAAATGCAGGTCAACTAAATAGCATCTCGGGGATATTTGTAATAGATTTGCGTTAGCAGTTACACTTCCAGTGACCTGTATTGATGGCTTGTAAAACCATACAGGCTTCATCCAAAATGTCCTGCCGTCTGGCCAGTGGCAGAGGCAGGTGGTACCTCTTCTGTCCCTGTGTTTAGAAACCTGACGCTGCATTCACCAGTTGGCACTGTGTTGTTCCTAGACTAGGCTCTATCCTCTGCTAATTTATTTTTTTAATTGCGTGTTTGATATGTGGGGAATAAGTGAAGAGTATTTTTGCGCCAGGTCTGAGCTTTCTTTTACCCTCACAGGGTGGCACTAAGGACTTCACAGGACTAAAGCCTTTAGAAAAATGAAATCAGTTGTGCTCTCCTTGCAGTTTTCTCTTGCGTTTTAAACGTCTGCCTAATTAACCTGTGCAACTGTTAAGCTCTTTAAGTCTCCAAATTCCTTGTCCGTTGTGTAAACTCATGTTATCTCTCTAGAATTCACATCAGTAAATATTCTTTGTTCTGCATATGCCAGCTTTCTGCTTATACTAGAAGGAAAGAAATCTGTGTGAACTTGACTAGAAAAGAGAGTCATGTGCTGGTTTTGCTTCTTTTTTTCCCTTGTGTGTCTATAGGAGTTCTTTCAACGATCCCAGTTGATTTTTAAGATAGAATTTATTATATATGTTTATAATTCTGCAGCTTATGCAACACTCTTGGTTAGTGTCACCTCTGACTTTGGATCCAGCTAAACTTCTGGAAGAGTTTCCCCGCTGGCTAGAAAAACTTTCTGCACGTCATCAAGGCAGCATTATTATAATTATTGACTCTATTGACCAAATACAGGTATGTTTTCAGAGTAGTTGCTGTTTGTCAGTCTAAAGGAAACCTTGACTATTGTAGGTTCAACTGTGTCTGTGTAACAGAAATACTCATGTTTGCTTTGCTTGAAAAAGCACATATAGAAAATAGTTCTGCAAAAAGGGCAGATGAGCTAAAATAGTCTTCTCATTTGTACCGATAAATTTTGTGGGTTTTTTTTTTCCTCTAAATTAATCTTAATTTTTGAGCAGTCCAGTTACATTATTAATGCAGAGATTGGAGGCTGTGAGCTGAGTTACTGGGCATGTAAATAGCCTAGTCCTTATGAGGTGAACATTTCCACAGTGCTACTCTGTCTGCTTTATTCAATGTACAGTCGTGCTGATGCGGATCAGTGGATCATTTAGTGCTGTTCCAAGAACTGGGTCACGAACAGGTTTTAAGGACAGTGGAGAATTTAAGGCTCCTTTCACTGAGCTGTGCAGTTAAAGAAATGTATCCACTTCTGGCATGGTTTTGAACAACCCGTGTGTTAAGTGACCCACACCTGTTTTTAAGCAAGCTGAGAAGCACATGAAGTGGCTGATAGATCCACTGCCGGTGAACGTGAGGGTGATTGTCTCCGTGAACGTGGAAACGTGTCCACAGGCTTGGAGGTACGGTACATTTCGGAGGTGTTTCAAAGTAGCCCGGGTTAGAATTCTCGGTGTAAATTACAGTTGCTCGTTGAAGAGCAAACAGCCAGATTTGTCAAGACCTGGAGATGTAACGGGGTGAGGTTTTGCCACCACTGAGGACAAAGAAAGCTTCTCTGTTGTAACTGCACTGAGGACAGCTTTCAGCTGTTGTGAAACCCGATTTTTGTTTTACTCTGATAGGTCTGTGCACGTGGCTGTATGAAAGAGGATATTGGGTGCACATCAAGAGCTGCAATACCATGATGTGGATCCAGGCTAAGGCTAGAAGTAGAAATTTGACTTGTGATGACTAGAATTTCCTAGTAGCAGGGAATAGCTTCAATTACTGCTTTGATATAAATCTTTAAAAAGCTCTGGAACTTTGATATCTTTTTTTTACCTTGTGCGTGCTATTTAATAAGGTCTGAGTATGACTTTGTTCTCCCTTAACAAAGGTTGTGGCCCACGCTTCATCTCGATCCGCTGAATTCCAAAGATGTCAAGTCTCTCATCAGCGCAGAGTGTAACTGTGCAAATGTAAAGTTGACTAAAGAGCAGGTACGAAATATTCTTTGCTTCTGAAGTACCTTCCTTCAGTATAACTTCTAATGAAAACATGGGAAGATAAAACAAGCCTGGCTGTCAAAAGGCAGTATTATATGTAGCTAAGGAAATACTTCTGCTTGCCATAGCGTGCTGTTGGAGTATTTCTACCCCATGGCTCATAGCACTGAAACACAGATGGCACAGCACAAATTATGAAGTTGCACTTGCTGCTGTAAAGGTGTTCTTTTAATTTCGAATAACGGAAGGTTAATGCATCATACTGTAACACTCATTGGCAGAGTGGGGAAAAATGTGTTTTATCTCCTTGCCTTGAGACCAGTTCTCAAGGTGAATCCTCGTCTTGGGAGATACAATGGTTAGATCCTAACTCTTTCCATCCTAAACTTGTCTTAACAATCTTTCACTTGCACGCTCCGACAGCTAGAAAAACACGCTGAGTTTTGTGCACTGCTTAGCACATCACAGTCTCCAGATGCCACAGATAGAAACGTATATAGAACATTTATTTTCTTGTCCAACAGTGAACGTTTTATGGTTAATTTAATCTTGGCTCACAGATTTTGTTTAAAATGTTGTAGGAGAAGAAGCTCGAGAGACACTGTCGTTCCGCCACAACTTGCAATGCTTTGTATGTCACTCTCCTGGGCAGAACCATTGCGTGGTAAGTTGGGATGATCTTGAAATGATTCTGCTTGATTCACGTTTTGAAACACATTCATTTAACATAGAATGGATCTCGTTAAGGGTAAAGAGAGGAGCCGTATACAAAGTTTCCCCCCTTCACTGGCTGTGAATGCAATGGGAAGAAAAATCAGAGCATACAATCGCTGTTTTGATACTAAGGGAATCCAGATACTTGTATCTGCCTGTTTTCAGCTCTTCTGGTTTTGTTTGGTATTTCTGCTGTTCTGCTTTCTGGCTATGTCACCTGCTTCAGTGCTCTTCAGAGGCATTTTGAGAATGTCAGCACTGTTCTGTTGAACAGTTCAATTCAGGTCTGTTGTATTTACTGATGTACCAGATAGTTTGCCTCGTAGATTTTTAAGGCTGAAAGGAAGTTCAACAACTGTTCAGTTCAACATCCTGCATATGGTGCTTTGCCCTGTAATTCCTGCTGTGGAGAAAATTAATCTTCCCTCTTGTGCAAGAGAATATTTAATAAGTGCATTGGCTTCTTATTAACCTGGACTTCATCTTGTTGAAAAAGGTGCATTTTTGGTTTAGAGAAGATGATTGAAGCTGATTGAAAAGCAGTCACCGAGAGTAAATGATCATTATTCTTTGTTTCTGTTGCTAGAAACATATCCTAGAATGCTTAATTGCTCCTGAAAACATGCTTTGTAAATGCAGTAAATGAAACAGCAGCATGCGGCTTTATCTTTATCCAGCCTGGTGTTCCTATTCTGTACTCCAGCTGGAGGAAAGAACACTGAAACTTAGGTTTTTTTAAAAAATGTTGCAGTTATTTAGAAAAATCAGACAATACGACTGATTCCAATCAGGAATTCACCTCTTCTGTGTTTAACCTTGCCAGGTGCTGTGCACCTTTTAAACTCAGTGGGAATTCAGAGCTCTTTCAACTCCTCTTACTCAGGGAGATTTAACACGCTAACCCACACTCTTTGTGCCTTTCTGCTCAGTGTTGGAAACGCAGGAAACATTGACAAAACCCTTCAGCAGTGTTTCCAGTGTCAAGACACCGTGTCACTGTACAGGCTGGTTCTAAGATCAATTCAGGAATCATTGCAGAGTGATAAAGAGAAAGGCCTTTTGAGAGAGGTAAGCAGAGAACATGTCATGAGCTCTACAGATAATGGATGTTCTTCTCTGTAAAGCATTCTTCTTAAGTTAAAAGTAAATTTATATTGGTTCATACGTTTGATTCAGAGATTACTGTATTATTTGTGTAGAAGGGAAGGTTTATTAATCTATCTGTTGCATAACCAGAGAAGATGTGACTGCTTTGTGTTACATTTCAACTCAGTCATTGTCTCACAAGACGGAACTTCTCCACAATGATGTGATACAGAATTAGCACTTCCTTGCTGATCACTGCCCTGGTCCCGTGATTACCTACAGTGAGCATAGTAACAGTAATCAAAACACGGCATCTTGTGAATTCAGGGCACTGCTTACTGCCTTTCTGATTTCTCTTCCTACCTCTGCAGAGTTTTGCTGATGTGTGGAGTACTTTTTCGGTGAGCATGTGATACTCAGTAGTTACTAGAAGTTCTTCCGTGCCTTCAGCATAAGTTACTTAGATGGAAGTTCCTGATGATAACGGAGTTGTTTTCCCCCAGTGTTCTAGAGGGAAATCTAAGGAGCCATTTGTTTGTGCCAGAATGTCCCATCTGGTGCTTTACCTATTAGAATATTAATCCGTTAGCGCTGAGGACTGTTCTTTGGGGACAGAAGAGGAGAAGGGCTTGTGTAGGCAGGTGTTTTGGGTTTTTTTTTAACCTTGGCCTCTAAAGTTAGAGACAGTGACACAGTATTTTTCTTGGACTTTCAGTGTAACTGCAGCAAATACTGCTAACTGTGTAAACTGCTTTTTCTGCTCTGTGTAGATCCTGTGTGTCATCGGTGTCAGCCACAATGGTGTGAGCGAGTCCGAGCTGATGGAACTTTATCCCGAGCTGTCATCTGCAGTGCTGGCCTCACTCGTCCACAGCCTGCACAAAATGTGCTTGCTGACATACGGCTGTGGCTTGCTCAAGTTCCAGCACCTCCAGGTAAACTTGAGAATGCTAAACGCGCACAAGGAAATGGTATGTGGCACCCTGTGTATCGTCAGCACTCAATAAACAGAGTGAACACGTTCTCTTTCTCTCAATTCTGCTCTCTTCCAGGCTTGGGACATGGTGAGACTGGAGTATATGGAAGAAGGTGAAAATGTTTCCGCCTATAGACAAAAACTAGTGGAGTATTTCACCACGCAGCTGAGGTAGGTCAGAATTCCTCAGGATGTGCTAAATTGCAGGCTTTATGCCTCCTGGATACTTTTGTTTTCTTCATATAGCTTCTCTGACTCAGTTTAGTGAAGTATTATGGCAGAATAACTCTGCAAAACCCTGGTGGTCAGTTTAACAGTTTGCTATTGCTCTGTTGCTTTTCAATCTTTGAAAAGGTTGAGGACTATGGAGAGGAGTGAGCACGGAATGAAGTTAATCTTAATTAACTTAATGCCTACTGCTTCTCAGAGCATCCACTGTTGGGTTGCAGAAAGGCAAGAGAGCCACAGTGTGCCAGGCAGAGGAGGCACAGAGGGGCGTGGGGCTGCTGCAGGGCTGTGCTCCTGCTCACGGCAGGGACATGCGGCATCCTGGGGGTTCCAGCACCCTCTGAGCTGAAATTAAAATGAAGACATGAGAAAATGGAGTGTATAGGTCTTGTAGTAGTTTGTATAGACATTCACGTGTGGCAGTTGTATGCTTGCGTAGTTTTCACATTGAATTGAGGAGCTCTTTTGGGCCTCAGAGTTCTAAATTTGATTTGCTTTTCTTTCAATAGTCAAGGCCGAGTGACTTGGAGAAGCGCAGATGAACTTCCATGGCTCTTCCAACAGCAGGGTGATAAGCAAAAGCTACACAAGTGTCTTTTGAATCTCTTTGTATCCCAGAACCTTTACAAAAGGTACAAAGGTAGCCACTGCTTCGGTTGTAAACATTTTGAAGTAATTTTTTTTGTTGGTATAAATCAGAAAATGACATGTATAGATTAAAGGAAATTAAATAGTAGTAGAGGCTGAAATGCTAAATGCTGTTGTCATAGATATCGTCTGTGTTTTCTGTTCTGTTACATCTGGGGGTTGGGAAAGGGATAAATGCTGCTGTTGGACAGCAATAATCTCCATGGGTTGTCTCTGTAGACACCGTAGCATACAGACAAAGTTCATGCATCTGGCCCTTTTCTTCTAAGCTAGCATCAAATAGAGGGGTACCAGAGATAAGATGAGCTTCTTATTTCCTTGTTAAAACAGGGGCCATTTTGCAGAATTGCTGAGTTACTGGCAGCTGGTTGGGAAAGATAAGAGCTCTATGGCAGCTGAGTATTTTGACTCTCTGAAAGAATATGAAAAAAGCTGTGAGGGAGAGGAAAGTATGATCTGCCTGGCTGATCTTTATGAGACCCTGGGACGGTTTCTTAAGGACCTAGGTCTTCTCAGTCAGGTAAGTACATTTAGAGATTGTCGTAACAGCAAGGAGGCAAATTAAGCGGAGCTCAGCACGTGCTTTCTGTTGCAGTTGTTAAACTGTCGTAGCCTGCAGGACGCTGCCTGCTGCCGTCATATTCTGAGCTCCCTCGTTACAGGCTGTGGCCCCTCTGCAGCGGTCTCTGGAGATTCGAGAGACTGCGCTGGATCCAGACCACCCCAGGGTGGCACAGTCCCTCCACCAGCTAGCAGGAGTGTATGTCCAGTGGAAGAAGTTTGGGAATGCTGAACAGCTGTATAAACAGGCACTGGAAATCTCTGAGAACGCTTATGGAGCTGAGCACCCTCGGGTAGCCCGTGAGCTGGACGCACTCGCCACCTTATACCAAAAGCAGAACAAGTAAGCTCAGAAAAAGTAGTTTTCTTTCATGCGGAGGTGGTACAAACACAACAGCGAGGATTTCGCTCCTGGAGCCAGAAAGTTCCTTTAGTTCTTTTTTAGAGTTTTGTAATTTCCATGAGCATCCCCTCTGTACTCTGGTACCAGGCCACCTGGGGTGGGGGGTGCAACTTTTGTCCTTGGTTTTCCAAAAATCTTCTAGTTAAAGGGAGAGCAGTCTGGTCTAGGTGTTTCAGATATTCTCATCTTTGAGAAAAACTGCGTTTCTTCAAGATTCTTAAATTCTCCTAAGATCTGTATGTTAAAATAACCGCGAAGCTTTCTAGAATAGCCAGTGATGCTACATTTGCCCTTCTTTCTAACACTGTAAATAACTGTCTTCAGGTACGAACAAGCTGAGCAACTGAGGAAGAAGTCCTTCAAAATGCGCCAAAAAGCAGCAAGGCGGAAAGGCAGCTTGGTAAGGACGTGTTTGATACTCCAACAAAAGGCAGGGTGTAGTGCAGCTCCGCTAAGCTGATGCTCGAGCGCTTGTGATAACGGAGGGCTGAGGCAGCGGGGTTGCCCAGCAGCAGCCTTGGAGACTGCCCTTTCAGCTCTGCCAAGCTTTTGACTTGTAATTCACTTTGCACGTAAGCGTTAACTGGGCAGCCCGTTTTACAAAGATCCTTGTAAAGCCTTCAGGAATACTTTACTTGTATTCGGCATTTAGGATAGGAGATGAACTTGATTTTAAGTTTTGAGCTTATAAACCTAAGGATTTGACCTGAGCTGGTTATTTGAACTATTAATGAACAATCAGCATGTACAATAGAGGGAACACAGAGCTGTAGGACAGCACGGTGACTTGAATCTCCTGGAAGAACGTTTGGTGAATCCAGAGCTAGATTGGAAACAAGCAGAGTGCCTGTGTGCCATTTAGCTCAAAAACTGAACTTAAGTAGGAGTAGTGTGCTCCTTTGGCCCCAAATGGAGATTTTCAGCTGTACGCTTTAAAAGCAGTGGTGTTTGCCTCACGTTACCTCGTGCTTTGCTGCAGTGCGGCTTCGCTCTCCTGCGCCAGAGAGCCCTGCAGCTGGAAGAGCTCACGTTGGGCAAGGATACGCCGGACAACGCTCGGACCCTCAATGAGCTTGGAGTCCTCTATTACCTGCAGAATAATCTCGAGTAAGTTGTACGGGCTGTGACACGTGCACTGGGCGTTCCTGTAGATCTAAATGGAAGCAAAGAATGGACAACTAGCGCTAAATGTAGGGACTGATCAGATACTCGCTGTCCTAAGCTGGCCTTCTGGGAGCAGTGTCCCGCAGAGCTCGTGTGTCTGTCGGGATGACAGTACCAGGTTACAGGGGATGCTGCCAGCACTGTGTGGGGACTGCCTGTTGTTTGTGACAGAGGAACTGCTGTAGGTCTGCAGTGGAATAGCGGTGTGCTACTCTAGGGAGATAAAGTAATGCCCTTTTGATAGCGAAACGCTAGAATGGTGGCATTGCATGGAGTTGTGGCTACTTTGTCACTGCTAGACATGTTCTACTGAGAATCTAGCTCATGACGTGTAGAACCCATTCCAGTCTCTCCCCCTGCGGTATGAAGGCTGTCCGCTGAACCCTGTAACATGTTTTATGTTTTTAAAAGTTATTTAAGGAATGTGTGGTGCGTTCTGAACCTTTACCTCACCTTCCGTCACTGCTTTATCCTTGGAAGTACGCGACTGCCGTGAGGAGTTGCCCAGAAACCAGTAGAATGTTTTGAACTGGGAAGGGTTGCTTGTGTAACTGAAGATGGGGGGTCGAGTTAAAGAAATGAGGAGCCCTTCCTTCAGCATAATGTGTGCATAATGTGTGCTGGAATCTGCTGCACTGGCGTTTCAGCCCTTTGCAGGGGCCTCCAGGTTTGCATGGGAATATATTAACTAGCTCTACCTCCCTCCTTCTGGCTAGCCTGCAGCTGGGCGTGCTGGACCTACAGATCCTCACTGCATACCTCAGCCGCTGATCTGGCCTTTGCTTATTCCGAGGAAAGCTCATTACCAGGTGTCAGGGTCTGTGCGGTGTTTTAAACAGCCACTTCAGCCCGTACGGATGTTAGCAGCTTTACAACGTTGCTGAACGGGCGTGTTCCGTAGGACAGCAGAGCTTTTCCTGAAGCGCTCCTTGGAAATGAGAGAGCGAGTCCTGGGACCCCAGCACCCAGACTGCGCCCAGTCCCTGAACAACCTGGCAGCCTTGTACAACGAGAGGAAGCACTACGAGAAGGCAGAGGAGCTCTACGAAAAGGCTTTAGACATCAGGAGGAGAGCACTGGCTCCAGATCACCCCTCCTTGGCTTACACCGTGAAGCACCTGGCAGTGCTTTACAAAAAAATGGTAAGGACAAGCCTGTTGCCTTTTCTCACCCTGAAATTAGCTGCAGGCCCCTCACCCTGCTGCAGTCTGTTTCTTAAAAGCCCAGTAACTTCTTCAAAACACACTCTGCATCAAGAGAAGCCACTTATGAATCATGTCTTCAGTGTCCTGCGTGCTCAGTATCACCACGAAGAATTCCTGGTTGGGTTCAAAGCTAGTTTTGGCTGCAGTGAGGGAAGCTCTTTCCAGCTCCTTTGGAGTGCTCCACTGGTAATTAAAAAAGAAAGAAATAGACACAGCCGAGAAGCACATTGACGGGGAGTTGAATACACTCAGTATTTTGGAAAATTAGGTCCTAATAATTATTCATGCTAAACAGTCTGTGTGGAATAGAATGTGACTATGAATTAAGCAAAGTTAAAGCCAGAATAATCTGGAAGCCGTTACATCTTCTCCGAGGGCTTTTGTTTAACGTAGTTTTACTGTTAGCATTTTGACACAGGGCCACTGAATCATTTTCCCCATTATTTCTAGGGAAAACTTGACAAGGCTGTTCCTCTGTACGAACTGGCGGTTGAGATTCGACAGAAGTCATTTGGCCCCAAACACCCCAGCGTAGCAACTGCCCTGGTGAATCTGGCTGTCCTTTATTGTCAGATGGTAAGTCTTCCATGTCTTTCCTTCCTGTCTTAGGGGTTTTTTTTATGATTTGTACCTAAATGATACTTTCTCGCCCACAACTAACATGAGGTTCAAGAGTGGTGCCATCAGCTCACCCAGTTCCTTACTCAGCATCAATAGGAATGAGCTGTAGATGGTTTTCTGTATTTCTGCAGATCTAATCTTAAACAGGGATTAAAGCTGCCACCAGTAAAATGAAAAATATTTGGTAACTCACAACTACCAGGACTGAGATTTTCAGAACTGCCTGGGACGTCCAGGCCCTAATTACCGTGGGACTTGCATTTGCACGTGCGAGCTGATTGCTTTGATAGTCTCCATTCTCCTCATCTGTCGACAGTACGGAGACCTGGGAACCCCTTTCTGGTTAAATGTGGGTGACTTTGCATCTCGGGTGTGTTGATACTCTGTCGGAAAAGAGGACGGCAGATGTAATACACGCCTGTAACAAACAACTTTCTGCTCCCCAAAGAAAAAGCAGATTGAAGCCTTACCTCTTTACGAACGTGCATTAAAGATTTACGAAGACAGCTTTGGGCACATGCATCCTCGTGTGGGGGAAACGCTGAAAAACTTGGCTGTGCTGAGGTAAGAGCTGCTTTAGCCCTCCAGAAGCCCGTTACTGTAGAAACCACTGCATGAAACAAAACGCCCCAGATTTGGGTACTTAGGAAAGCAGAGAGCCTCGAGTACGCTTTGGTAGCACGGTGTCCGTCTCAATTGAGAGGCTTGCTTTATTGGCTTCAATTTTGTTTTACTCTTCTCCAAAGCTATGAAGGGGGAGACTTTGCGAAGGCGGCTGAGCTTTACAAGAGAGCTATGGAAATAAAAGAAGCAGAGACTTTGCTGATAGGTGGAAAAGCAGCTTCTCGACACTCATCGAGTGGAGACACGTTCAGCTTAAAAAGCGCATTATCACCGAACATTTTCCTGGAGCACGGACAAAGGTGATGGAGAGCTGCTCATGGAAAAGGCTCTCTGCAGCCATGTTAAAACAGATGTAAAATTAAGACAGATCTATTTTTCCTAGGATAACGCACTATTTTGGGACTGACACCTGTCTTCATGAAGGACAGGGAAACATGTTTAAGCTTGAAGCCCTTTGCAGGCAGTACAAAGTGAGCTGCTTTCACCATACATAGATACTCATAGTAGTTACTAGCTCCAGTTACAGCGCATACCAAAGAGGTGGATTTGGTACCTCTTAGTCCAAGTGCCAGGATTAGGCAAGTTAAGCTGAACCCATTGCAGGTACTCTACGGGTAGGTCTCATCTCTGTGTTGCAGTGTAATAGCCTGGCTTTAGAGAATTTGTGTGCGCTTGTTTCAAGCCTTTCTGCCTTTGCAGCAGCTTTCAAAGCTGTTTCTAAAGAGACAGGAATTTTGAGAAAGTCCAAATACTGTTCCACCCAGCTGTGCCTGGGGGGTGGTTTCAGCTTTAAGCAAACTCAAGGACTTGTGCAGAAGTCATTGGTTTCCTTGGGAAGCTCGTACGTGAGCAGACCATCACCCGCAGCCAACGCTGCTGTCACATTCAGCCATCTTCAGTAAAAAATACTTCCAGGGAGGAGTTGGTGAAGATGATGACGACCCAGTTCTCTGTGGTTACCCTTTAGTGATGCCTTCACCATTTAACAGCCTTGAACCCCTTAAAAATACAAACATTCTTGTATGAGCTGGAAAAAGCTACTGGTGCAAACTGTTTTGCATCAGATGAAGAGACACCAATCAAATCTACCTGCCTGTTGTTTCTGAACACCCCATCCTCTGGAAGAGTCAGTCCCCATTTGGGACAAATCCCCAGCTACAGTCGTAGCGCTCTGAAGGCAGGGACATTAAAAAACCAAACAACTTGTACGCCCAGCGTGCACCAAATAATACTTCTCTGTAGGAGAAGTCCAGCTCAAACCAGCAGCACCAGTATCAGTGGAGATTTCGTCATATGGTCGGAATAGAAATATCTCAATGACATTCGTGATACTGTAAAAACTGGAAGCTGCTTTTATGTGATTGCCAAATCAACAAAGCTGGACTAAACCATTGCAAGAGGCTTTGATTCCTTAGTTCATAACAAAGGAAGTCATAAATTTTCCATTATGTTTTATAGTCGTGTAGATTATACTTGTAAATGTCTATTTAATAAAAACCCTGACAGCTGCTTTTTTGGGATGCTGTTTATTTCAAAATGATTTTAACCATTGGCACGTACAATCATCTCAACGTATTTTCTAATTATTTCTAATTCTTGTATATACAAGTTTGAAGTCCAAAAGCAACAGAACGCTGACAGTTCCAGTTCCGCAGGGTACTGGCGCTACTTTTATGATCATTTGAAAGGCAGCGGGACTGGCTGGTGGTATTTACAAGACAAACAATAGCTCACCTGCTCCACTGAAGTGCAACACTAAAAGTCCAGAGAATCTAATTTTAGCAGCTTTCCTCCATGAACTCAGATTAAGTAGACTCCTTAATACAGCCTATGCGAGAGGGATTCAACAGAATTACAGCTAAACTTGGAACAGCCAACAAAAACACAGTATTTAGATGTCTAAAGAGATGGACAGACTCTCCTGCTGCGGGTAATTCTTAGAGATTTTGTGATGAAAGCATCCACCAGCTGAAATAGCATCATGCCAATACCCGTCTTCTAGTATCATTGCTACCACAAGGCTTCACCCTGAACAGCTTACTCAGAGCATCGTTACATACGAAACATTCCACAAGCAGCAGTAAAACATCAATAAAACCAGGGAATTTACTTTTTTAAATCCACCTCGGAGATATGTAAGGCTAATGAAGAGGCTGAAATGTTCTGTTTGCTCTGGAAGAGTAGCCACAGCATGATCCATGCCAACCATTCAGACGGGTGAACAAGGAAGAGTACAAGTGCCTGGAGAGCATCATCTGCCCTCGCCCTAGTTGGTCCCTCCAGCAGATCTCATCTGTCTCTTGTCACACGCTACATCCCATCCTCCTCACAGGGTACTGCATGAAAAGTGCTCTGCCTGCTCTGGTTAGTTTATCCTTCTCCTTCCATTCTCTACTGAGCATCTGGGCACTAGCAATGCTGAGAAATGAGAATTCACAGCAGCACAGCTCCTGAGCTTAAAGACAAGAACAGCCAGCAGAATATGAACACAGTCGGTGGTTCCCTCCTGCCCCAGTAACAGTTCCACACTTCTGCGGAGGTAAAAAAGTCTGGTCCTCAAAATGCAGTGTCAAGCAAAGCCTCCCTGAAGTTGTACTTCACAGCGTTTTGCTACATGTTTCTCATTTTGGCCATGAGTTCTTCTAGGCTTTCCTCAGACTCTGCTACTGTTTCCTCAGTGAGGGGATTTTCTTCCTATTAGAAATGAGAGGAGAAAGTTGGCAACGAAAATAGCAAAAGGACATCCCCAGCACACCAGCTCTAGTCCTGCCATCCCACACCCTTTTCCACGAACCAAGCACTCTTCTGCAAGATCAGGATTATAAGCTTCAATTGCCAACTATTCTGAGGAGGGGTGAGAACATCCTGCCTGCAGCACAGACTGTGCTCCCCAGGTGTGCTCCTTGCTCTGACTGCACAGAGCTTTTGCAAGGTAACTGTGGTAACAGTTCATTAGTCACAAGATAGCAAGTGGGAAATGCACACTGCTTTTCCTTCCCTTACCCGAATACATCCACTCCTGTCCCCTCAGACCACATCCATGCTGGCATCCACACCTGAAATAATGTCTTTCACAGGAACACCAAAGGGGGCCACAGAAGCACCGATGGGATGTGCTGAGGTACAGCTGCACCGGAACGGTTCCCGGTGGAATCTTAGTTTAAGTTTAAAGGGAACCAAACTGGCTGGTATTATAAATTTACTCTACAACACATATTTTAAAAATTCCTGAAGAATGAATACGTTACCTTGTCTGGGATAGTGTATGCTACAGTAATTCCCTCGGGAAGCTCAGGTACGGGGCCAGACGCAGCCTTCAGCTCATCTTCCGAGATCTCTGATACTAACTCGATGCCTTTGCATTAAAAGGAATCAAGAACTCCATTAGAAGTTAGTGATTACAGAACTTTTTCTCCTATGTTATCAGGGTAAGAGGAAAACGGCAGCTGCTTTTCCAAGATAGACTTTGATCTCAACCACTTGGTGATCAATAGAAACCATTTTCCCCTTACAAACTATGAAATGGTTCCACACAGATGACTGTGGACTCCAACAGACCTCTCCTACAGGGCTTCTCACCATGTCAGTCTTACCGTGAGACGCTTCTCCCCACGGTGAGCTAAGATTATTTCCTGTATCATGTAATAAACAGAATGTACATATCCATTCTGAAATGGTGCTGTGGAACACGCTTCCCACTCCTTCAGACAATTCCTGCTCATTTAAAGCCCTCGGAGGAATAAAAAAAAAAAATCCATGGGATGCCTCAGCACAGCTCTTACAGAGACCACAAGTGCTCTTTGGTTACATATTGAAAAGGAACACATCTCACGTCCTTCACATCTTCAGACTGTCTTCCGAGAAAGTCTTTTACTCAAACAGTGCATACAATTTAAGCCTAAAACCCACACATTACACTAAAAAGTGCGTCATCAAGTTGTGCTGTCCTGTGAGAAGCCAGCAGTTATGCAGTGTAAGTTACAAAAAACCCAAGAAGCGCGTGTGCCGTGCAGTGTGTTCACCCAAACCAGACTTTAACTGGAAACAGCATTTAGCCTCCAGCTGCTTACTCACCCCAGTCATTGTCTTCATGTACTATTTCTTCTTTCTGCTCAATTTCTTCTTGTTTTGGTCGTGCAGCTTCTTTTTTCTGAAGGGAAAAGAAACCACAGAAAGATAAAAAGCAGAATAGATGCAATAATCCCCATTTTCAACACCAGATCAGATCTAATGTACACACTTGTAATATTCAAGCTACACAGCCTCCATTTAGAATTTTGTTCGGCATAAAAATGCAGAATACCTGAAAGTTTAAAAAAAATGAACCCATTAACACTCAAAAACATGACTGCCAGAAAGGGTGCGCAGTCACTGCAGAAGAAAATACCATCCATTTGCAAGCCCTTTTCTTTAAGGTAACTCCAAGTACTGTATTTTCAGAATCACATGAACCATCTGAAGAGAAGGCTGCTGAAAACGAGAGCAGCAATGAGTTTTCTTTTAGCACACTAAAAGTAGCTTGCTTGGATCTTAAGACTTAAAGAAAAAAAACCCAAACAAACAAAAACCCCCAAAACATTTACCTTATAGTTTTCTTGCTGTTTTCTGCAGTTGTGGTCACTGCACTGTGGATTTGGCTTCATAGACATGGTTGGGAAGAAATCCTGCATCGCATTGTAACCCAGATAGTAACTGACAGTGCCAAAATTTAACAGGTACCTAGAAACAGAGAGAGCAGGCCCTTACACACTGCTACAAAACTGAACACTCAGCTGCTCAAGGAATAATTTTCCCTCAAAAAACCTTTTAGAATACACTGTCAGCTGTAAAGAGTTACTGTAATTGTCTTCCAACGAGCTGCAGTCACCTGACAACAGCTTAAGTGCATCAGCACAGAGCCTGGTCCTCTCGGGGTGGGAGTGTGTGAGAACAAGTCAGCTACGCTCTCAGGAAAGTTTAAATAGCAATTTTTTGCTGTGCCTTCATCCACTGCTTGGAACACTCGGGTGTCGGGTATTATGGAGAGTTCCCAGCAGCTAATCAGGACCAGTTCAGTCACCTTTACTGTCAGATGGGCACTGAAAATGTTCTTCATTAAATGAAAACACCCGTTGGTGTGCGATTTCGTATGACACCTCTCTCTGCACAGCTGAAAATGATGCTTAGCTGTTCGTAGGCAAGTGTGCAGACAGGATGTTTATTCTTTGTAACTAGAAATGCTGGGTAACTGACAAAACTAAGCAAAGGCTGAAAATAGATTACCTAAGATCCTATTCTCAAAGATGCTTATAGAAGATGATGCGTCATTTTGAAACCAAATGTGAAGCTGTTAAAGAATTTTCCATGCTGACACATGTAGTTCTAGCAGCTGGAGGCATACCACAGGACTTTCTGAAAATACTAAAGCATCTCAAATTGCTATATAAAACTCTTTAATTCACCTCAGGTCAGAGTACAAACACTGCAAGAGAAATGATTTCTGATTTGTCTGTGTATGAAATTTCAAAGTTACCAGTGTGGCACTTGTGTATAATGTAGTGATGTCAAACGGGAGCGTGGTTAGATGCAGAACTAGGAAAAAAAAAATTGCTGTGTGTGTATGCATTAAAAGAAGTTCTCAGGAAAAGTCTGAAAACTTTTCCTTACTCCTGAAAAATTCTATGAAGAACAGCAGCTCCAAAGTGAGCACACCAGAGATTCCAGCAGGGCTGAAATACACAACGTGTATTTCAAATACACACTTTAGCGACGCCAACACCTTTAGGAAACGGGTCACAGAGAACCAGACCCATCGTTACGAAGTGTCCCTTCCTTCAGGTTTCTTTCTCCTGCAGAGCTGCGCACTGAATAGCAACAACTCTGTGACTTACTTCAGAACATTTTGTACCAGAATTCCTGCCACCACGCCCATAGTTGTAGGAAGGCTGGCTGCACAAACTCCTTCTCGTTTCAAGGTCTTCTCATCAATATTTGCAGCAACTACAAGTGGTGGAGCACACTAAGGAGAAAAAGACATTCTGTTTTTTAAAAGTGTTTAGAAAAGCGCAGATCACAGAAAATGAAGCTACTCCCTCAGCTGTGCCAGGACCACGTTTGCTAGCCAGCTGATCCCCGTACTCCCCGTCCCACAACGATCCAGCAGAGGCTGCGTACCGCGAAACAGGCGGATTCACCAGGCACGACCAGCTGGATGTGTCCTGACACCGCATTCTCGCTCACTCCAGACTCCATCCAGATCTGTCCCAGTTCATTGCAGGCCTTACAAACACAGAAACACACACACATCAGCGCTGCGGAAGTTTAATGAAATGAAAAAAAGAACCCAATAGCGTCATCAGGAGTGACTGAACACACTGACCTTCCTGCTTTAAGATAAAGGAATGTGAAAAGCTGTTCAAAAAAAATCGTTTATCAAAGTACAGATTGAAGTTGTCCTCATGCTGCCAGCCCATTGTGCTCTCCAGAGGTTCTGGAACACAGGCATTAGTGACGCCGTTACCAGCACGCTGCACAAGCTGCTTTCAGAGGCACACCCAAAGCGATATCCGGGCACACTCGGCACATGCCGCGTATGGATCGAGCGAGCTGAAGGACAACAGCCACCACGCGTTTGGCACAGACCCTGCACTGGCTGCTGCTTTAAAGAAAAGCCGTTTGATTGTGTGTGCTGCCTTCCGGCATTTTTAGTAGACACAAAGTCATGTGAATTACACAATGAGCTAGACACGGCCTTTAAAAAGTCGGCAAGATTTAACATACCAGGCTTGGATAGTACCTCTATGTAAAGAGGATAATTTGGAAAGAGAGAGGGCCTACGACACTTAACTCTTTTATTAACCATTGGCTGCTGGTAACTGAAAAGGCTGTGGTTATATTTATACACATGAAATGTGCTTTAGAGGAACTGCATAAAAGCTCAGATTCCGTTTCCTTAAATCAAGAAAGAAATTTCTTAGAGGATTATTGATAAGTTCCTGTCTTTTCTCGAATACCCACAATCCCTAACATCGTCTATAGGAGAAAACAGGCGTCCAGAAGCTCACGCCTTTGATAGCCTCACCGTGTTAATAGCCATGCGAGCCTCAAAGTTGTCCACGCAGCTGAGAACAAGATCAACAGGCTTCCCTTCCTCCAGCGCACCGTTACTGAAAGGGGAACCAGGAGTTCACGTGAAATTGCTGGGAGAACAAAGTACTAACGTGACAATCAACGTGCTGCCTTAGGGCACAAAGCACATGGGAAGCATATTTCTAGGAAATGCAGAACAGGGCACAACTAACATCATAGATCTACAGTAGAAACTGCAGCACGCTGAAGCTGGGACATAAACATATGGGCTTTGAAGATTTAAAGGGGTTTTATACACAGCGTACACTCACGGTACAAAGTATTGGAGAATTGTATGTTGGTACAGCTTAACTGCAGATGGGAAGAGTTCAGAACCTCTCTGTGAGGTCTGCTAATAACTGTTTTCTTTCTTCATTCTATAAAGTGCACCTGAAACGGCTCCAGTGCAGTGAAAATATGATCTGATCTGTTTTCTATAATGGAAAAAGTCTGTAAGACCTGCAGCTCTGGTTGGAAATCTAAAAATGCACTAATGTAAAATATAACTGTGTAACAGTAGAAATAAATGTCAACCCTAGAGAAAAGATCTGGGCAGAAATGTCTTCATATAAACACATTTCCCCCTGGTTTTCAACTGGAAGTCATTTAAATTGACAAAACCCAACAATAAAAACGTGAGGCTGTATTTAGGACCACACAGCAGCAGGAGGTGAGAGAGCTTTTACCTTATTCTGTCCATGAAGTGTTCAAAGTTGTCCAGTGTTGTGATGTTGTAATTATGTACTTCAAATTGAACATCAGGATTAATATTCCTTATGGAGGAAACAATACGAGTCAATGGTAATACAGTGATAACTTGCATTCTACTCCCTGACTTCACAAGGGCTGCTACAGCCTTACACTTCCCACCTGAAGCCTAGAATGCGCCCACCTTTGTCAAAAATTTACAGATTAGATGGGAAAAAAATCTTCACGATGTATTGAAGTGGCATAGTTTATACTAAACTTCTGAGCAAAATCAGCTGTGCTTCCAGAGTAGACTCACATCAAGGTTTTGGCCAGTACAAAAATGTCCTTAAAGTATCAGCCATTCCCACAACTCTTTTATACTCCAATTTCCAAATTAGATCATTCAACTTTGCAAGTGATTGTCAGTGAAACATCAGTTTCTGGAGAGGCATCCTAGGTAAAGACATTTTGATTCCCACTTCCCTAAGTTATACCTCAAAGTATGCTCTGCTGCGTGCACTTTGCTGAGTCCAGCTTGATGAGGCTGGAAGAAGAGTCTGTTCATATTTGCCAGCTCCACCTTGTCATAATCAAACAGAAGCAGCTGCAATAGACATTGTATTAAGATACGTGAGTCTCCACAAGCAGAGCACTACGACAAGGCATTTTAAACAACAAAACTCACTCTAAAACCAACAACCTCCCGCACTGTCCCATTCAGATGCAAAAGGGACTGACATTTTAAGTACATGAAAGACTGAATTCAGTCTGCCCTTCACCAGGAACCAATTCATGAAGTCATGAAAACCACTCAATAAAACAGGCTGTTCATTTGACCTAAACTAAGAATATTCCACAGGTTATCCCCATGAACGCTGTCCCCTCTGTGATCACATTCCTGCTTGCTGTTAGGGCATTAACTACAGATGGGCAGCTTCACTTCTTCAGAAACAACTTAATTAAAACATCAATGTAACACAGGGACACGTTAATTATGATCAATTCTGAATCAATCTCCTTTTCTTTGCCCAAGACGCTGATCTTCAGGAAATGCTCCTTCAGAGGAAGGGGGAATAAACTTTGCAATTAAAAATTGCATCGCCTCTATATTAAAAAATCCTGAAAGTTCCAAGTGTAAATGGCCAGGCTTTGCCTGGAAATACAGACATCTAAGCCAGTCCCCAAATTCCTTCTTTGAAAGGAGGAGTTTCTGGAGTTTCCTGTTATCTATACCCACATCAAATTGTTTTTAACTGCTACTAAATTTTTAGGTCTAAGTCTGCCACAATAGTTGTGATAAAAATATGTTTGACATCTACTGCATTTCAACTTCATGAATATCAGCTTCTTCCCATAACACAAGACTTAATCTTCTCTGCGAGTTACCCCTTTTTTCTTTCTTTTCCCTCTGCAACAATCCAGTATGAAGGTTAGAGAGATGGGCTGGGAGATAGACGAGCAGGGAGAAGACAAGCATCCAAACAAGAACCACCCACATGACGCGGGATTAAGCCCTACGTAAATCAGTTTTACCAGCATGAGAAAAATGCACTCTTCATTTGTGATGTTTACACGAGCGCTCTTCTTGACCACTTTCTTCAGAGTGCTTTTTTATTTGGGCAAAATCAACTGAGTGAAACCAAATCCGCCTGTTTATGAAGATGACTGGTCCATCTACTATGAAGAAGCAGCAGAAGGAGGAAACTCTCATTACCTTACCAATGCCACACCTTGTCAGCATTTCAGCAGTCACGCTGCCAACTCCACCCACACCTACTACCGCGACGGTAAAGGTGCGGATTTTCTGTAGAAAGGAATGAAATACACATCAGTATATCCACAGTGCTCCTCTCCCACACAAAGCCCTTTTAATGCAGGGAGAATCCTACCTCATAGTCTTTGACAATTCCCATTCTTTTTAATGCCATCAAGCGACTGGAAAGAAAAACAGCAACGTTATACAGAAAACGCTCTCTACGTTTCCAACAGCAGCTTTGCTTTGCAGATATTTAAAGTCACTTTTGCTTTAAAAAGAACCCCTCTAAGCACCAAACTCAAGCCCGCTGTTTTCCCTGCAGTTGTGATTGCCAGCTAGACACAGTCTACATGAGATAGTAGATACTCTCCTACTAGGAACAGCAGTGGAGTACTAACCCTGCAGAAACTCACGTGCTCATCCAGGTGGTATGAGCAAGATCAATGAACTCAGGAGGACCCACAGCTCCCTTTGTAAATTAATCTCTGATTTACAGAGTGAAAGCCTACACATATTTCTTTAACGAACCATATGGCATCGGCCCACTGAACCCTCTTCCACTGTTTTCTGATAAATTTCCTTAAATTAACTCCAACATAACATTTAATAAAAAATAAAATAGAGACTATCAAGTTGTGAGGATAATGGGAAGAGTTTTAAAGTAACTTTAGGTTGCTATTGCATTTTTTTTATTGCAAGTATCAGTGAAAGTACAAGTATCAGCTTGTTCTAAAGCAGTTCATCCTCGGAAAAAAAGCATCAGATTTCCAGAAGCGCTGAGCACTAGAAGGGGTCCCAGATGCTCAAGACTTCTCTAAACCAGACCCTAAAATAGGTGAGTTCGAGGAAGGAGAAGACCTCATGTACTACCAACATCTGTCCCACTTACTAACAACTTTGCTTAAAAGCTGAGTTTCCTCTCTCTCCCTGTACTGTAAGCCAAGCTAATGCAAAATAACCCCGATGTCCGGCCCTGCCAGCCCAGTCAGGTGGGAGAACTGAGAACATCTCTCCTCCCCTCTCCTCAGGGCACCTGCCTTCAGCATCGCCCTGACACCCTCCTCAGCACACCCAGCCCCATCCCTCAGACCACAGCCTGCCCCAGCCCACCCCCACACACCCCTTCCCTTTCACCCAGACCCACAGCTCCCACCCACGGCCTGAGACCCCACAGCCCTCCCTCTGCCCCCTGACTCGGCCTCTGACCCTTTTCCCAAGCCCCTCTCCTCACAGCTCTCCCCACAGCCCTCCCTCCTCCCCATCCTCTAGCCCCGACTCAGCCCCGGGCCTCTCCCCAGGGCTCAGTCCTGGCCCTCTCCCCACAGCCCCTGTCCCTGAGGCGCCTGCCCCGCCGGCCACACCTGTAGGGGTTGGAGTCGATCACCTCGGGGCTCATGCTCTCGATGCGGGCCCGCGGCGCCGGCCGCCCGCCCTTCTCCCGGGCCAGCTCCTCCTCCAGCTCCCGCACACGCCGCTCCAGCTGCTCCAGCCGGCCCAGCTCCGCCATTGCAGCGACACGTCCCCCGGCCTGAGGCGGCTTCCGGGAACGTCACGGAACGCCGTCCGCTGCCCGCCCCGACCCCTCAGCCAGCGTTCCCATCTCCGAGGGGTCTCCCGCCGCCTCACAGCGAACAACCAGCGAGTTCTATAGACGGCTGAGGGCAGACGTCAGCCGGGGCGCTAACTACCCCCCGAGAGCCGCTTTCCTCCAGGAGAAGCCACCCACCTCCGAGAGCTCCGCTGGCCCAGCGCCGGGGACCGCTTTCCTTGACGGACCGAGCCGCTTCCGGTTGCCGCAGCGATACGGGGCCGGGCGGGGCACCACCGCAAGCGGCGTAGCGAGCGGTGGAGCAGAGCCCTGCGCAACTAGCGCAGGGGCGGGGCTCCTACGTAAGTAGCGTAGCGGCGCGCCGGGCGGGGCCTGGCCGCTCCATAAACGGCGCAGNNAGCGGGCGCTGCCGGCGCGGGGAGGGCATGGCGGCCGAGCCGGGCACCGGCGCCGTGCGGCCGCAGCACCGCTTCGACCAGGGCGGCTTGGAGCGGTACCTGTGCAGCCACCTGCCCGGCTTCCCTCGGCAGCCCGCGGGGGCTCTGGCTGTCAGGCAGTACAGGTAAAGGGCGAGCTGCTCCCCCGGCCGCCTGTGAGGGGCCGGTGGTGTGCTGCCTGGCAGTGGGGCGGCTGGAGGCGCGGAGCCAGGGCCCGAAGGGGCCTCTGTGGGCTGAGCGGAGGGGTTGTGGCTCTGCTGGCTGCCTGGCCCCCGGCAGGGCCCTTTGCCCCGGGCATGGCAGGTGGTGGCCATCAGGAGAACTTTGGACGGCCAAAAAGTCAAAGTTTGCGGCCACGGAGAGGTGCCCGTTGGTGCAGGCCGGCCCTGGGGCTGCAGCCGGGCCGTGTGCTGGGGATGGGCTCACCTCCGGCCTCAGAAAAACACCTCCTTGGCGTTCTGTGGGAGTATGTGCAAATTGCTTTATTGCCTCCTCGTAAATTTCAGCTTATCGGAAAGGTCTTTCATTGCACAGCGAATAATGACGTTCAGAAGCACAGGCATAGCTTAAGAAATCAATTTTGAAAGCTGTAGGCTGTTGCCAGGTAAGCAAATCTGTGAGAAGGGCACAGTACTGTCCTGAGGCTCTCATTAGTGCCCTGAGAGCAATGCCAGCGAGGTTTTAGCACCCAGGTTCTGATGCAGTGTTGCACAGAACATTCATTTGCATTCAGTAAATCGTGATGTGCCTTTATACTGGGAGCTAACTTACAAATTATTTTTAAAAGTCCCTGTTAATTCCTTTGTAAACAGGGTGTAGACTGCTTTATCTACAGCTGCCAATAAACTGAATTGCTTTTTCTGCTGTCTTCTGATGCAGATATCAAATGTCCGTTGAATCCCTAGCTGTACCCTAATCTTTGCGGTTCAAGGAGACTTCAGGAGGGGCCTTAGGAGAGTAGCTGATAGTAAAATCTGCTAAAATACTGCCAGTATTTGTGCCTTTACTACTTTGTTTGTCTTATGGTTCAAGTCAGGCCTTTAACCAATGTAAATCTGTTGTGCCTGGCAGAGTATTTGTGCAGTACACTTATTAAACTGTGCTACACCCTGTGTCTTAACTGCCTTGGCCAGGTTGCATCTGTTAAAAGCTGGGAAATCTGTAAGTAGTTGAATTTGTAAGTAATTACAGTCTTTCTCCTTGTAGCTCAGGCCAGTCAAATCCAACCTTTTACCTTCAGAAGGGTGGGCAGGCCTATGTGCTCAGGAAGAAGCCCCATGGCCCCCTTCTGCCTAGAGCTCACAAGGTGAGTCACGTTCCTCGTCAAGCTCCCAACACTTTGTATTGCAGAGGGCTGAGCCCCACGTGTGGTGGGGTGGCACGCTGCTGAGTGTGTCCAGAAAAGCGGTGAGCTGCTGGATCGCGTCCCATTTTCTGTGCCGTACACAGAACTAAAGTTTTAAGAGGATACGTTGTCTTTCACTGTACTCATTTGTGTTTGAGAGCTTTTCGTTGAACCTGAATTTCCATGTCTCCTTCAGGTCGATCGGGAATATCGTGTGCAGAAAGCCTTATTTTCAGCTGGGTTTCCAGTGCCTGAGCCCCTGCTGTATTGCAGTGATGTTTCTGTCATTGGAACGGAGTTCTATGTAATGCAGCATGTGCAGGTTGGTCTTCCAATGAGAGGATTATCTTTTTTCAATTTCAATACTACGAGGTGCTTTTAAATTGCCTAAAACCTTTCTGTTAGAGCCTTAGCCAGCACTTACTGTTTTGTGATATGAACATGACCCATCCTGTGATGTTTTTAAGCAAGGCTATCAGGTTCTTGTTGATTTCACCTGATGCAGCTCCGCCCATTCTCCTTCTCCCTGCCAGCCCCTCCCCTGTTCTCCCACAGTCTTCATTGATTTTTTTTTTTTTCCTCGAAATCAGCTATTAGAGACAATACAGTCACTTTTTTTTCCTAGTGCTTCCAGACTTGAGGACATCTGGTTTGAGCGCTCTGATTCAGGCTTCCATCTACTGAATATATCTGCTAATTGCCTTCCAGTAGCTATCCTTTAAACTAACGATGTGGGATTACTGTGAATCCCGTCATCTGTCCTGGGCAAGGAACAAAATCAATGAGGAAGGAGCTCTTGATTGTGTAGGGAGTGTTGGTTCACTGCATTTGGTTTTGCTTCTGAAATGCATAGCTTTACTACTTCGGCTGATGTGTACATCCCTCCAAATACCTGATTTCCAACGTTTCTAGGGTCGCATCTTCCGAGACCTCTCGCTGCCTGAGGTGGGCCCAGCAGAGCGCTCCGCGTTGTACGTTGCAATGATGGAAACCTTGGCCCTGCTGCACTCCTTTGACTTGCAGTCCTTGGGTCTCCAAGGGTATGGTAGAGGACCAGGCTACTGCAGAAGACAGGTACAGCTCTTCCAAAAATTCTTTTGTCACGCCTTTGATTTGCAAGCTAAATTGTTAATTATTAATGACTTGCAAAAGTAACCATCATATTTTAGCTAGTAAACACCTTCACTTAGTTCGGTTTTTTTGTGCACAATATAAAGTGACCACTACATTCAGATCAGTTCTGTAATGTTATGCTCAAGGAACGATAATAATTTGCTTTTGGAGTAGTCTTGCGTTTGGGCCACCTAAATAAGACTGAAATAGAAAACAGACGTAGTTTTCACTGCATCATTTGATTTCCCATTTGTGAATGCCTAGGTGCTGGGTTTTACTGGATTTACAGCTAACGTGGTAATAGTCAAAGCCCAGAAGCATGTGCTTCAGAATTCTGCACTCTCAAAAAACTTGTGAATCAGCTGGGAAATCTGAGGTTTTTTTTGTATTTGTATCTCTTCAGGTATCAACTTGGAAGAGACAGTATGATGCAGCTGCTCAGGCAGATATTCCTGCCATGAACAAGCTGGCTGAGTGGCTAGCAAACAACTTGCCACCTGGTGATGATGAAGAAAACCTGATTCATGGAGACTTCAGAATAGATAACATCATCTTCCACCCAACGGAGGTGTGCAGAATGTTTGTATAGGTTCAGTGGGGTTTGGTTGTACATTTGCTGGTACTCCTGTCGTGTAACAGGGCACTTAAATGGGTGGTTTAGTGCGTGGTACATCCTGAAAAGGAACAGCAGAGAACTTAGCTCTTCTCTAGACTCTGTGCATGGGGTTTGGGTACCTAATACAGAGCCAGTTTTCATGGCAGGAGATAGTTACTCCATTCATTCGTTAGCTCTGGTCCCTACTTCAAAGTCCAGGAACAAAAAATGCTACATTTAAAACAGATTTTTATTGGAAAAATGCCTGTTTTTCAGCCACTATGAATGTTAAATTTCTGCAGGTCCTCACGCAGTGCTAAAAGGGTCTGCGTTTGCTGTAGACAAGGCATAGTGTGTGTTCTTAATTTTAAACACATGGCAACCAAGCACAGCTGTTGGGTATTAAGTGGGTTGTGCATTTGTGGAGGGAGGGAACTGATCTTTTAGCACTCACCTGAGGCTTTTATTTTGGTTTAAGGCTCGTGTTTTGGCAGTGCTGGACTGGGAGCTCTCAACTGCTGGCCACCCCTTAGCAGATCTGGCATATGCCACTCTCTTCTACTTTTGGCCTCCAGCTATCAAGGACTTGGGTCCAGGAGCTGCCTTGGGTTTCAAAGACAACGTAGGTATGAAACTAACCTTTTCATTGAAAAAAAATTCCAGGGTTGATGTATGTTTGATATGTTACCTTCGTGAACGATAATTAAAAGTTAAATTAATAAACGCATCATTTTGAACTTGAAAAGAATTTTCCATAGTTTTCTTTGTTTAGGAACAAAGTGACTTGAAGGTTGTCCTCTTAACAAGCTGTGGCTTAGGCACAGTATGCTACTTTGGTAGAAGTTTGTTTGGAACCTTTCTCAGAGATAAGGGAAGAAACCTGAAATTTTAAATGTAGATTTCCCATTTATTTTAAAAAAGCCCCCAGTCCCATGGTGAAATTAATTTCCTGACTGGAGTGAAGGTGAGGACCAGAAGGAAGTGTGCCTATCTGGAATTCTGACAACTATGTCCTGGCTCCCTGTGTCAGGCTTGGGTCATGAGAAATGGTTAATCATGGTTTTTTACTGGTTAAATGGACAGCTTTTCAGCTTTATGAGATATTCCAAGTGTTTGATGAATAAGGTGGAAAAAATAATAGAAAATGTGGCGTATTCTAAAATATTCTGTTGTTGGCTTTGGGTTTTTTCAGAAATGCCTTCATTTGAAGAGCTGGTTTCTGTTTACTGCCGCTGCCGGGGTATTAGCACTACTTTATCCAACTTCAATTTTTTTCTTGCTTTGTCGTATTTCAAATTGGCAGCAATATCCCAGGTAATACACTTGCGTTTGCTGAAATGTCATGTATTTTTATCATGAGTATTGGTAGCTGGTAATCCTTGTTCAAAATATTAATAACAGTTAAAAAAATAACTGGAACTATTGCATTTCAGTGTGTTATCTTAGAAGCAACATCTTAGATGCTTGTGACTGATAATTCAAAAATAAGGAGTGTTGTGAACTCAGTTGCTGAGAGTAGAAGCCAACCTTGAGATGTGATTATAGCAGAAAATCAGCTTTCTTGATTCATTGTTAACAGAAGTAACTGATAAATTGGCTATTCAGGCAATGTAGGGCATAAATGTAGTTCAGCGAGCTGCAGCCTGAGAGCAGTGTAACGAATGTGGGGTGAGCCACCTGGCATTAATTTGGAGCAGGAGTACGTGGGTGGTTAATTGAGTCCTGGATTTAATCAGGTGTGTACTGCTGTCAGCTGGCTTGAGTGTTTGGTTTCTTTGTTCTCTACTCCTTTTTGTGATTTGCCTTTAGTCTGCTTTAGCTGGGGTATGTTTTGGGGGTTTTTTTGTTTTTATTCTTCTTGTGCACCAGGCATGTCCATTGTACCTGAATCAGACTAAACCTAATATTAATAATATCCTAGTAAAATCTGTGTGAGTTTTTTTTCCCTTTTAAGAGTGTGCATTTAAGTGTTGCTTCCATAGTTGAAGAAATCACCAACCTACTAACGAAGCAATTTTAAGTGCGTAATTACACCATAGTTGCCTTTCTTTTGGCTTTAGGGTGTCTATGCCAGATATCTCCTTGGAAATGCTTCTGCAGAGAACAGCCATGAATTTGCTAAGGTGGTGAAGCCTTTGGCAGAGAGAGGGTTAGAGCTCTCCCAATGGTAAGGGGTCTAAGCTACTGGTCAAAGGCAAGGCAAAGCTTTTATGTCTTCACTTAATAATCCAAGCTGCCTTCTACAGGCATTTATCAGCAAAAATCTGGTCTTACTCGTTAGTGATGTGGATGTTCTTCTCTAGGTCGTCTTTCAGCAGCACACGTCACAGTGTTGCTGGAGAGCTGTTCCATCAGAGTAGGAAGGGCCAGGAAATATTGCTGAAGGTCAGACAGTTCATGAAGCAGCACATATATCCAGCTGAGAAGGTAAAAGCTTTTAGTAAACCTATTTACAAACAAACAGTTACTTGTATCATCATTGCTCACTGACCTTCTACTGTCATCACATACTTTCAGCCACCCCAAATCATCTCCCTGTATGAAATAAGTACTGATTGGGCTCATCTCCAGCGTGCATTTAGTCTTGCAAATCAATAGATTGCTGTTTGACTTTCAATTATTTTTAATTTTATAATGCAACCAACTATATAATAAACTGTTTAATATTTTATTGGCTTCTTGGGGTGTAGGGCTGGAAGAGACACCATATGATTGCTTGTGTATGTTACATGTGTTCTGAAACAGCATCTTTTTAATTGTTTCTCTAAGGAAATAATAAAATACTATGCTGGACATGGAAATACTGAGGAAAAATGGAAGAAACCACCACTGCTTGAAAGACTGAAGGTACAGGACAATAAATACTCTTGAGCACTCTAGCAGTGAAAGAAACAGGCACTGATAGAGAGCATAAGATTGTTTGGCATATCCTGCTGGGAAGTTACCCTGCATGGAAATAAATGGTGAGAGGAACAGTGAAAGGAAAGGAAGAAGGGAGTGTGCAAAAGGAGGTGGGAGATGCAAACGTGAGTTCTGAGGAGTGTCAGCACTTTAAAGCCAAAGACTGTACCTGTTGAAAATAGCTTTGCAAAAAGTCATCAGATATTTTGGACAGTACGTCAGGCAGGGGGGAAGAAAGTGCACAGCAAGCCAGAACTTAAATATTTTTAAGATTTATTGCTAATGTTTCTCTCTGATTCTTTCACCAGGAAATGGCCAAAGCAGAAGGTCTGTGGAACCTTTTTCTCCCAGACGTCAGCGGTCTCAGCCAGCTCGACTACGCGCTGATAGCCGAGGAGACGGGGAAATGCTTCTTTGCTCCTGAGGTTTTCAACTGTCATGCACCAGGTTAGCAGCCCTGTCCTGAAACTACCACACTGAGCGTTAAACTGGGCACCTTGCACCTCATGACTTGTATGACTCAGGTACCCATGACCGCTGGTATCTTGCAGACACAGGAAACATGGAGGTCCTGCACATGTATGGGACTGAAGAGCAGAAGAAAGAGTGGCTGGAGCCTCTCCTAGAAGGGAAGATTAGTTCTTGCTTCTGCATGACAGGTAAAGGTTTCTCCAGAAAACAGAGGCAATTGGCAGAAATTTCACATGGCATATGCAGAAAGTTGTTAATGAATTGATACAGGAGGAATTTCTGTATTTGGTACTGTTTGAATATGAAATTGCCTGTGAAGTGTGAAAACAAAGTGAAGCACCCTTGCTGCACTTCCCTGATAGTTACTGCTTTTCATGGTTAAAATAATTGGTATTTGCTTCCCATGTACTTTATTTTTAGTACCAGTAAAATACATTTTATTGAACCAAACAGGCTCACAATAGAACTTGCCCCTTTTTTGTAACGTGCTTTGGGGCTCTCTAGAAACATACAATTATGTATGAGTGTGATTGTTGTGATGAAAGTTGTGTAGCTTTGCAGTAGGTTTTAAGACATAACCTGAAGATAACGTGGAAATGATGTGATGCACTGTGATACCAAACTTCGTATGTAGCAAATAATTACAATGTAAGAGTTATTGTGAATGTGCTGCCAATGTGTATTAATGTCTTACCTGTAAAATTGTGGTTTTTAACTCTGAATTTCTTGAAAACTCTAGAACTGTACTTTCACAGTAAGAGTTGGGGGGAGAAAACAATGATCTAGAAGTTTATAGGGAAGAGGAGGGCCAATTATATACAAACACATTAAAAAACCCGTTATAACTCTTTGGAAATGGAGGTAAACTAAAAATGCAGAAGAGGGAAAAGCGTGCTGTGAATGAGGCTGTTGGGAATGGCCTTTGGCAGAGTGAGACTGGAGCAAACAGTGTTACTGTCAGTGGAGTATCTAGATCTGTTTGTGGTGCTAGTACTACCTGTGTATTTAACGAGGTGGTTTGGATTTGGGTTTTTCTTTAACAGAACCTGATGTGGCTTCAAGTGATGCCACCAACATGCAATGCAGCATCGAGCGAGACGGAGACATGTATGTGATCAGTGGCAAGAAGTGGTGGAGCAGTGGTGAGTACAGAACCCCTAAATAAGAACAGCTAAGTCTAAAATTCTTTCCAAGAACTGGTAAGAATACTTATGTTCCACTTCTGAGATGGAAAATTGTCTCTTCCTGGGTAAAGATAATAGGATGTAGAACAGTGGAAAGAGCTGAATTGAGCTTTTGTTCTATGAAGTGATGTCCAAGGCTCAAATCTAACTTGGGGTTTGGGCCCTCTTTTGGAACCTGTAAATTTAATTTACAGAATGAGTGCTACTGGACTTTAAACATTACCTCTTTCCGTCAGGTAACCTAGACATTTATGGCCATAACCATCAAACTGTTCACTGTGAAGCTCTCTGGCAGCTTGTGTGAGAGGTTTGAGTGTACTGTGTACCTACAGCAAAATGTGGCTGCTTTTTAAACTAGCCTGTGATGCTTTCAGACCGTAACAAGTGATTTTCTTATAGCTGCCAGAAAAATCAATGGGTTGCTCTAAGTGATGAATGTCCTTCATCCTGTAGTCCTGTTACTTTTTAGCCAAAACACGTGTGACAGCAACTTGAAAATCATTGTTCCCTGGGAGTTTGGAGGCCAACTAAAAGTTGCTAACTGGAGTGAAACTTGAGTGTTTCATTTATGTACTTTGTGTGTGGAGGTGCCTCCTGATAGATGCTCGTGCAATACCCAGACTCACCAGGAGATAGGGCTCGTTCTTTTTACAATTTTACTGCAAAAATGCTGCCCAAAGGAATCTCGGCCTGCTCGGCTGTGTCAGTGTCTCCCAGCTGTGTTGCAGCTCCTAGCGAGGTAATGGGAAAGTTTGTAGGAGGTCACCCACACAATTATCCATAAAATTAGTTATGTGAATTATAAGAAAGAGTAAACATAGGAGTAAGCATGATTTGGTTTGTCCTGTTTCTAATTAGGACAGTAAGATCTGCATAAAGACAGATGCATAAAAGGCACTGCCATTTCAAGAAGTCTGAGAAATGCATACGTGCAGGTCTTAGTCTCCCTTTTTTGCCTGGTTGGGTTTTTTGGGAGTTTGGGTTGGTGTTTTCTGATTTATTGATTTTTAGTGTTAGTGGGACATTAGGACCTTGGATGTTCAGGAGTTGCAGAAGCCTACTAGCCTGGTCAGAATGTCACTCTGGGTGAGACTGCTCTGTGTTTGCGAAGACAAGTCATAAGATGCACATTCAAGGAGTCAGCTGCTTTGTGGAAGGTTTCCTACTGTGCTCTGCTTGGGTGCCTTGCACATCTACAGTAAATCCAGTATGGCTTAAATGTGTCAGATTGACGGCGCTTCTGGCTTACCACTCACACCCTGGTATTTCTCAAAACACTGGGCAGAAATTCCATCAGCTCTTCTCCTCTGGAGAGGAGGCTTGTGTCTTGTTTATGCTACTGCTGTTTCTTGTCTGTCATCTTTCTTCCAGTCCATAATTGTGTAACTGGGAGCAGTGTCTAACGAGGAGAGATTCCTGTTGGCTTTCGTAAGCCATGGATCAGATGCGTTGTGTGTTGGAGCCCACAGGGTGTTTGAAGGCAGGGACAGTATGCTGTCATACCACTTTCTTCAGCTTGATAGCTACTATGTCGGTATATTTGAAATGCTTCCAAAGACTTGCAGAAAACTGCTGTTTTCCTGGAATTCTTGCTGCACTGCAGCAGAGGACAGCTTTGGTACCTCTTCATGGAGAAACGGTAAATCTTACCAACTGTGAGCTCCACACAGAGTCAGAACCCCTCTCATTCATCCCGCAAGGCCTGTGCTGCTTCATAAATGCCTGTGATGAGAGATTTACCTACTAAAACAGAGCAAACATACACACGAATAAATGAAAGCCAGCGCACTTTTTGTATTCTTTAACTTTTATTATATTTCCGTATATTTTAGCAGATACAGTGGTTGCAGCGTTTGATTCATTTTACAAACTGACTAGAAATTCTAGATGCTGCATCTGAAGATTAAACTTTTTATTATGTTTCTGCTAATGCTTTGACTGCACTGCTCTGGCATTTACAGAGATCTGGAACAGGCCTCCATAGGCATGTGTTGGAGTCAAAGGGTGAGCAGAAAAGGAGAGGTGAAAGGTCATTCTTGACAGTTACAGAGAAGGAGTTCCTGTTTCTTGTGGAGGGTGTTGTTGCTGTACGTATGTGGAGAGACAGAATGGATTTGATTTCCCTTCTCTTTCAATTCTCAGTCATGAACGTATGTCATTTCAAGCTGCGTGGCTGTGTATGGAATGACAGCTGAGGAAAAAAGTGGAACTGATGTATTAGGCAAATGCACTATTTTGGAAAACTTTAGAACAAGAAACAAGTTTATTAACTTCCGGTACAAAAGTTCCCGCATTGCTGTATTATTGCTGATGGTTTCTTTTTTGCTTTAATTAGGTGTTTGTTATGAACAATCTGTACATGTCTACAATTATTCAATTGCCTAGTAGTGTGACACCCTTAAATTTGGGGGGATTTTAGGGGTTTGGGTTTTGTTGTGCCTTTGGGGGTTTTGGTTGTGTTGGTGTGTTTGTTTTGCTGGTTTGGATATTTTTTAGTAAATGTCTCTAGTTGTTTCTAGGAATCTCAGTATCTAGTTCTTGCCTGATGCTTAGTTTTGATCAATGTATTATTGCATTTTGAAGTGCACTGTAGTGTCCTGGCTAGTCCGTGGGCTCAAAGTCATCTGAAAGTTGACCTGCAGAGAAACAGCTGCTGAAACAATACTCCCAGAACCAGTAAATAATTCCCTTGGTTATATAAGATAAGGAAAGTACTGGAGAGTCTATATGGTGAAACTGGTTGTTTCTTCAGTCTGGTCTTCATAATTCATAGAAATTTCTTCAGGTCTTCCGTTCTGTTGTTGTCTTCTCCAGTATCCATAATTTTTTGCGATTTTCATAACGTGCGTTTTAAAAGAGGCACCCAGAAAGGCGTAGAGAAGAGGGTTCAGGCAGGTGTGGAACAGAGCTATGCTCTTGGTGACCTGGAGCGCAACATCTATGGTTTTACTTGTGTCACAGTCAGTAATCAACATGTAGATGATATCTATGGCTCGCCAGAACTTAACAACGGTGTACGGTAGCTGGGTAACAATGAAAGCAGCCACTACTGCCAGCAGAACCATGAAAGGCCTAGACTTTTTGGGATTTGCAGATCTGAAGATTGCTCGAGCAGTAGCTGAATAGCAGACCAGCATCACCAGGAAAGGGAGCAGAAATTCCAGGATGATTTCCAGGATTTGAATGGTTGCTTTCAGGAGTGTTTCCATGTTCATTGGAAATACGGGAAGGCATTCATTCCTGTCGTTGTGTTTCTTCACCTGATTAAATGCCAGGTCTGGGATACTGAGGAAGAGGGCGGAGAGCCAGACGCAGAGGCAGGTGACACTGCAGTGCTTGCCGGCCCCTCTCTGGCCCCGGGGTTCAGAAGCTGCCCTGTATCTGTCCACGCTGATACAGGCCAGGAGCAGCATGCTGGAGCTGAAATTCATCGTGTACAGAGAAGTAGTGAGCTTGCACATGGAGTCCCCAAGCTCCCATCCCTGCACTGCATTCGCAGCCCAAAAAGGGAGCGTGAGGAGCAGGAGCAGGTCAGCGATGGCGAGGTGCATGATGTACACATCCGTCTTGGTCTTTGGTTTCTTGCAGTAGGCGTAAATTGCAACCACTAAGGAATTTCCAGCGACTCCAACGGTGAAGGCCAATGCATAGAACACAGGCAGGAATAACTTACTGAAGTTTCTCACATCGCTTTTTTCGCAGAGAAGCTCATATGTATTGTAGTCTATAACAGAGTTGAGATCATCCTCTTCGTCCTCAGGCCAGTAATCAGTTGAGTTGTTCATAGCCCAGCCCATGAAAAGCTACAAGACACAAAGCGGGGAGAAGGGAACACCAAAGAAACAATACTGGGTTAAAGTGTTAACATTTGTTGAAACCTAAAACCCTTGCTCAGGGTTGCCTATACATCTCGAGTGTGAAGAAGTTGGATATTGAGAATACATGTTTAAATAATCAAAGTAGAGCTAGATAGTGATGGAAGCAGAACAGACCATCCCAAATTCTCCCATGAAATGGGATAACTGACTACATCTGTGTGACGAAGTAAAACGGGTTAAACCGAAATGCTTTCGTTAATCCTAGCACTTGAGATTGCAAATGCTCGGAGTGCAGCACACTGGCTTCTGCGCTTCAGCTGAGGAGCCATCGCTGAAACTGCTCTGACTCCGTTATGTTGGACAATGCTCCATTAAATGGAGTGCCGGATGCCCACTCCATGAAACACAGCAGTGGAACAGCCTTAGTTTAGTCTCTAGCCTGCAGCGTGAGCCATGCCCATGTGGGATTTCTTACAGAATCCCAGCACACTGCATCCCTATAGCCAGAGACTGCTTGGATGTGAGGACAGAGGAATCTTACCCTGTACAGAGCTGCCCACAAGTACCCAAACAGCTCAGAACCCCCGGCTCTGTTCTCAAGCGTGTCTCAGGAGAGATTTGCTCCATAAGCACTGTGGCTGTGTTCTCACTGCCAGCTTGGGGTGGGAATTGCAGTGTTGGTGTCCTCGGGCCGTGGCTTGAGCAAGTCATGTCCTACAGTATTTTCTTCTTTTCTTGTAACTGTGTTCATTGACTAATTTGAAAATTCTTTCTATTGTAAACTACAGTCCTGTGGTGCGCTATTTACTTGAAATAAATGGGATTAAGATTTAACAGCAGTAGCAAGAAGTGGCTGAGAAAGGCTAATGTGTTTTTCATTTTCATCTGCAGAGTTTCAGGATTTGAGGCCAATGTTACTGACAGCAGATTATTATTTGCTCTTCTGCCCCAGAGCTACAATTTGGCTTTTTCAAGCTTGAAAAAACTCCAAATACCATTTGTTTTGTAGACAGGAGTTTAAATGAAGGGTTGCCAAACCTTTATTACAAACAGTATCTCTTAGATTTTGTAGTGTATTGTCTACCACAAAAAATGAGTTACTGACCTATCTTGTATTCAGGGATTCAGACTGATTAAATAAAATATTTCTAGTTTTGCTTGATAGCAGATTCACTGAAAAGAACCACCTATTTTTTTAAAGTTAAACTATTTGGTTTGGCTTCATCCTTAAAAACTTTGAATTGTTTTTACATTTCAAAACACTTCCTGTTAAAGTTTAAAAAAATTATTATTCTTGAGTTTTGTAATCTGTCATTTGCTGCTGCCTAAATGAGGTGTGCAGAATGGAAAAACACAGTAACTCTGTGTTGTCACTTTGGCAGGGGTGTCTGTGCTGTGCCTAACAACAAGCTTTGTTAGCAGGATTTTTCAGCAGCAGGGGTTAGCTCTTGCAGTTTAACTCTTGCAGTACCTCTTCTAGTACTTTGTGGGGAGATTCAGACAGCAGCAGCAATTTGTCCCTTTGTTTCCGAGTGGAGAAACTGCTGCAGGGAGAGTTTTAATTTTCTCCTAATCGTGGCTAAGCTGATGAAAAGTTAAACTGAGAAGTCTTGGTTAAGGTCTAAAACACTTGTTACAGAGCTCATCTGGGAATGTTTAATCAAATTGGATCACTGGCAAATTTGTTTGAAAGCAAAGCAATAAACATTTTGGTGCAAAGTTCAACAAGTCTGCGTATCACAACGCGGTTTGGCTGTGACAAGGGCTGTGTTCTGCCTGAAATGCTTCTGGCTGACCAGAAACAGTTATCTCAAACGCAACAGCTGATATCTTCCCCTTAAAGCAGCTCTATTTTGGCTAACATACCTATTTGTACTCCCTTCCTCTTAATGGTGTTTCTCAGCACACTTGGACGTGCCCATTACCTGAGGCAGAGTGGCCCTGTGGAACTCTGTTGCTCAAGAGCGGTGGAACAGGCTTAGTTTATCTCCATCCCACACCATGAGCGTTGCCCATGTGGAATTTCGTAGAGAATCCCCGTGCTGTGGAGACTGCTCAGGATGCAAGGACTGAGGAATCTCACCACGTACAGAGCTGCCCCCAAGTACCCAAACAGCTCAGGAGCTCTGCTCTTTTCACGTGCTGTTTCCTAGGGGGTGTATTAATAGATATATTAACAGACAGCTTTGCGTGTTTTCTTGCAGAGCTATTCCAGCCTTCCATTTAGATGCAAGTTCACCATTTCTGTGTTTAGATGGGGGATTGTATGAATACATGTTGAGTGATATCCCCAGTTTAAACAGTTTTTCTCTAATGGATTAAGCAGTACTCTGTTCTACTGAACAAATCTAATTTTAAGACTGGAAATGAGCATGTGCCTTAGTGAAATGTCTCTCTGTAAAGCCAGCTTCTCTGAGAACAAATCCTAGCTCTTCTCTATGTAAATAAGATAACACACAATATACAGAGCAGTAAATAATAAAACTAACCTTTTGTCAGCAGACGAGTAGCAGGTACTGCAACTGGGATGTGCTTCAGTGAAATGATCTGAATTGGTCTGACACTGCATTTTGTCTTTGAGCACCACACCCTCATCTGGCAGGCAGTTGCACTTTCATTTTGACTGGCTCGTTAAAAATAAATAAATAAACAAACTCCTTGCTTTCCTGGAAACTCTTCTCCTCTTGAACATGTATGTTTCCTACACTTCTCCCTGTTCCAGAACATGAGTGTTCTTCAGTAGGTCAGGACTCTATTACTGTTTCAGTGTTGTGTTGGTTTGTTCCTGAAAGTCCAAGTGTTTGGGTTTTTTTTTCCATTGTTAAAAGGTGTTTATCAAATTACAGATTTAAAAGGTGTAAAGGAGAGAAAGAGGGGGAGGTCTGCCTCAGGAAGAGTCACTGTGTTCTTTCTCCAGGCCAGTACTGTGGTTTTGATGGCTGCCTCTATAAGGTTTAAAGGCATCTTTATATCCCCTTTTCAAGTAACTTTTAAAGTCAAGTAGATGCTGTAGAAGAAAAATAGAAAGGTGCTCTTCCATCCACGAGGTTTCTTCCACTCACAGTGTGCTCTCTGCATTATAGAGTCAAAACTCTGGCAGGAAAGGGAAGAGGGAGAAGTTCTGCAGTTCACATGCAGACCTCAGGATTTCCACACTGAGGTGGGGGCTTACCTGTGCCGAGAATTCCTGAACTGCCTGGATCTTGCTTAAAGTTCCACCATCTTTACAGCTTCAGCCTGGTCTCTTGTGCAAGATTATCTGATGCGAGTGTCAGGAGCATTCCATCATCTTCCAGAGCTTTTGTTTTTATTCATCCTGGACCCTGGAGCAGTCCAATGAGTTTTAGTAAATGCAGCATCGAAGCCAAACAGAGAGGGAAGTGGAGCAGGCCTGAGCTGAGGTTTTGCTTTTTGGCACCCTGATTAAGTTGACACACCTGCCCTGGCCGCTGAGCCATCTGGCTGTGCCTCAGCTATTTCAGAGTATGTGAAAGAAAGGAGCTTCAAAATGGGCAGCTGAGAGTGGAACGGGCAGCTGTTCTCCACGCGCTTCTCAATTCATCTGCTTTCACAATGAGAGAGAAAATGGGTCGAGAGAGGAACTGGAGTCTAGAGAAAGAGTGGTGTGATATGTGTGCTTCTGCAATGTTTTCATCTTGAGCTACGTTGGTGTTTCACTGCTGTTCTTCACAGCAGCAGCAAAGATGTTTGGGCTGCTTCCAGCACGTCTGCTTCTCACAAGTCGTGTTGTTGCTTTAAGGCCTGAGCTGTAGGTCTTTAAAGTAAGTGAGTCTCTCCGTTCTGAACAGTCTTCATCCCAGTATGGTCTTCAACAAGGTAGAATTCAGACCACGTGCGCTGTGTCCAGGTCATCTGCATTTCTTCCGAAGCACCGGAACCTGAATTTCAGCCTTGCATTAGACCAGAACATCTTTCTGGCGTTCATGGGTCAAAGTTGCCTAAAATTAATTTTAGGTTTTCAGGACTTGAGACTCCAAGGAGTGGAAGGGCCAGGAATCTGTCTGCCTTTTGCTGTGTTTAGATGGGGAAAAGGACATAGCGAATGGAGGTCTTTTCATTTGCCTTCCAGAAACTTGTACAGATGATTTAGAGCATCCATCCAGATGTCAACTCTCGGTGAACTCAACATGGAAGCTTCTTCTGATTCTCTTCATATGACATGGTGAAATTCACCTTATTTTGCAGCAGGAATGTGACTTTAGGATTGTTTACAAAACAGTTTTTTGAAGAGGTTCCAGAAAATCAAAGTATCTCTTGTTGTAAACCTCACTTTAAGATAAACGTGGTTTAGAAAACCCCACTTGTGCAGTTCTTTACCTTCTGTGAAAAGGAGAGTCAGGCACCCCTGCAGAGCGTAGCGTTTCTCGGTGCGGGGTCGCGCACTGCAGAGGGGGTGGTCAGTTATTTTGGGCTTGGTCACCCGCTCAGTGCAGTTGCCCAAATAAGCCAGCTCTTTGAGGTTTACTTTTTTTTTTTACCAAGCTGATTTATCTCTCCCCCCCCAGCTTTTCACTCAGATACGTTATCTCGTTAGCATTGTACAGCTCACGGGCCACAAATATAACCCCGCTTTGGAAACAATGGGCGAAGAGCGTTCAGCAACCGGAGGCAAGTCAACAGCCCTCTGAACGGGCAGCGTTTATCAGAACAAGATAAATCTGTCTGGCTTCCCGGCCACGCCAGGGGCTGTGCTTAGGAGGAAGTAGCTCAGCTCAGAGCCAGGCCGTTGCATTGTCCAGACCGGAGGCCTCCAGACCTTGTGGTGACAGCTGCCAGAGAAGTTAAAAAGTTATTTTTGTTTCCAACCTGAAAACGAACCAGGCTGGGGCAGATGAAATATTGAAGTAAATCTCTGCAATGCTTGTCACCTGCGTTGAGATAGCAATAAAGAATTTCTGGATTGTTACACGCATCAGGTACAATCCCTTTTCCCTGGGGTTACAGTCTGTGTGAGGCCTGGAAAGGAACGAGAGCACGCTTGGGTACTAAGAAACCTTTAAAGAAAAAGGCAGTAAGGATTAAGGCTCTTAAAAAGAAGATGCCATTTTAATTAATGGTAGACTCTTGTTTAGGACTGGTGCATTAAAGTGCCAGCGACATGTCTCAATGTTATCCGTGGCTTGAAATGCCAGCGGGCTGTTTCCAGGTAAGGATTTCCACTCAGATCTTTCTCTGAGGCACAAACTAAAATCATTTGCATAAAGGGGGAAAGAACCTTCATTCCAGAGAAGTTACTGAAGTAGGAGCACAGTCAGCGTGGTAACCCTTTGAGAGCCTTTTTTGTGTGATTCGGGTATAACGTGGTTGCCGTTTCATTCCCACACAGACCCTCCAGCATCCAGAGGTTCAAGAAGTTTTACTTTTTAAACGGCAGCAGCTCACCTTGAGGTGTGCTTTTGTGTCACGCTTATTTGCTTAGCTGTAGGGGAGACAGGCGTAATTAGGTTCTACTTCAAGTCCCTTCTTGTTCTCCTTTCGTTGCCGTCGATGGTGGAGCTGTGTCATGGAGGGTTTGGGTGTTTGGCTTCTTGTTCTTCTCCTCACCGGTCAACTCCCTCTTGGATGTGAAGCAATAAGATGCATTTTGCCTGATTACTCAGAGTATAAACACAAGCGTGTTTTACATGCTTTTGCCTCTGTATCATGAAAGGAAAGGAGGAAGATTTATTTGTATGAAACTTCTTTCAGTTGTTAACTGGTGGTTTTGGCTGTTGTTTTTTTTTAAGGTGCTGGGAACCCAGATTGCAAGGTTGCGATTGTAATGGGCAAAACCAAAAACGCCTCAGCATCCAGGTAAGGACTCCTGGGAGATGCAGAGAACTACCTAAAACTTGTTTCCTGGAGGAGTCACTGCTTGCAAACACTTTAACCGAAATACATTAATTGTCTTGGTCGGCTGGAGGGGGGTTGTAAACCTGGCTGTGTGTCTGGTGTCCGTGCTCCTGATTTGCTGCCAGCTGTATAGCATATAAAACAATTAACAACAGAAAGAATTGCTCACTTAAATGGTAGTAAACCCCAAACTTTTCAGAGCTTTCCTGGACAGAATGGGCACGTCAGAGACCTGTGTTATCTACGGAGTCTTTCCCCAAGTGACCTGTAGGTGTAGGAAGTTAAGTTTGAAACGTGAGGTGTTTGTTAGGGTGAAGTGGTATGAGCAGAGGTCATTGCACATCTGTAATCAGACCTGCTCGCTCCATTCCTGTATCTGTAAGTATAATAGTTCCCTCTTCTTGGTTAAAATAAATAGGTTGTTCAACTCATATTACCAAACTAAGATTGCCTTTTACAAAAGCTTAGACCAGTGATGAATAAAACGCTTCGTGACTGGCTCCGCTAAAACCACACAGCTTGTCATGCAAAGGAATTGGAACGTTTGTCTCTCTAAGTTAGATCTTAGCCCAAATTCCACTGATTAGCTGAAGTTTTTAGCCTTGGCCAGGTTCCACTGAGAAGTAAACAGTAATCTGTGTACCACACGCAAGAGGGTTTGTCCAGGGGCATCCGCTGAACTCTTGGAGGCTGAGCAGAAGTTCATGGAGGGGACTCTGATACTGCACTGGAGAGTGAATCCAGTGACCTGGGTTGTCACCTCCGGTTCTGTGTGACTAATAGCTGACCTTAAATATTCTGAAGGAATTTAAACATGAGGATTTTTTTTCCTAAACTATAGGCAAGCCAAGATAGCGATGATGATAAACATGTTTTGCGAACAAAAGAAGAACGGTGATGTGGGGGGTAGATGAGCTGGGTGGTACAGAAGTGCTTACACAGAAGCCACCGTAGTTTTCTGGCTGTGGTGCGTTAGTTGCCAGCGGTACATTTGTACCTGTTGACTGGTGATTCAGGGAGTGCTGAAGTGAGGCAGGATGCTGCAGTTGGTGCAGGTAAAGCTGGCCTTGTGTGCCTGCTGAACTGAGGGCAGAAAATAAAGCAAGCGGAGGGAGGGGACAGAAGGGAGGCTCCACGTCAGTGGTAACTGGTGTGTTTTGTCTCGGTCAGGTACCAGCAGCACAGTATGATTATTGTTCCCATGGACACCCCGGGGCTGAAGCTGATAAGACCCCTCTCGGTGTTTGGCTACCTGGGTAGGTGTTGGTATTCATCAGCTATACGCGTATTTATTGGTTAGCAGTCTCAGAAACTGCAGTAATACTAACAAATATTGTACGTTAATTAAGTCAGTAAAACTTAAAAACGTAGAGAAAGGGTTCAGAACTTAGGGCCTGTGTGTTTATCCTCCTTTGTTCTCACCCTGCTGTTGTTTTCTCCGTCCCTGTAGATGAGATCCATGGAGGACACTTTGAGATACACTTTAATGATGTGCGAGTGCCTGTCTCCAATATAATCCTGGGTGAGTTTCTGTATTAATTCCTTTTTAATACGTACAGCGATGAATGAGGTTTTAATGCAACAGTGGTTTGTCTTCTGAACTGCCATCAGCTCTTGCAAACAGCTATGGCCGTTGAGCCAGGTCTCAAGCGGGCGGAAGAGGGAGCCTGCTTCTCCTTTAGCAGTCGACCTGCCGCTCCTCTGGGAGCTGCTGAGAGCAGCAGGGTGATGGAAGGAAGCAGGCCAGCTGGAGCTGTCGTGCAGAAATCACTTCCCCGACGCAGGATCTGTCAGTGGCATTCTTTTTCCAAAACCAGTTCTCAGAGACACGACAGATGTTTATAAAGTATTCTTCTGTAGTCCGTGGCCAGCCAAGCCTGGGTGCCTGCAGGCTTAGCAGGACTGGGGAAAAAACGGAAAGGATGAGCAGGCCAGCACTGTGACCTTCTGCAGGGAGAACTTTGCTGCTCTTCTCGCTCTCTCTAAATCCTGCTGTCTTCTATTTCTGCTGGTTTTATGTTGCTGAAGGAGCTTTCTCTCTTGAATAGCCTTAGGAGCTGGAAACCTCCAAGTCTTCCCCAAGATTCTCATACCAAATCTCATATTTTTCAAGGCAAGATTAAGAACATTTAAATTGGGTAAATCAAACCCCCTCAGAATCCACCTTAGAGTGTGCTTTGGGCTGCAAGTATTACTAACAGTGTGTCAATAAAGATCTCCTTAAACAGGCAACAGTTCTGCAAAATAACCCTCAAGCAGCCTGCTCTCGCCCTGGTGCTGTGAGGCCTCTCCTGCTCAGAGCCACGGGTCGTTTCAGGGGCACTCACGGAGTCTGCATGTGCCTGGTTTTCTTCCCAACCAGGTGAGGGCAGAGGGTTCGAGATAGCGCAAGGTCGTCTGGGGCCAGGCCGCATCCATCACTGCATGAGGTCCCTTGGTGCCGCTGAAGCTGCTTTGCAGATCATGTGCCAGCGCGCAGCGCAGAGAGAGACCTTCGGGAAGAAACTCTACCACCACGTAAGCACGTTCCCTCTTTGTCTCAGTTCACACGCTCCAGACATCACCCTTGGCTTTGCCCACACAGAACCGTTCACTCGGGGTCAAAATTTTACTGCTCTGATCAATTGCTTGGACTTTCATAAGAAAGTGCAGACCGAACTGAGGCCGGGGTGGGATTTCTGGTCTTATCTTGCTCTGGAGTTGAAACACTGTTCCGTGAGAGTGAGCTCGCTAGAATAATGAAAGGCTGACAGTCTGCTTTTTGTGGGAACCATCAGCATTTAGTAGTTGGCCTATCGCATTTCAAGAGTTCCTCGGTCTTCTCCAACAGCTAGGATGATTATTGGAAAAAAACCAAGTGAAGGCAATGGAAAGAGGAAGCTGAATTAGCGTCTGGCACGGGTTATAGAAAATTGTTTGTACAGATCCAGAGGGAATAATCATACACATCTATTTTCCAGTCACGTCATTGCCAAACCTCCATCCACATCCATAACCTCACATTAGTAAGAGCTGGATGGGGTGCACCGTTTCTCGGAAGCTTGTTAAAATAAAACCAACGTTCGATGAAGCCACAGGGAAGCCCTGGAGGCCAGTGCAGAGCCAGCCTGGGCTCTCCACAGCTCGAGGGCAGCGAAGGGAGAGCTGCGCGAGGCTGGTGGCTGCCCTGGGTACAGGCTGACTGTCACCACTGCCCGCGGGGCTGTCAGGTACAACCGCGGGAGCTGCGGGCAGAGGAGCGTGTCAGAACACCTCCACCTGGGCTCACAGCGCTCGCAGCTGCCAGCCAGGCAGGCACGTGTCCGAGGCAGGCCCAGGCTCCCAACAGCTTTTGCCCTGACCAGCACCACATGAACATTTTTCTTCCACTGTGGTTTGTTGGTTGCAGGGGGAATCAGCCAAGAGGAGCAGGGAAGGGCGGCCAAAGCTGTAATGTCCTGTGGATCAAGCGAGCTCCTCATCTATCATCACTGTGGTTAGGCAGGAGCAGGCACCGCCCTGCAGCTGTTCACTGAGCTGCGGAACCAGTAGTTGGAGCAGAACAGCACCAACTCCCTTCACCCCCCAGTTTTTGTACACTGGGACATTTTACACGGAGGGCTGAGAGTCCTGGCAGCGGGTGGAGGAAAGCGGGTGTTGAAGGGCTTCAGGAAAAGGGCTAGCAGGTCTGACCAGGAAACACGAGTGTGCCAGAACCTGGCATTTTCCGCTTTTCCTCTTTCCTGCCAGGAAAAGAACTGTTCTAGCTTTAATATTTCTCAGTCAAATATTTTCTTTCTTTTTTTTTTTCCTCCCTTGTATTAGATTTCATGCATCAAACTACTTTTGATTTGCACAGAGTGTTTCTAGGTGTCTCTTAAATCACTGAAGATGCTGAGGAGAGGGACATCTCCCATGGGGCAGGCTGACCCAGGCCCCCAGGAGGCATTAACTGACCGCCTTTGTGTTGGCTGTGGTTGCTGCAGGAAGTGGTTGCCCACTGGATTGCCGAATGCCGCCTCAGCATCGCGCAGGCGCGACTGCTCACCCTGCAAGCAGCCAGCAAGATCGACACCTTGGGCAACAGAAAAGCAAGGAAAGAGGTAAAATTGTTTTATATGGGACGGGGGGATGCGATGCCTGGGCAGTCAATGGCTTGACATACAAGCTAAAACACACTGCTAAAGGCTGTCCTTCTGCTCCCAGAGTATACTTAGTGTTGAAAATGAACTTAAGATGTGCTTTTGGTTGTGTGTTCTCGGTTAAAAACTGTGACCTCAAGCTGATAAAGTATTTAAAAAGTAAAGGAGTTGAGTGTTGCTCATGTGTCGCAACACAACGAGGTAGTTCTGGGTGACTGGAAACAGTTTTACCTTAGGGAGGGAACAGGAACATCAGAGCTCTCCTGCAGTGCCAAGAGGAAGGAGTGTCCTCTCTAGGAGAGCTGTTAGATAAATATTTTTGCTAGCTTATGAAACTGTTACTGATAAGATGAGTTCTCTTCTAACTGCAGGTAGCCATGACCAAAGTGGTTGTCCCTCGAGCTGTGCTCAAGGTGATTGACTGTGCGATCCAAGTGTGCGGCGGCGCTGGAGTTTCCCAGGATTTTCCTTTGGCTTTCATGTGAGTAAAGGGACAGTGAGCTACAGATTAAGTGTGCCTATTAAGAGAATTTCCCGACACTGGTACGTGCTGTTTGACCTCACGTAGGCCAAAATCATGATCCATGTGCCTTTAAGCTATAAAACTTAAGTTGCTTTTATAATTCAATCCCAATGCAATTGCATTGCTTTACTCTTACAAAAAATGGAACACACACAGCACACAGAAAAAGCCCCTGGCACTGGACCCGTTCTTATCAGCAGCAGAGGACCCGTCTCTCAAGCTCAGTCTTATCCCTGATGGCACGCAACCTGAATTTCCAGGCCCCACCTCTGTCCTGCCAGGAAGATCTCGCTGCAGATCTCCTTCCAGAGAGGCTCTTGTGAAAGGGCGGCTGTAGCGAAACCAGCCTGGTTAGGAACCTGCCCCTAACTCGGCTCTTCTGACGCAGGTTTGCTCGCATGAGGACCCTGCGCCTGGCCGACGGGCCCGATGAAGTGCATCTCTCCACCATTGCAAGGTGGGAACTGCTTGACCAGTCCAAGCAGCTGACTGCCAAAATCTAGTGTCAGCGTAAAAGCCAGCTCCCAGGAGTGGGAGACTGAGGAAAGTTCTGTTCTCTGCAATCATGTTTAAGGTAAAATTAGATGAATACAAGAACTTGATTCTGGCTTGAAGCAACAGATATTCTCTCTTCACTGAGTTTATGCTTGGAGGCTTGCTTTAACAATTTGCAGAACATATGAAATACCGGAATTGCTCTACACCACTGAATAAAGTCTCTTTTCTAACAGGCCTAAAGCACTTCATCTGCTCTGAGCCAAAGCCAGCTTTAGCCTTTTATTGCAGGCCAAGCAGTTTTGACTTGGCCGTTTCACTAGTTCATTGCAAGCTAGGAGAAACTTTTCATTTGTGATTGTCAATTAAAGAGTTAGGGCAGTGCTTTCTTTTCCCTTTCCAAAGCTCAGCTGCAGTCCAGCCCTCTCCCCTCCCCGTTCCTGCTCCCAGCTGCCCTCTTCTTCGCTCAGGCTTTTCCCTGTCCCTCGCTCCATCCTTCCCCACCTCCCCTCAGGAGGGGCTGGGGGCACAGGGGAGCTGTTTGTCTGCCCCCCCTCACTTCTTGCTCCTGTCCTTCATTTCTCCAAAAGCATCTCCTTACGGTTTTCCTTACAGGTGCCTCTTGTCTTCCCTTGCCTCTTTATATCTGCTTCTCCTTTTGCACATCCTCACAAGCCTCCTCCTGGCCCCAGCTGCTCCCACCCTTTCTTAAACCGAAGCACAGGTGGGACATTCCCCTGAGGAGCTGAGCTTCTTGGCCTCCTCTGCTACCAAGCCGGGGTCTGCCATTTATCCCAATACACCTTTGTGAAGTTCCTGAAGGTCAGAGCTCCTCAGGCTCTGCCTCTAACCCTCCTCTTTGACACCAGTTACTTAACAGAAAGAGGCAGCTCACAGCGTAATGAGCTATTGGTTCTTCTGCTTCCTATAAGGTCAGGACAATTGCTTTCAACTTACAGAGGGTTGATCCAGCAGTCAACTGAAGGGTACAAGCGTTTACTTTTTCCATGAACAAACACCTTGTTGGAGCTTTAACGCACCTTGTGTGGCTCCATCTTTCCGGCTGAGGCTGCAGCCAGTCCTGTCCTTGGGCCTGCAGCCCAGCAGTCACCTGAAGGGTGTCCCAGCTAAAGCTGAGGTCAGCCAGGGGGTACATACAGTCCTGGAGTACCTGGAACTGGAATCCTTCCACAAAGAGGTTTCTTACCTCGTATCAATGTTTTATACGTGAACAACAAGATGATAATCTCTTCTGAGAAAGCAGTAGTTATTGTTTGTATTTCCATCTGTCATTTCCTCTGGGTTCCTGCCAAGAGCGTTTCCTAGGAAGCTGGGAATGTCAGCAGGTCCATTGTGCAGTGTGTTTCACGTACGGGCCGCTACCAGGGTGGTTCCAGAGCTCTGCTCCAGGCTGCAGCGTGGGGCAAGAACGCCCAGGAACCCTGTGGAGCCGTACTCCAATTAAGGTCTGCCACCTTCAAAAGAAAGCTACAGAAGAACACCACCTTTATCTCATTAACAAGGCTCTTAATTCCCTTTATTTTAAAATTTTATGTACATATGAATGATCTGTATAATGTACACTCAATATAGAAAGTTTTTATATACTAGATAATGTATAGAACATTTCACAATTACACTAATTTCTTACATAACATGTCAACTTCAAGGTTTTCTGTTTTGTTGGGGTTTTTTTGCTGAAGCTTTGTCAATTTGGTCAAGCCAGTTATACACACAGATGTCTAATGCTGTCTGATCTCAGGAAGAAGGAAATGTTAATGATTAAGGACATCAGTGAACCGGTGCAGGACAAACCCTTTGCAAGTCAAGTTCAACAGGAGTGATCACCTCAGAGTGGGAAGAGAAGAGATGCCCTTTAGTGGGGGTCGGTGAGGTCAGAGTGATTTTAGCCCAATTCCTCTAGACTGTAGCTCAACTCCAGTCATGCTAATTCATAAAATATAAAAACTAGGAAAGTTTGATTCACAGTCTTGTAAACAAATATAAAGGAACAAAATGTGCTTACGTACAACAAGAAAAAAAAAATTCTCGTGTACCCATTTCAGCTGATCCACAGAGTGCTTTGTGTTACAGTGCGAGTTAGAATCGCTGACTTTTTCCTAAAAAAAAAACCAATTTCCAACAGTCATAGAAAAAGGAATAACACTGTTGTTAAACACTTGGAAAGGCAGAAAGTTCACTTCACTGCGTTGGAGGAAAGCGCTGTTCCTCCTCACTGGCCAGCCTGCCTTTGTCTCTTCCCATGGATTTGCAGTCCTTAGCTGATGTCTCCCACTTCGTTGTCTACCGGGGGTGGTACGTTGGGCATCACGGACGAGGTCGTCCCTGCAGTCAGGTATCCCGCAACTCCAGGGCCTTTTGGGAAGGAAACAGAGTATCGGCGATTAGTTTGGATTCCAAAGAGCAACCAAACAGCTTCACTGCCTCTAGTAACACTGAAATACAGCGTCTGAGTCAACCAGACATATTAAACAAGAATACTTCAGAGTTTTTGCTCAGATTCTTTGGAATTTAGGAATTGAGGCGTCTTAAGTCCACCACGTGGAATAGCCTGTGGAGGCCATTCTGGGGCTCGCTCAGCATTTTGTATTCTGCTGTGCCAAAGACGTTACAGAAGAACCCCAGCCGCCAGCATTATGCATCTGGCCTCGCAGCAGGGGAGCAGGAGCAGCGAGGGGCGGCCTCCTGCCATACAGGACAGACCTGCTGCAGGAGCAAAGCGAGGTCAGGCACACCCTGCGCTGCAGGGCTCTGCGGTGATGCTGCCAGCGTGGCCGAGGTTTTCCCCGCTGCACGGTCGGAGGTGGCTCAAGGGGCTGCCCCGTGAACACACAGAACTGCCTTGTGCTTGTCCGGGCAGCTCTCGGTGCCTTCAGTGAGAGAAAGGAACAGCGTTCTGGGGCTACGGGCTGTACTGGAGATACAGGACTCCTCATCAGTGGTAGGTCTCTGTGGTGATTCCTGTAGGGGCAGCCAGCTCAGCTCTGCAGACAAAGCCCCTCTAGTCCCGCGGAAACTTTCCACAACTGCAGGAAACACTCGTGTTGCAGCACAAGGTGTTTCAACAGCAGCTCTTGTCACACTAATGACTGTGGGAAACGGCCGGCCTGCAGCGTGTTCAGCCCCGCGGCCTACACTGCTCTTCTTCGGCACGGTAAGTCCTCTGGGCCCTTCACTCTCACCCCGAAGTCATCCTCGCTGAGCTCTCCCCGGTGTACGCTCCCTTCGTGGCCCACCCTCCTCACTGCACAGCCTGGAGCCAGAACTCCAGAGCACAGCCTGTCTCCAGGGAGCAAAGCAAGCAGTGCTGGGGTAAAGCAGAGCGCTCTGGCTTCAGGAGGGGAATTCTCCCCGCCAGGAACCAGACCCAGTTTCACACGTCCTAGTGCACAAATTCCACCACTTCTCTTGACAGAGGATCCCTACACGCATCCGAGGTGGTTAGTTCCCTGCTCCCGCGTGCTGAAGGAGGCAGGTTTACGGGTGCCTTGCAGTTTGGGGCAGTTCTACAACATGCATCTATGACTCAAAGCAGCAAGAGCAGCGTGCGTTTGCGAGGTGGTATCTACCTGCTTTAGAGAGCTACACAGAAGTGAGCAAGCTGCCTGGCAGAGCAGATCTAAAGCCCACTTCTCAGGTGAAGGGGACTGCTGCCAGTTAGGAGGGAAGGAGAAGAGACACCTGAGGGAAGAGAAATAAGCAAGGGAAGTTTCAAGGGAAGTGCAAATAGCAAAGCAATTTGAAGCAAGACATAAGGCAGAATACAAGATAAGGCAGGTTAAAACCAAAGCTCATTTGTTTTCCATCTAGACCCTGCGTTTGTGCAGCATCTTCACTCCACGTCTGCAAGCACCTAGACACAAGGCCATTGAAACAGGCCAGGCCTTCAGGCAGCAGGACAGCTACATGATCCCCAGCCTGCAGCCTGACAGCTCCTGGTACATGCTCAGCTCCTGGCCAGGAATCGGCCAGCCTTTACTGCCCATTTCTCATTTATAGCAGTAATGAAACACCCAGGAAATTCAGCACCACCTGAACCAAGTGTTCATTGTCAAAGTGGTGTTAAATGGTGCAATGAACAGAGAACTTCTGCTCAGAGCTAAACACGCAAGTCCTTCCTGGGAGGAAAAACACACCAAGTGTTGCAATATAGCTACTCAAAAATATTAAAGATCTGCTTCTAGAAGGTCTTACACCTGACCTGAAAGGCTTCATTTTCTCAAAATACATGCTGGTATCTTGTAAGAAAACCTTTCCTGTCTGTATGGCTGCCTGATTTATACCTCATTAATTCAGCTACACTCAAAAGCTTCACTGCAACTCCTATAGTGGGTGAAAAAGTTCCATGCAGCACACGGAAGTGTTCATAATGACCTGTCAAAGGACTTGAAAACCTTCCGGGGAGGCTAAACTCTTAACACCAAGAGACTGTTCAGCTGGTGGCTACTGAGGAGGCAGAAGTTTGCATCAAGCCTTGCTTTAGAGTTTGCTACAATGTCATTATATAAAATATGTTCAGACAGAACAAGTAGCCCGTGATAGCAGAGTTCTGGATGGTGATACAGTACAGGTGTCGATGTGCCAAGTGCTGCAGGCAAGCAGAGGAAGAACCAGGACTTGATTTGCTGTGATGTAACCGTTCAGGGACTGTGTCCACACCGTACTGTTAGCAGCTCCAGCAGAGGCCGTTCCCACCAGGGAAGGGTCCTGCCAGTGCCCGGAGCCTGACAGAACATGGCCTCACACCGAGCTGTTAACAGGCCTCATGCTAAAGCAGCTGAGTTCACATGGCACAGTTAGTACAGCCCGAGTGATTCTGAAGGAAGTTTACTCCTCCCGCCAGCCCTGGAAAGCAATGTGGTCTGGAGCTAAAGTAAACGGATCCTGAGAAAGCATGGGAAGTGCCTGTCCTTCATCCGCTCTGGTTACATCTCTGCTTTATCACTGCACGGTGCTCAGGACTTGCCAGGGTCCAGAGTCTGCTGCTCTGATACCGTAGAGGTATGGACAGCAAAGACCATGCAGAGAAATACATTCTCAGCCACAAAAATTTGGCTTTTGATAAGTGTTTTAAAAGCTTGCTGTATTCTTACAGCAGCACGTGTGCAGGCCACACGATGGCACTAGATCCTGAGGATAAACACTACGTCCAGAGTCAAGCCTCACAGTTAACTAACAGTTCAGTACGATCCAGAACAAAGAGGAAAGGGCTGCCAACCTGTGAGGTATCCTGCTGTTTGGGTCTCAGAAATGAACAAGTCATGTTTCTGATCCTTGAAGGCACTCCACACAGAAGAACGAGACAGAATTTCATTTACCTGCAGTATTTGAAGAGATTAACATAGTGAGCAAGTGACATATGTAACGTTCTAGGGGAACAAACTCATTCTCTAGAGCCAAAGCATTCCCAAGGGATTACCAGACACTGTGGCAGCAGTGTCAGCTGCGATACAGAATCACACGTTTCCAAGGAGCCGGTAGCAACTTGCTTTTCCATCTGAATTGTGCAGCTGAACACAATGCAGAAGGCTCATGAAGTTGTAGTTTTGTAGCTTGACTTTCTCCCTCCTTCCCCAGTCAGGTGACAGGGAGACCACTTGCCTTGTGTCTGGAGCTGAGGTAGAACAGGACTCTTCCTGTACCACAGCAAGACAGGGCCAGTTTGGAAGAGACCTGTCCCCAGTGTCTCTCGCCTCAGGAAGGCTTTCAACACGAGAGAGAACAAGAGAGGCACCAAGAACAGGCACAGAACTGAACCAGTGACTTCTCCACAAGAAAGAAATGGAGACATTCCAGCTCGATACAGTTACGTAGTTACACGACGTTAACGTTTTAGGCGGAATGATGCACGTGACAGCCCTGAGATTAAAGAAGGGACGTTCAAGGTTGATCATCCAGGTGTACAGAGCCCAGTTAGAGACTCGTCAGCACTTACCTGTTCTCCGTACTGCAGGCTGCGAGACATGGATTTCAGAGTTTTAACAATCTGAGCTTTTGTGGCAGATGGGCTTTCCAGGTTCTCCAGACCAATGCCTTCAAGCAGCTTTAGAAGGTAGGGGACCAAATCAGCTTTCAAAGCCTGCAAACATACCCAAACGAGTTGTCTTAACACGGACTGGGAAGTGCCATAGAGATGTTTTACATCTGTGAAGAGTGCCGATAGCTGCTACGAGGTATGCTGAGGCTGGCCAGTTTTCCCTGAGCTGTGCAATACATACAAGAGGAAGCAGAGACACTGTCCTGCACTTCTGCTCAGCTGCGTCAGCTGGCACTCCTGCGTTACACTTCTGCAGCAGACAGGAGCCAACAGCACACATTGGGTGACCTCCTGTTCACAGGGCTGCACTTGGATGGAGGCCTGACTGCTGGGAAGCACCTCAGCCTCCTGGACGCATCACTCAAGGCGCCTCTGTTCCTACAAGCAGCTTAGATACCCAAGGAGAAAGCCAGCACGTCTGCAGGCTGAGGGTGTGCTGCTTACCTGGGCTACTAAGTCATTTTGTTCCCTCTGAAACATTCGATTAAGTGCTTCACAGGCCACACCGACTATATCCGATCTCTTTTTCATTCCATTCATGAGAGGGCCAATGGTCTCTAGCGATGCCATCGCTCGAACACAAAGCTGCAGAGACAGAAACGGCCAGGGTACTTTAGTTTATGCTAAGTTTGGTGGTTGTGGTAGATACAGTCAGCCAGGATCATCCATTTCTCAATGCCTTTAATCTATCGGTGCCCCATTCATTAGCTGGAAGTCCCTGCTCCTCTGGCACACAGTCTTTACAGTTAGAGTAACACTCTTCTAGGAACACTAGCAAGCAGTACAAATAACTCCAGTCAGGCTTTTTTCTGCCCCTGAGCCCGGGAAGGGTTCGGTACCTCGTTGTCAGACAGCATGTGCATGACACGAATGGCACTTTTGGGAATGGCGTTGTTCTTGTGATTCATCGCTTGGATGATCTTGTGGAGGTGGCCGAGCGGAGGGACCTGGTCAGCCAGCTGCGGCTGGGCGCTGAACAGGCACACCGTTGCTGTCGTAATCGTTTCCAAGGTCTCCCCCTGCAGAAAACCAGCAGAAAGCCTAACTCACCAAAGCCTCCTATATCGCCGGTAAAGTAACATTTCTTACTTGCTCTGCATTACAGATTGTTTTCCCCTGATGCTTTTATCGTATTATTTTGCTTCAAAACTGTTAAAATAAGTTTAGAGGAAGGTGATCATCTCCCCTAGTGGTAAATATTTCCTGGTTTTATGAACACAGGTCGCACAGGAATTTCGAGGTGCTCTCTCCAGTATCTAGAGCAGGCTGTGTCTGGCAGCAGCCTCCGTGCACACGTGAGAGCTGCTCGGTGGGAGCGTGACAGCGTGGATGTTCGGGCTGACCACCTGGATCCTTGGCAGGGGATTTTCATCCTTAAGTTTAAACAAATCCCCTAATCCCTAAAGCCGGTGCAGCAGCGCTCCCCACGCTCGCAGTACTCCGCGTGGCCACGCCAACTGCCATCACATCTTTATTGCACAGATGTCTGGTTTATTCTGGGGTGAGTCAGTTCTCTCCCTGCAAGTCTAACCCAGAATCTGTTGAAAACTCAGTTTTGAGCAACATCATTAAGTTACTGACTCGAGCATTGTTCTCATTCAAACTAACAGGTTAGTTCTATGCCATTACACCAGTTGTTAGGTGGTAGCCTCGTACAGGTCACAGTTTACACCAGGGTGGGAATTTAGTGTTGCAGAAGGACACCAAAAGCGTCAAGAGGTGAGAATTTTTAGGCAGCATAGAACAAGTGCTGTTTTCTTAGGTCTGCTCAGTCATGGAGTAATCGCTTCCAGGGAATAACACTTCCATTTGCTAAGCCTCATCTCTACCACAGAATAAGCCTCCAAGACTTACTAGAGCTGGTTCTGTGGCTTCAGGGACTGAACATGCACTGACTCACGTTGAGAAGTCCCCCAAGCATATCTACATGCTTCTACAGAGTCAGAAAGCAGAAAACACCCAACATCTTACTGGGAAGAAAGTGTGAGATCCTAAATAATTCCCATGCTAAAAGACCGGTAGCTTAAGACTGCTAAACAAAGAGCAGAATCAGAAAAATCATCTTACATGGGGGTTATTTTTCTCCAGTAGTTCCGTAAGCTTTTCCAACAGTGCAATGAGAAATTCTCTTGGTTTCCGTAAAACCCAGGCCGGCTGGGCAATAAAAATCCTTAGGAATACTCCCCCCACTGAAAGTTCACCTTCTGCCTCACCGTAGACCACAGCAAAGTCTTCAGGCAGCTGTTGAATTGTAAAGCAGGAGGAGTTACTGGCAAGGGCACCTGCGAGAGCTGCGATTGCTTCTCTGATACCGTGACTAAGCAGTAAGGGGCACGGAACTAACTGTGTTCTCCACACAGAGCTGGGCAAGGGCAGCGAACACTTCATCCTGAGAAACGAGTGGAGAGGACAGTGCAGGCAGCACTTCTGCAGCAGACGTCTAAAGCACCCAAGGAACCGAGTCTAAACTACCCCGGGGTAAGCACCAGCTCAAGAGCAGCACCAGCAACAAGGCCGACAGAACAACCCCTCCTTCCCTTCTCCCACACCCAGAGCATCGCCAGCAAAGCCACCGCCACTTAAGTGTCTGATTTCAAGGTACAGTAAGTACCAAAAGCATCAATTTGGTGTTAAAACCGTTGTGTTAACAGAGCAGGGAGTTCCTGCTGGTACTTTAGAGGAAAGCCTGTCAGTTACATGCATGCCCCTACTACCAGCTGGCTCGGTCTCCCCGGAGGCACCCAGAGCACAAACAGTTTACTTTTACCTTCCAGTTCGTGTCAGGGTTGTCCCGCTGAAGTTTAAAGTGCCTTTAAAAAGAAAGTAAGTTTTAACAAGCAGTAAAAGAAGCATTCCCCGTCCCTACCTGACCCCCCAGTCCCCCTCCATCATTGTGAGGTAGTTCCAGTGTCTAAACCCTGTTTTCTCCTCGTTGTAACCCCCTCCCAAACCTTAGAAGCAGTGAGCAAACACCTGGACTGTGCACAAACCACACTCACATCCCCGAGTCCCAGGTACCACCTGCCAACAGTGAACAAGTTTCAGGCAGAGCTCTGTCTGACAGCTCTCCTACAGCAGCCCTGGTTTTACTGCCACTAAGAGGGTGTCTCAGACAAGGAAATACTCCTCAGCAGGTCTCCACATACTCAAGCATCATCTCTCGAACTGTTGTAGATACTTTCTCCCTGGAGTTGTCATTCCAAATTAACTCGGGATTTTCATGAGTTCCCTCAAAGATATGAACAGCAGCTTCAGGGTTGTCTCTCATGGCATCCATGAAGACTCCAGGTAAAAATTTCATTAGTGTAATTCTGACCTAGAAAGGATGAACAGAGCAGACACTCAGCACAGCGTGAGCCAGCTCCCTGACAGGAAAACAGAACTGCGGGAAGTCCGTAGTGCTCTGACTGCTACAATACCACACAATAAAACAGTGCTGCCATTTTAAACAGCCACAGCCAGCAGCAGGACTGAAACCCACGTGTCTAACGTTAAACTTGTTAAACAGAGACCAAGCTGCCGGCAGGAGTCACAATAAATACAACTGCTTCTAGAAGCCTGCTCACGGATTAAGGGTTAACTGCTTTGAAAAAGCCAGGCTGTTCTTCACCTGAGTGTTTCAGTCACAGAACACGGGTTTCTTGTTCTGTCCTTTGATATTTAGGTAATATCACGATAAGAGCTGTGACGATTCTTACCTTTGGACCCACCAGCTTATCCGCAGTCATTTTGGCAAAGAGCTCTGCCGTTTGGGCGCGGACCTGCGGGTGAGTTGAGTTGCAAAACATATCTAGTAAGTAGATTAAAGCACCTGCACAAAGAGATGGGAACACAATTTTTTTTCTGGTCACAAGTAGTATGAATTCACCAGTTCCACACTGATTGTTCTAAAGGGAAGAGTCAGATTTGGCCACTGCATTTTACTTTTAAGTGCAGCGTGGCAGAAGCATCTGCTCTCAGGGCAGTACTGTACCTTTTGCCATGGCCTCTTTAATGATTTTTGTGCTAGATGTCAAAGCATACAGAGTTTCAAGGACGAGTTGCCGACCTGTCAAAACAAGAAGCGTCAAGAACTTTGTGCGATACAGACTATTAACTAATCAAAGAGGAACTAAAATCTGACCAGAAAGCTGTATCAAAACCACAGTAAAGCTTGTGACAATCACAGGCTTAGGGATTTCTGGCTTGATTTAGAGGCTTAAGGAATGTCAAATCAATCATACGTTCTAGTACAGCATAACTTCTTAACTAGACATTTACTACCTAAATCCCCTAAAAGAATTAGTCAGTGAAATAGCACACAACTCAACTCGAGTACTTGTAATTCATGTTTCAGCTCACACATTTAAGACAAACTGGCTGCATGAAGCATTTTTTCCATCACCCCTACTGAAATGCTGGTTTAACCCAGAACTCCGTAGCAAGCTCAGGCAGCTGCGTTCTAACCAATTTCTGTGCTGGAAACCCTCTGCCTCGCAAGACTCAGAATTCCATGGTACGTACTGGAAGGTAAGGAATGCAGGAGAGCCAGTAAGTTAGCAAGAACCATTGCCTCTGCAATGTTGGTAACGCATTCTTGGTTACTCGTCACTATGTTCACTACCTGCAAAAGATCAGAAACAACACTTGAATACATTCCAGCTGTTCAGACATCACCCAGAAAACACAGCGCATTGTGAAGTTCATCACCTCACTGGCCAATATAGCTGATATTTTAGTGTTTACTCCTGCCACCAAATTGTCTTGCTGCCTCAGGGCAGAGGGGAGCAAAGACACAGGCAACAGGCCATCGCTTGTTCCTCCAGGGATGAGCTGACACCTTGGAGCTCCAATCTTGATACTTTTTAGTTGCTACTCTGTGATTTACACAATCAAGTTTATGCTGATTATTAGTGTCTGGACAGGGACATTTGTTTTGTTTGGGGTATTTTGTTTAGTTTTGGTTGGTTTTTTTACCTCCAGAGCCAACTGCTGCACCTGACCAGCTCCATGAACACGCAGAAGGGAGAATATCAACTTGAAGTGACCTATGCACTCACACTCGGAACCTGCAAGAGACCAGGTAAGTTATTCTCTTCTTGTGAGCTGCAGCATTCACTGAAAGCCATCCCAAGTCCAGATTTCCCTATGCAGAGAGATGCTGAAGACTACATGTCTGTATAGTCTGCCTCAGAAGTTAAACAGCTCCTACAGGACAGGACTTGCGACAAAATTACGAGGCAGTGTCTATTAATCTAGTTCCTCCAAGTCTTAGATCAACAGTATTTCAAGAGCAGAAGATACTTTCTCCCTCTACAGCGAGTAACTGAGCTAGTTCCTGGACTACCCAGTCACTTGCATTCTTACAAGACTACTAAGCAAGTTCAGTTATTTATTGTTCATCACCAACATAATACAGTTGAGAAACAGCCTCATCACGTGTCTCGGGCTGTTCCAGTCTGTACATCAATATCTGCTCGGGAATCTTTGCTGCATTAGCTGCCCACTCTCAAGAGCATCTCCTCCTCCTGCTTTGGCAAGGCCCTGACGTGCTTTTAGGTGTTTATTAGCATGCAGTACCCAGCTTGAAGAGGTTCTTTGTGATGCAAGGAAGTTTAAAAATCAGCTAAAGATTCTTTGAAAGATTACAGAAAGTTTCCTCCAAGAGGCTGAAGTCTCCCTGGCAACCGCAGGCCAGAATTAGAGGTAAACCCCAGTGTTTCAGAGAAGAAAACAGGTAAGGCTTAGATTGCACACAAAACCTCAGTACATCTACTGATCGTGTTCTCCAGGAGGGGGAAGAAGAAAAAGCAGCTGATCAACAATGCTGCAGTCTGTCAGCCAGCAGAACAAGCTTCCTCCTCAATAAAGACTACAGAGGCCCACATTTCAGGTTGTCCTCAAGAAAGCCTACCAGGGAAGTTCAGTTCTCAGCCTACCTGGGTTGTGTTTTATCACGTTCCTCAGAGCCTCCAGGGCCATTTCAACTCTCCGTAGCCGATCTCCGTGTTGATTGGACTCTACTTTCCCAGTCTGCGTGATCGCCATCAGCGTGTGAAGGTACTGGGCTTGTGAGCCTATGTAATCCAAGAGGCTTGCAGCAAATGCTTTGGGAAGCTTTAAAATTAGAGACAAGAGCATTTTTAGCTGTGTGATGCAACAGCATTCACATCAGAAGAAACCATATCCAAATAATTTTTCCTGTATTTCCAACATCCCTTTCTTCCAGACAGGAAACACCTTTCTGCTACGATCACTAGGACATCTGGAGCACATTAACCCTAATTATATCCAAACACACCCTCAGCCAACTGCCACTACTTGAAGATTTTGCATTTTCTCCGTTCTGTTTGCACTGACAATTGAAGAGGTAACATTGCAAAGAGTAGTTTCAACAGGAAGGTTTCGGCTACATCTCACCTCCAGCTGGAAGGTAGGGACCTCATTGTAGACTCTGACAAAAACCTCTCCCACAATAAGCTCCTTTGCGTGGTCGCTGAAGACAAAGTCAGATCCGTAGCTCTTGTCGCAGTCGCCCTTTAAGCAGAAATAAGCAGCACAAGCTCAAACAGAAAATAATCTTGTAGAAAGTGTGAAGTTGTAACCCGATAGTGAAACAGACCAACAAAAAACCTAAAGCTTTAGCAAAAACAGAAGGTCAAGACAGAGGGAAACATTACAAGAAATAAACAAGCAAACTTAGTTTGTTATCTTTAAGACTATTGAATGAAGAAAGTGACTTAGGAGTAGACAGCAAGGGACACTTGTGTTAACTGTACCACTGCCTTACAAGTGGGTGTACCAAAACACAGAACACTCCAAAAAGAGTAGTAGTGGGATTTAAAGTAAAGACCATCTTACTCTCTTAATCATGCTATCTTGTTGAGATTCCAAGAACTCCAGTAGTTCAGCTCTTGTCCCGTTGTTCCAGATCAAGTAGGGGTTCTCTGTGTTACTGTTAAGGGTCTTCAGAGTCTAAGAAACACGGAATTTACATGATACAACATGTTTACAACAGTTTTGGATGAGGGACAGTAATCAGCATGTTTCATGGCATGAATCATTAACAACTAGACCAATTTCGTAAGTTTAAGGTGTCAAGTTTCCCACATACTGGAAAACAGTAAGGTATTTGGTACCGTACCATCTAAACTTGAATTCTTTAGTCTGCCTCAAGCCGTTGCTTACTTCAGATCCTCCTTCTGTTTTTGACAGTAAGCAGCACTTACCTGCAGTATCTCTTTGTAGATGACTTCCCTGGCACCACTTTTAAGGAGAGAAGCTTAGCCTTCGCTCTCCATCATCATTACACCCTTAAGCCCTCAATTAACTCCTTCACTCCCATATTTATTTTACAAATATTAGTCTAATAATTCTTGTCCATAGCGTTTGAGGCAAAAACATTTTCTTTGCAGTTACTCAAACTGCAAAGAAAAATTGCACAGTTCTCGGTATCAGGTGGGTCTAAAAGAGTTCCATGTTTCAGAAGTGACCAGGGACTCCCTCTGTAAGTGACAAAGTTTTGGCCCACAGATGCTCACCTCAGTGGGACTGACCACAGCGAGCTTCCTTGCAATGTAGGGTGTCAGCATTCCAGCCAAGCTTTTCCTGATGGTTGGGTTTTCAGGCGTAGCTTGTTCTTCAGACAGATACCCTCCGAGGCGACTCAGGGCCAGGAGACTGAGCTTAGCAAGGCTGTTCGCTACCTCCTGGAGAACAGAAACAGTTATAAAAAACCTAGAGCTTACTGAAGAAATACCAGCGTAGGGCTGGTCAAATATCAGTATCAAACTGGGGCACCATGATGAGCTGAAAGCTACAGGAACTATTTGGTGTGACTACTTCTGGCCAGACAGTGGCTCCTGCTGGCAAAGTATCAGCACAGTGAGCCTTTTCCGAGAGCAGTACAAGAGTTAGTAACTACAACAGACTGCTCAGAGCTCATCTCATCCAGTCATGGAGGAATAAATGCCACACAGAGGGTCACCACGTAAGGAAATGGAAGTGAAGCCACTTACACAGCTGTGGGGCAAAGGGACAGCACGGTCCTAAAGCAGACATTTCAGTTAAGTTCATGGTATCACTTGAAGTCTCTTCAGTTGAGCTTCAAGAGAAAAACCAGACTTTCTTCTGATAGCACAAATTTACCTTTTTTACTGTTCACAAAACCCTCTTCCAAAACAGCTCTGTTCACATTACTACTCGGGTAATTCAATGACCAACAAGTATGTGAATACACTGATTTTGTTGGTAAGAGCTGGTGCCTGGAGGCACGGAGCTCATTAACGTTACCTGGTGATTCGAATCCTCACTCTTCTGAATACCGCTCTCTTCCAGCGTGTAGTCATAGTTGAAGAGGTAACCCAGCAAGTACCAGAGAACTCCAGCTTGGAACAAGTGTGTTTGTAGCCAGTAATCCAAGGCAAAGGAGCTAACGCACTCTACTCCCAAAGCAGCTACTCGGGGTATGTTCTGAAGGAGAAAAAGAAGTCTGCCTTAGTACTTGTGACCAAAGGAAGCCAACTGGCCTCCTTACCAAAGACTTAAAGGCAAAATGTGCTATCTAAGCAGCAGAGATGAAAATTGATGTAGACAGAACAACATCTGCAGCTGAAGTTCAGCGTCTGGCAGCCAAAAACCATGGCTAATTAGTCAGCATCCTTCAAAAGGAAGAGCAATTGAATAATTATTTCATGCAATTAGAAGAAAGCATTGATAACTGGTGGAGAAAAAATTCAAGAAGGTGGCAGATATTTCCTAGTGAGCTTTTTATGGCACAGTGTGTGTTCTGAGGGACTGAAGAACACTAAATGGATTCAAATACAAATGTTGAGGACAAGGCAGTAGCGTTCTGTATCCCACAATGATGAGCTGGGATCTTCCATAAGGGTTTGACCACACTCTCCAATCGTCCCCATGTCCCTTCCAAGCAGAACGTTCCCCTCATCTACCAGGTACACACCCACTTAGGGGAGGACAGGAGCTCTTACCTTGCCGTAATAGAGCAGTCTGCAGAGGTCCTTAATGATGTTTGGCATTTCTGTGATCTTCTCTCGGCATTCCTCAAACTGAGCTGCTACACTGTAACACTTACTAATATATCCACACACCTACAACAAGTAGCATTTTATTGGTTCCAAGTGGACAGGAAATGCATGTTTATAATCCTGTATTTTAGTATATAATACTATATCAATATTTTGTTATACGTACACACTTGCATTTATTCCCATGTTACATATACACTGTAAATTGCCTTCTGAGAAGCTGATGCAATCAGAGTTGCTGCAACTTACCTGCACAGACATGTCGTCTGGTTTACTAGAACGAGTCAAGACCGCTACACAGCGATTAAATGCGTCTTGCAGTACCTGTGAGGATGGGAGGATGCGTAAGTTCAGGCACCACAAACCCTGATGAAAGCTGGCAGAAATAAAACAATACCTGCTAAACCCATTTTTAATGGCTAAAGGGAAACATCTGACAAAATCCACTGCTTGCTCAAACGGTTTGTAGGATTAAAATCCCTTACAAGTGCTGGTACGAGCCTTTGGTGTTTGGAGTTTGTAGCATTCTCACCTGTGAGCTAATACCTGAGTAACTTTGCAGATGACACCAAGCTAGGCTAGGACTTCTAACTGTGGAAAAGTTAGGCTAAAAAAAAAAAATTAGTTTCAGTAAGTTTTTCTATTCACCTCAATTCCATTTTCTCTTCTCAGTTCTTCTGCGTTTAATGCTGAACAATTGACCGTATGGAAAGCAAGTTCCGTAGCAGCAGGCAAGAGCGGAGATTCTTTGGAAAACAAGAGGTCATCCGATGTTTCAATGGTAATAGTCTTTATCAGCATAGGATAGCCCGCGTACTTGTACGGCTTCAACTCTGAAATTCAGAGAAAAGAAGTCAGAAGTTTACACAGATGCAGAATTTAAGCAATTTAAACCACTGCATAATTATCAGTGAAGATATATCTGGTATATAAGGACTAGGAGCCAAAGAGCCAACAGCTGGGAAAACTGGAGCAAGACTGAGCAGTCCTCACCACCTGACTCCTTGTCACATAGGGCTGTTCAATGCTAGAGGCTGACAGAGCTTCATGGAAAGAAACTCCTTTAAATTAAAAAACACCAAACCCAAGCAACTTATCTCCGGCTCAGCAAGCACACAAGCTCAGAGCCTTCCAAACGATGTTTGTCTGTCTCCAGAGAAACATGAGCACAGCTTTGTCTGCCATAGGCCAGCACTGACAAACAGACCTAGAAGAACCTTTCACAGTTTGAAATTACAGTCATGTTTTCAATAATTCTATTTTTCATTCTTCTAGGGTTCCGCAATGATAAAGAACAATTTCATCTCGCAGTATGGAGCCGACTGGGAGCTGCTCTGTGTAAGCTGTCACTCCACACAGCTGACAGTGCTGCCATCACACGTGAGGTTCTTTGTTTCCCACTATAAGGTAACCCCCAGAGGACTGGCACTAGTCAGAGTTTCTGCAGGGTGACACTCCTGTGGCTATTCAAAGTGAGACCATCTCATTTATACCCGGAGGCTGCATCGGGGTGACTCCGTCACTAGCGAGGGCTCTTCTGCACGGACAGAATTCCAAGTCTAAGTTGTATACAGAGGAAGGTTCAAACTGATTAGTGTCGGAGCAGAGAATTTTAAAAAACTATTAATTTGTATTTTTGAATTAAGTTTTACTAGAGAGGAACTTAAAGGAAGAATAAGTCTTGTTTTGAAGCCCTTTACTATAGCTACGTAATGCTGTGGCAAGCCCGAAGCCGGGTGAGCAGAACACAGCCTCAGGAACAACGGATCTTACAGCTGGCTGCAGTGGCCTCTAAAAGAACAAACCTAAAGCTCTCCTGAGCCAGCACGCTTACCTGCCTTATGCCTGTTGAAGAGGATGCTTTGAGTTTTCAAGATCAAAATGATGTTTTCTGGGTCTGGCCCATCTATCACCTTGACAGACTTTGTGCATAGAAACTCATACGCTTTATTAACTTTTTCAAACATATCCTGCAAAGAAAGAGGAACGGTTTTAAGAGCTGCTAAGAACGCCCTAAATGCTACAAGCCTGCAGCATCAGTTCAGATGCAGGTAAAATAAAGCATTCTGGGTTACTGGCCACAACACCAGTTTGGTTGCCTTGTTGCACTTCAGAAACTACTCCAAATAACGCTGGGTCTCAGTTTTCTTTTGTCTCCAAAGAAGTTTCCTTTTTCTCCCTTTTATTTTTCCTAGGCAAGAGCCTAAACTAACTCAGTTCCGTACAGCAGAAGTAGCAAGTACAGTTTAACTGGCTGTAGGAATGGGACAGTCCTTGAAGCCATTCGCTTATTTATTTAGGTCCTGTGTAGTTCTAAACCAGACAATTTAAGATGCAGGTCTGACCCAATTACGTCAGTTTATTGATGAAACTCTAGTAGTCCTTGACTGATATCAGTTAAATTACTCATCCGTAGTATAACCTGTATTTTGGTATTCATCTAGGGCATAGCTTTTAAGGGAGAAAGCAAACATAAGTGAGCATTTCCGAATTCTCAATACACCCAGCAGCTGAATTTGTCCCACTTTATGAACACCGTACGTTAGTGTTGTACGTACTCGGCCTTCGGGATTCTTGTCAGGGTGATACTTCTGCGCCAGCCTGAAATAAGCTTTCCTGATCTTGCTTTCATCATGCCTATGAGAAAACAAGCCCCATTACATTGAGTAACATCGAACAAACAGAAAAACAAGCCTGGATTCTGACAACTGGACTAATAGTAACTGCAGTCAAGTGAAAACTACAAACCTCTCATATTTCAGCTTGAAGCTTCTGCTCCATCAGCTGACAGGGAACGGGGGTAATCATGTGGCCACAGTACGGAAAGAAATTTTAGAAACAGAAGGTGTTTTGGTACCTCTTGTACTGACTATACTAACCAGAAGGTGCTCAAAGTCCCTGAATCTTCTAAGCGAAGAGTCTAAATGAGCTGTAAGTGGTAAAAGTTAGGAGTTCATGACTTGTGGTAAGGGCGCTGTTCTCGAGGGGTAAATACAAAGTGCTGCCCGTTGCCTTCGAGAGGCCTGAAGTCAGAAACCAGTGGTGAGATAGGAGATAAAAATCCTAAGGATATGATCACCAAGAAAAATGGCAGTATTTGGCAGGGGAAGAAGGATGACACGAGAAACCAAGTTCCAGTGTGAACACAGTCGAGTTCTGCCATACTCTCTGCTCACTGTAGTCTAGTGAGCAGTGCAGAGCTCAAAGCATTTTTTCCCCAGTTTCAGTTTGTCTGAACACTTTGCAATTATTCTCTCAAACACAGGAGCTGGATTTTCAAGCTCTGTTTCTTTTCAGATAAAGCCACTTTCCACTGTGGGGGAAGCAGGTGCCAGACATAACTGAGCTGGTACTAACTGCTTGCAGTTACTGAGATGGGAAACTTGAGTTTGTTCAGTGTACAGAGTTTATGTAGGAGTAGTTATACAACTTTATAAATACCGGAAACCACTTACTGGCCTTGTCCTTTGGGAAGGTTAAGGACTTCATAAGCATCATCTATTGACATGGTAGGTGGCTTCTTTTCTACCTCCTTCTTCCAAGCTTCTAGGGTATCTTTCAACAGTTTAACCTAAGTAGTTACAATTTATTAGTGTTCTATTTATGCTGACACCACTACACTTTTTGTTAATAAAGTGCTGTTTTATTAATTAGCCACCACAAGCAGGACATACTTCACACGTGGTTGCTACAGGGCATTAAGACCATTCTGCTTCAAGATAAAAAAGCATTTAACATATTTGCTTATGAACTGAAAGTCAGGATCAATCAGTTACTTGCAACAATTCCAGCATTTGATTTCCCTAACTTGTTACAAATCCTACTTTCAGGACTCTGAAAATCACAAGCTAAACGAATCATAAAACACTTTTTACTTACTGGATCTTTAATTGGCCAGTCTGGAAATCTGAGTGTATCACAAAGATGCTTGAGGTAATAGATGTTACAGAACAGCTCATTCTCCAGTTGAGGGTAGTTGATAACTGGGATAGGACAGTACTGGTAGAGTGCTCTCGTATTGCTCTGAAGACGAGGGGTGAAGTCAGCAAGATGAGCAGCAATCTTCTCTATCATAAGACGCCTAAAAGGTACAAAGTTTGGTTTAGCACTTGCCAGGCAGTCCTCAAATCCGCTGCCAATTCCACTCCCCCAGCCCTGTTACTTTTGAGAGAAGCAGAGGGCAATGCAGGACACGGCTTCCCTCTGCTTGCCTTCTGCAAGGGCAACGGAACCCTGGAACTCAGGTATTTTTGGCTTTCTTTAGGAAATGTCAAAGACAAGACCTCTTCAGCATGAGATGTAGTTCAGATTTATTTGTCCCCCTTTGACAGAAAACAGTTACCTCATTTCATTGCTCCAAATTGCTTCTGGAGTGTCAAATTCTCCAAGGAAGATCTCAGAAAATTTTTCTGGTTCATAGTTTTCTAAATAACACACCATTGCTTCGGGAAGGATATGTCCAAGTATACTTCGTTGAACTATATCTTGACCCTTTGTCTACAGAAGAGAGCACATTGTCATCTCAAAGGCAGTTGGAATTTGGACTTGCTAACCAAGTTGAGATCTAAAATCCCTCCCCCTTTTCCCTTAGAGTTCTGAAATTCTAACTCTTGAGACCGTAGAAAAAGAAAAGCATCTTTAGTTAAAACAACTACAGGTGGTCTGCAGAGCTATGTGGGAGCTTTTGCCGTCTACTCACTTCTTCAGACTTGAAAGCTTGTTTTGTATGTGTGTATTTCAAGAACCTAGAAGAGAAAACAGCAGTTATTTTCTGTTTAACGGATACTTGAGGCATCCTTGAGAGATAAGCAGAGTGACAAGCTGGCAAGTTTCAAACATTTACTTTGAGATAAAAGCATGACAGCAACAATTGAATTAATCTCTCTACAAACTCCATCAAAACCTTGGAAAATCCACCAAGTTAAGTTGCCTTAATTCCATCACTTGTTTGAAAGTCTTGTTTCTGAAAGCTTATTTTCTCCTCACAAAGCAAAAAAAAAATTTGAAGCCCATAGCAACACAGACAACCCTTCCCTACACATTCCCTTGAGTATTTAGAGCAGCGGTCCTTCCAAGCATCCCTGGTCAAGAGGTATTTTTAGCTATTCTTTCCTCACCTCGCAATAGGAAGTACATTGGAACCCGTGTACATCATGATAAAGAAGAACACTCCGCTCAGATAGAAGCGAGGTAACTGAGGGTTATCTTGCATGACATGGAACAGCAATATAGCGACTTTTTCCACAAGGATAGGATCAAAAGTCAGTAGTAGCTGAAATCAAACACAACCATTTACATTAGGTGCTTGAGTAGTGCGAGTCACCGAGCCAGAACTGAGTTTTAACTAAGCCAGTCCTGGGAAAAGCCAGTAAACTTGCAAGAATTGCAGTTAAAGAATACTTCAGCCCAGAAGTAACAAGTTCACATCACAGAATGTTTAAAGCTGGAGGTCTTGTCAAGTGCCCCTGCTCAAAAGCAGGGTCACCTAGAGCTGGTTGCCCAGGACCACGTCCAGGTGGCTTTTCAGGATCTCCAGGGATGGAAATACTTAATGAGATATTGGCTGAAACAATGTGAAATCCATAACAGCACCCAGCGTCGAATCTTTACTCCTTTAGGTATATTTTTGAAGAGTTGCTTACCTGAGTGATATGAGGAAGGCAAGTGCTGTCTGACAACAGCCTTTTCACTCTAGGCAGAGGTCTTATAATGGCATTGTCTTGATCCCTAAAAACACCGAGTGGCACAGCAGTTAGCACACAGCTGCCTCTTCTCTTTCATGAATGAAAAACTTTATTAAGCCGTAAGTCTAAAGCTACTGAGATCATATTCAGAGTCTTTTTTTCTTTTTAATTTCCAGCCTGTTGTTACAGTTGGTAAGTGTGGCTCAATGCCATGCATGAAAGCAGCTTTAAGTTAAGCAAGTCTGCCTGCAAGAGTAAAACTAGGCCACTGTGCATTAGAAACACACCCAGCTTGTGCCTTCATTCCTGCAGTCCCTTCACAGCTTTCGTTCTTGCAGTCCTCCTCACAGTGTTAGGACTGTCTCATTTACAAACTGTTTGCCTACAGAATTAATCACTGCTACGTGAAAGGCTCTTTACTACAGCTCCTTAATGTACTACTTGGTTTCTAAAAAAGCGGAAAGATATAATTTATTAATTTATGCACCTAGCAGAGAAAGTTAACCACTTCTGCTGAAAACAAGGGCTTACCTGCTGGGAAAGTATCCGCACATTGTGATGAGCATGTTGAGGACAAGCGTGGCCAGGTCGGTCTCGTTCAACACGGGCTGGCCGCTGGCAAGCAGGCACCACTTGAGCTGAGGGATGACCTGCAGCGGGCGCCAGCCATCCATGCCTTGAGCCCAGCAGCGGGTTTTGGAAGTCAGCTTTCCACTGTTCCACAGTTCCTGCATCTGTTGCAAGGTTAGGATGAGTTTAGTTGATTCAGCATTCAGAGCTACCTTTGCTCCTGAACATTCACGCTCAAGAGAAGCTTTTAACTGCTGTACGGCAGACTACTGCGGCAGCATGAAATCCCAGCGTGCTTATACCTCCGTCAGGAAACACGAAGGAAAAGCTGACAGATGAACTGCAGCTCAGCTGGAGCACGGAGGGGTGGGCAGCCTTACCAAAAAGGCTGTGGTTCTCAGCACATCGAGTCTCTTGTCTAGCTTCAGTCCTCATTTGAAGAGTTACTTTGAGACTATAGTGTAGCATTGTTTAGTTTTCCCTCTCACCGTTTGAAACACACCCAGTCACCAGGATGGAATAATGTGTCAAGTTTGAGAGTTTGAAGCTAGTACCTCTTGAAAGCTGTAAGGACCGCTCCTTTCTTTGTCAGCATTGCCAAAGTACCATTCTTTCTCACTCTCCCTCTTCATATCAGGTGCCGCCTCAATCACATTGCTCTAGAAGTTGATGTTAATAAGAACAACTTTAACTTCAGTGCAAATACCACATTGCTACAGGAAATGTGAAAAGGACATTGATTTATTTTTTTTTAAGAGTTGTCCTTTCAGCCAAGCAAAGTATGAGTAGTAAGAAAGAAAGGGCACGTACCTGCAGAGGGACTGTAGCTCTGCTGGTGTGAAGATGCGCCAGAGTAAGCAGATCCACAAGGATCCTAATGCCATTTGAATCCATAAGATCCTTCACATTTTTCTGTTAATGGATAAACCGAGTTAGTACAAACATCTTCTAGATAAGAGTTGCTACAAGTATCAAACAGTTTTATTCAAGAAGCAACCACAAGAAAAGTCAAATCATTCTCCGAAGTGACTAGAACAGTACAATCACCACAGTGTCTACACATTTCCTTCAGCTTTCTCACCAGTAAGTAACCACCACATCCCAGAGGGCTGTATCAAGCATTAACTTCCTCAAGACTTGCATTTTTGCTCAGGTTAGCCTAGCTCAGCCCATTTTACACAGCTGAAAGACCGACAAACTACTGTCAGCGTACACGTGCCCCGTACCTTATTCAGGATCAGCTTGTTGAGAAACAGGATCAGTCTGTCCCGCTCAAGCCTGTCAGTGCACTGCGGCAGCAGAAGGGAACAAATCAGTATTTGATAGCACAGATTAGAAGTTACCTCCAAAACTCAATACAGTTGCACCTGCAAAGACCCACTTTTTCATGCCCAGGATACAGCTGCTGACTATTAAGTGTCCAGGTCCATGCACAGCTAATAAACACAGCAGCAGGAGGCTGAGGAGGAAAGGCCTTGTTGCCCTCCATCCCTGTTGTTGCTCTGGGTCTGACACTCAAACCCATTTTTCTGCCTAGTCTGTTGTTCTAAAGGGGCGACGTTTGGATTCCCCAGGGAGCCAGTTCACAAATACAAGGGAAAAAGAGAACATTTTCAGTCATCAGACAGAGTAGGTCTGTGATGTCACATCTGATGGTTGGACTTGATGATCTCAGAGGTCTTTTCCAAGCTTAATGATTCTGTGATCTCTGGTGAGAGTCTCAAGTCTCAAGGCAAAACACCAAGAGACTGCACTGGTTCAGTTTCACTTAAAGCAGCCACAGCTAACACCAGTTTGGGCCGTAGCTAAGAACCCCTTCTTCAGGCTGCATGGAAATGTGTTTTTCCAAGCTGTATCCATTGTCAGACGTAACTTAACAGATGCTTAACAGGTAAATAGTCACCACTAAAGAACTAAGCCACCACGTGCCCATCCAAGGCTACCATTCATGAACTCTGGGGCTGTTGCTACTACTCTTGAAGTCAGTATTTCAAAATAATGTGACATGGAACAAGGTTCTCCAAAGTTTTATGCTGCTGCATTTTTCAAGAGCGAGCACGAGATTAATGTCACACAAAGTTCCTTCAGACTATTTCTGTACAGCCTGAAAATCTGTTAAGGCCAACAAAATGCAGCTCTAAAGACACTAGTTCGAAGCACCTTTATGATCAGCAGGGTTTTTAGCAAAACTTCAAATGAATCAAGGGGACATACGAGGAACACTTGGTGATAGCATGAAAAAAAATAGTATTCATGCTGCAGCCTGACATTTTGTAAAACCAGAACTCAGGTTTCACAGCAGCTTGAAGGAGCTGAACTTATGTAGGACTAGCTGTATGGTACCTACTATATCAAGTAATTGGAAATAATTCTTACCCTTTCTAACATCCCAACAATGTACTTAGTATCAGAAAACGGTCCTATTTCTTCATGACATCTTCCATAAACAATGGCCAGTGCTTGCAGGCATAAGCATTTCATATTCACTTTCGGGGTGAGCAAGAAGCGATGGTAGAGTTCATTGAAGAATTCGTATCTGAGAAAAAAGTGAGATTTTAGTGAAGAAAGCAAACAGATCTTGGGAATGAGATAGGTTTTCAATAATGTCTCACGATTTCTTGATTGCTCCACTCTCTTCCGTTTCATCTTCCTCCAGTAGCAATCTTAGATAATAATCTCCTATTTTTATTTCCTCAGAAAGGCACTCGTATTTTACCTGGAACACAGAATAAGTTACTGAACTGTAAATACTGTTCCTCCTTCATTAGGTTTTTTCCTTGCGTAACAACACTGTACTTGCTTGCCTCCACAGACTCCAGGAGGTTAGCAACCCCTCCTGCAGCCAGAGAAGACTGAAATCTGGGAGTTTGCTGTTAAAGAAACACATCTACAAAATGTATGCCATAAGCTATTGCTGCTCCCCAGAACAAAGGAAGTTTCACATCCTACTGAAATCCCAGCTTCCAGCCTTTAAGTAACTTGTGTCTAATAGCAGCTGGTTTTACTAACTAGACTCGGATAATACATGATGTATTTGGTGACTTAAGCTTTAATAAGTAGTTATTCATCACAAGGTATTTCACTCAGTGTTACTACAAGTGCGAAACACAAGTGTGGCTTAATTACTAGTTACACTTGCTATTACACTGGGTAATCAAAGCCTAGAGGCATGAGGACATACCAAGAAGCTGAACTGAAATTACACAATGAGAGGCGTCATTAACTTCAGGGCAACTACATGAAATTTAACCACATGCCTCCGTGCTCAGTGGTTTTAGGTGTTTGGCGAGCACCTCATTTGGAGGTACCTCTAACACACCCCAAAAGCCACTCTCTGCAGTGGTTTTTCTTATCTATAGTTTGCAGGCCGCTGTCATGAGGCCATGAAGTTACCTACAGATTTGACCACAGCACACCACAAAAAGACACTAACCAGTACACTTCCAGGGGAATCTCAGTCCACCACCCCCTTGGTAAAGGGACAGGCTCCACAGCTGAGAGAAGCCTTTGTCACCACCACGTCATTAGTTCAAATACTCACAGCATAGCCTGATAAAGTATTCTCTTAAAGTATTTAAAAGCAAGTCTCCAAGACAGCAGCTGTTCAAAGATGCTGTTACAGAAGCCCCCTCCAGCCAGTCCCACCTACCCTGGGCTGCAGCTGCAACAACACCAGCAACACCTTCCAGCAGGAGAAGCTGCAGAGGCGCGCAAAGCACGGGTGGGAAGCCTGTATTACTGTGTTTAAAATCTGTACTTTTGGTTCTTCCCCAGTTAGCGCCTCTGAAGTACAGAGAGAGCCGGGACAGCAGATGCTTTGCTGCCCAGAAGTCCAGTGCCTGGCCCGTACCTGAAGAAAACTTTGAAAGCTAAATGCCAGCACAAGAAGTACCAACCCAGCCCCAGACTTAGCGATTTGCTGCGTCAAGGTAAGAAATAAGCTGTAGCTGTGCAATACAGGTAAGTTGCAAACCAGTTTTCTCCTAAAGTATTAGCCTCATGTCTTGCAATTCTGATTTGCCAGAGTAGTCAGCTGAGAATTCTTCAAAAGCAGCAGTTTACTCTTGTTTCACTAGTAGTCCTCTGCTCAGATTTTAGCCAGAAAGCTGAACGGTGACAAGGACAGTGTTGAGAATATTTAAGAGTATCTTACAGGCTCTGCTTTAGCCTTACACATTGATTAAAAGAGTGTGGAAGCATAGCACTACTGGAGATAAGAGTACAGGAGGTGTTTGTTAGCGCGTTACTTGAAAACATCTCACAAGTTGTTTTGAGAAAGCCCATTAGGCCCACAGCGATTGCTTTGCAGAAACCTAAAGGCTTTGTGTGAAAACAGTATCCCCAGTCTGTAATTTAGAGAGCAGCACGGTTTAGCCACAACCTATTCGTGGTTTGCCAACCCACTATTTAACAGCCTCAGGATCACTGAGACATGGTGGAAATAAAGGCAAGGAACTTGCTATCAAGAAGCAGCAACTTGTGAAACTACCCCAAACAAGGCTGATGGAGCACATTCAAGAACAGCGTGACTTATCTTGAAAACACAACGTAACACCCACTCTTTTCCTCTTAACACAAGAGCACATCAAGGGTTCTGATCAACGTTTCACCTCTACAGCATCACTTGTCAGGCTGAAGAGGTTTCAGTTTCCAGAGCGATGCTGGACAGCAGTACCTGTCCACAGCCTCAAGCCCTAGCAGTTTATTCCATAACCTCAGAAGAATTCTAGCTTGCAGTCAGGGACTGTCAACGCAACATTCTCTCATGTAGAGACAGAAAAGTCACATTTTACAAATGCAGTTTCTCCTACAGTGGGTAATTTACCTCAAACTCCTGATGGTTCCATGAGATAACATTAGCACTACCGAGTTCTCTGTCAATATTAAATGCTCTCATCTCGGACTCCAGAGTATCTCTCAGTTCTTCCCGTGTTTTGAAGTTCCAAATCAAGTTGGATCTAGCATGATCCTGAAGAAATCTAAGAAAGAAGTTATAGTTTAAACCCCTCAAAACATTATCCTCAAGCTTGCTCTCAGAGTTGTGGAACGGTCACGTCAAATGACAAGTTGTAACACCTTGAGTAGCTTACAGGTTGACACACCACCACACTGCAGTGATTTCAGTGCTGCTTTGCTCAGCCTTCAACATCATGGAGACCTGCACCTGCAGTTTGTTACTCACTCTTCTTTTTGGTTCAAAAAGGATGTAGTTTGATAACATTTGAGAAGCTTTTCGAATTGCCCCTTTCCTGAACACAAGCCAAGTCCTTAAGTATACCTTAGGATTTTGTTTCTCCTCAGTTGCAGAGCACTTGCACAGTTTCAAGGCAGGCAGAAACTGGAATCAAGCCACAGCAACTCAGAAGATAACTCACAAAATATCCAGCCAGGTATTAGCTTGTGTCTGAGACCACCATATTAATCTTAGTGTTTTACCTGTAATAGAAGAGATCCCAGTTGGCTTCTATTTTTATTCTTTGGCGTCGTTTCCTTAATATCACCGGCTTTTGAATAATGTTCTGCAGAAAAGCCAAATTAAAGACATTAGTAGACACAGACACTCTCCATTTTCCCCCTTGAAAATAAAAAGCTGTTTTTTTTCACTCCTTCACAAGCCACACTAAGTTAAGCCTCATTAATAAGGTCTCCTTTTCTAGCAAGTAGTAGCAACAGACTTTCACAAGTGTTATTTACACCAAGTTAAATCACACCAGAGAAACTTTCAGCTGTTCAGCAAGTCATTCATTTTGAAGCAGGTTGTCCCTGAGGAAAGCTTAGTTTCCATCACCAGAAGCACTCATCAGCTCCGAAGCTGCTGGAGGAGGAAGCCCACCCCAAGAATGCTTTGCTCTTGAGAGGAGATAACTAGAGCGAGTCACAGAACTGAGGCACCAACCTGCCTTGGCCACTGAAAGGTTCCCTAGTTTGATCAATGAAACCAACATCACACTTGACACGAGGTACCACATGCAAGCAGCAGCCTGAGCCACACAACCCACACGAGTGGCAGAGATACAGACTCACCATATTGTTTCTGTCCTGATTGTGATGGAAAGGTGGAAGAAAAAGAAAAGGTACATTTAACAAGCCACAGCCACAGAAGTAATTCAAGGTGGTAATACCAAAACTTGCTACTGCCTTTTCCGAGCTACACTTGCATACATTCACTGGGAAATTCAACAGCCTGGAACTCCAGACAGAAATGATTGTTTCAACTCAGTATCTAGACAAGATGTTTAAAGTGCTTTGCCTTTCCACTACCATTTTCCACATCTCACCATTAATACTTTGGTTTGAACCTAGTTCACCATTATTCCAGAAATTACCTGTCAAAATGCTGCACCACAGTCTACATCAAACTTGAGCCACATATACCATGTTCAGGTTTTCTTAAACTCAAGCTTATTGTTACATCAGATCAAGTACAAAGGTATTTTCAATACTCTGCATCACATTGCTCTTTTCACCCTTCCTGGCATATATAATAGTCTGTTACATTTCCAGAATGCTTAAGAACAAGCTTAGTCAGGAGACAACAGAAAGTTAAGGGAAAGGCATCATAATTCAAAGAGTTTGTCACACAGAACATGACAATAAAATTAAAGGAAAAAGGAGGCTGACAGTAAGAACTCAAGCAGCACTTGAGCCACCCACTTATCTGATCAAAACTGTCGCTCGTCACTGCGGTACGAACCGCGGGTTTGTATGCAGTCTTACGCTGCAGTTTGGCACTGAGGTACCCATACTCAGGGTATTACTCAGCTTCTTCGGGCAGGTTCCATAACTAAAACACCACTAGCACGGAGCACACGATTCTGGGTGCAAAGAATATTCATAGTTTCTTCCAAATGTAGTTTAAAAAAACTACACAAAGAGGAATGTCCTATTCTCCTGCATAATTCTCTTGGAAGAAATGCACATAAGCTGCAGTCGGGTTCGATAAGGTTGGCTAAAGCAAGAACAAGCTAAAGCTGAATCCATATGCTGAAGGAATCCATTTGCCTGCTTTCTGTCCTCCCTGGAATCCATTTCCAACCCAAGATGAGGAGCAGTAAGAGGCAGAGTTTGCTATCAGGAAGCGGAACGATGAAGTTTCTCACATTCCCACACTTCTATAACTGTCAGACTTCTCTCCGATTTCACAGGGCAGTAGATGTTCCTCTCTACACTTAGTCAAGTTGCTGTAACAAAGAGTTTCAAATACTGTTACCTCTTTTTGAGCGATGCCCATTCTATCTCTCCAGTGCATCAAGACCAGATCCACTTTCTCTTTGGCAAATTTTTCAACTTCCTTTGCAGCTTTTCCGGCCAGTCTCTGCCACTCTGGCACCTTATTAAACTTGCCATACTGATCCTGCAGAATAAATCCTCGTAGTTAATTGCAGCTGCAGGTTTATCGACACGTCTGATGCAGGTCACTGCAAAGTGTCTGCATTAGAAAAGTGATTAGGATTGGCAGAGGTAAGACAGCTGCGTTTACTTACAGTTGCAATTTTTAGGTTATCTCTAACATGCATCCGATCAGCATCTTTTTCGGGAACAGGATCAGCACTGTCAAGGAACGCCAGCAAACCTGGGGGCTGAAAACATTTTAAACCAGTGTAAACACACACCGGGCTAATGGAACAGGAGCCATCACATTAAGTAAAAGATCAGTTCTCTACATTAGAGCTCTCAGAAGAGAATTTGCATTCTACTCTAAAGCAAGCACGTACAGCTACAGCAGCTTTTTGCTTTTCTTAGTGAAGTGCCACCATTCAATAGCAGCACATAACTGGCTTCAGTACCGCAGAGCTCTCGCCTATATCCCGCTTCTTACAGGGGCACTTAGAGAAGCCAGGGACTGCAGGAAGAGAGGATCCCGCAGCAGTGCTGACAGGGACGAGCACTGCCACACTAGAATCCATCCGTGCCCTCCGACAGGGACTGCCATGGCCAGACCTCCCCCGTGGAGCGGGAAGGGGATACGTTTGCTCTGTAGACCATCCCAAGTTTTCTAGCACTGCAGGCTCTCAGATTTTCCTTTCTCCACTCCATATCCCGTTTTTACTCACCAAAATACGCTTCAACAAGTTCATTGCTGTTTTGTTCTCAGCTGTCCAGAGGCCAACCAAATGTCTACTTAACTGCCTGAAAAAGCCATTGAAAGGAACAAACTGCACGTTAGCCTTTTGGTTTTCAAACCACTAAACCAACACCCTTACCATGCTGGTGAAATGAAGATGAGCAAGAGCTTCGTGCTCTTCAGTGAGTAAGAGCACAAAGCATTGTATTGTTCCAGTTCAAGTATATGCTTCGCATGCTTTAAAGTGTTGCCTTTAAGAAGTTCCAGTGAAGTTAGTGGAACAGTAGCAGCACATGCTTTTTGATCTAGACCTCGTAAGAACACTTGAGCAATAGAGCAGAAACTAATCATCTAGTAACCAGTTTATTCAGACAACCTTAAGAGTCTAGAAGCCATCAAGAACTGTTAACTGCTCTACTTGAAGCTCTTGATACCAGTTACGGGCTAGGAAAGCCTTTTTTGGGAGCCTGCCTTCTATGCCACCTGACACTTTCTGCCAACGTTGGTCAGTAGGGTTCTGCTGCACCGAACCGAAGCATTGCTTACACGCAAGGCCTAAGTAGCAGCTCCAAACAGAAGCAGCATGACAGAACTCTCCCAGATGACATAGTGGCAACAAGTTCACTTGTCACTACATTGCTTAGCAACTGTTTAAGCGCTTTAGGAATGTGCAGCTAAAACTGCTATAGTCTCGTATTTGGGTGGAAATAATTGAATTCTCACTCCCCAGCACACCCCAGGCCCAGTCTCAGGGCTCACAAGTTCTACTGACTGCTGAATTCAGGGAATGGTTTCTGTAGGAGGAAACTTCTCCCCCAGATGGGATGGGTGACCCTGACTGCATGCAAGATGGCCCAGGATTTATGCAGTTGTAGAATACAAGTTCCAGACATTCTACTTTGTTTTCCTTCCCCTGAACATTTTCAGAAAAAAAATAAAAATAAAAATGTAAGCCTTTAATGAGTAACCAACCCAAGTCCCATTTTGGCAAAAAAACTAATCAGAGGTTTATGGAGCAGCTCTAGTCTCAGCTGAAGCTTGCTCTACTTAAACACACCAGCTGCTGAGGAAAACATTCTCCTAAAGAACTGCAAGTTTTCTTCCCTCATCTCCCGGTATTTCTAATGTTAGCTAGCCCATCACTTAGACTTTTTAAACATAAGGTATCAAGTGAGACTGACATACCTATTTGTAAGCATCCTCTGATCTGTGCTTATTGTAAACATAGCAGTGTGCAAGTGGCGAGGTAAGGCACCTTCACTGAGGGCAAGATCTTGCATTTTGGTAGCAATCTCTTTGTCTCCTTCCTTTGGAAACAGGGCAAGATGATTACTACAGAAAAAATCTTAGTTAAGCTGCTTTTATCTTAGTCTACAGTTCCAAGGCCTTCTTGACCATTAGTTATGTCAACCAATATCCAAAAAGCTACAGTAGGATGGGCTTTAAGTGCAAATTCTCAACAGCAACTGATCACAGTAAAGCCAGGATTTGTAACGAACAGCACAGCAACTTCCAGCTAATGTTCTCAGGTGCATCAACAGAAACTTGCAGATTTACAGAATCTCTATTTCAAGTGTTCATTCACTTCCATTCCAGGAAAGTACTAGAGGCATTTCAGATGCATAAGCCATTGTGATACAGTGAGGTACAACTTAAGCCCTGAATTTCAACACGGGAAGTGTCGAGAGCCAGTGAGCAAGGACACCCTGTGACAGTCATGAGCAGCCCATGAGAAGTATGGACCGGGCCCATACATCAAGTGGTACGGTAACTAACAAAGCCAGATCATCCTTTGTTGAAGCAGGAAGGACAGCGGCTGACACCACCAGCCTGCTCTGGGACTCTACTGCCTGCCAGTCCCAGTCCCATTCCATCTGGCAATGCGTCCCAGGAAATACAGCCTCTCCTCCTTGACAGACCCTCTCAACATGCAGGAGAAGTCTGGTGGCTCTGGGGTATGTGACTGAGCTACATCCAACAGTAACAGCCAGACCTTGACTGCAGTATGGAAACATGCAAGGCACTGCCTCACGTCCCGACTCACATGCCTCCCAAACCCCCGAGCCTAAGATAAAGCAGGTTGCTCTATCAACCACTCACAATTAAGCAGGTGTTCTGCTCTTCACCCTCCCCCGGCCCACCCACCCCCCAAAGAAGCCGGTATAAAACTTGTGCTGGGAAGCAATTGCGCTCCCAGAATAGACACTACATCCTCAGCGTGCTGTCCCGGGGAACACTGATGCATCTCACCTCTATTATTGCCTTCATTACCAAACCGGCTCCTTTCACAATTGCCATGGAAGGGTGCTGAAATAGAACGGTGACAAAGATAACAATCCAAGTGCTAAATGTGAAGATTAGATCACCTGTGATTCAGTGTCCTTAACTCATCTACATGGCTGTTCTACTTCCAGCGCGGGGCAGAAGTGAGTATTGCAGTTTTACGAAAGCATACTGTTTTTACAGCAGAAAAAAATAAGCAATTACATTTTAGCTAAACATCCTAGAATTCTTACAGCTTTACTAGTGAAGATGTCACTTATATAAAACTCTTAACTCTCCTTTATTAAGAGTGAGCCGAAACGGTGGCAGATTCTCCAGAGAAAGGAAGATCTGGGCATCTGCTGAATCTAGCTTAGTATTTAACTGGTATTTTAAAGTGTTTCCAGAAACGACTCTTAGGCAGTCTGTTCGACAGTGCTTTGGCACGTCATTCACTACAGAGTAACCACCTCCATCAGATCTGAAGGCAAAGCACTAGGTCACTGAACTAACGGTAGGAAAGGTTTAGGCTCGTTAACCAGCTAACCGGCAGACAAATTTGTCTTTCAGGGGAATGACAGAAAGTTAACGTTCACCAGCTACCCAAGGCCTAGAATAGTAAAAAAAATAATTATGAAATCTTACCTGAAAGAGCTTAAATAGCGTTCTTCCGTTAGATGCCACCATTTCCAACAGCATGTCAAACTGCTGCCCCTCAGTAGTCTCACTATATGGAGCACATAGGGCAAAGGTCAGGAAGTCCAGAAGCGAACTAATTACTAGGGCACCTGTCCCATGATCCTGAAACGAGGAAGACAGGTATGTAACGCAGGTACGGTGCTTCTCCCCAGCCTGAGAGGAGGCAAGTTCTGTTCAAGACTCATGATGCTGAAGGGCTTCTTCCCCATCACACCATGAAATACTCTGCAATCCCTAAGTATGGCAGTACTCTGGTGACGTATTGACTCCTAGAGCACACTGAACACTCACAACCTCACGTACTGGCACGCTACAAATTATTTTTTCTAGTTTTAATCCCTGAAGTACCAGTTTACACTATCCTTTTAGTTAAAGGGAACACCCAGTTTCCATATTCAACGTGCAGCCACTTCTGCGCTCTGGCTGCAGTGCGAATGGTCAGAGAGCCCAGCACGACAGAAGTGTTTTCAGAGCCATCAGAAAGGCACTTAAAGAAGATGTGTTTTCCAAATCTGACTTACCACATGGGAATTGAATTTCTCTAGTAGATTTTCTAGAAACTTCTTCGAAGAAAGAAGAGAAGCTTTGTTCAGCTGCTCCTGCCTCAAGTCATAGTCATCATGCATGGGCTATAAAAAAAAATAAATTAATATTGACTATGCAGTCACATTTCAACCCTCAGTTCTTAACAGCTGTAGACCACAAGGCACAGCCTGAACCCATGAAAAGCACATCCAACTCAACATGCAGCAGGAAATCACTGTACAACGATGATGTCGTGTTTGGGCGCAGGGCAAGTTGAAGGGCAGTCCCTATTCCTGCATCTCTCAGACTGAAGTTCACACATTCCCAAGCGAAATACTTACACACATAAGAGCACAAAGCATGTCAATAGAGGCATGGGTCACTCCATCGTTGTTCCTTTTCAGGGCTTTCACAACCTTCACTCCTAATCGTTCCCGAAACCTTTTGAAAGGAAAGCAAAACCACTGAGATTAGAGAGGAAACAAAAGTCTGAGTTTTAAGATGAAAGTCCAGTGATGGACCAAAAGCAGCCTGCTCCCATTGCATTTGGCAAGCCAGTACCTTGGCGTTTATTTAAATTTGAGATTCTTTGGTAGGAAAACATTAATGTTGACTTCAATGTTAACGAGGCCGAGAGCACATTCACCAGCGCAGAGACCTATTTCTGTAGTCACAGGACACGACAGTACAGGGCACTATTCACAGAAATAGAACTCTGTAAAGGTCTCAGGCTAGGTGTGTATGTTACCCTTCACATCACGCAGTTGCCCCATAGTCCAGAGTCAGAAATAGTCCAAAGAATGTTCCATTTTCCAAAGAAAAGCAGTTTTTCTACTCCCTTGTTATCCAACTAAGGCAAACTCTGAGCAGCCTGTACTTACTGCAGGAGTACAGCTCAACTTCCTAACATCAAGTTCTATCTTGTGTTGAACTGAAGGCAGCAATGGCATCAACATACTTTTAAGAATGAAGCACTGCCTACCTCAAGGACAGATGGAAGTGCATTTTAGAAGTTTTTCTACTAGGAAAAAATACTAAACAATATTTGACTTTAAGCAGAGAGTATCTAGCAAACAAAGAATCAGCTTTACATACTGATGATCATTTGGGAATCTCAATTTGCTCTAAAGCCTCATGACAGCCTCATGCTACTGGAAGCAATCAATGTAGAGTCTTCCAGTCTTTTTCAGGAAGGAGGCTTAACTCCAATTCTCAGATTTAAAGACAAGACATCATCAACAGCTCAAGAATTGTTTTCACCTACTACTTCCAAGCTTGAAGAGGCTTCTCACTTACTTTGGAAGCTGCGTGAAGGCCAGAAAGCCTGCTTTTGAAGCCACTAGTCTTCTTACTGCTTGGAATTGGCTTTCCAGCTCTGCATTAGATGCTGCAACATCTCCCTCTTGTGAGAGCAGTGCTGTTATGGCATTATTAATGAGTTTCTCTTTGTTTTCCGAGAAAAGACCCTGGTTAAGAAATGCGATTATCAATATCTTTATGCAGTAACACCACATTAAGAGGATAGACAGAGAATTTATTCTTACATCTTGCGTAACTGCATGTAGTACCCCACTGTAGGAAATGTTAGCGTTGAACCTGAACACAGCATCTGCAAAGTTACCATCTGGAAGAAGACATAACAAAAGTGAAGCACACAGCACCTGACTAAATACTCAGACGCTTTAAAAAGCTTTTTAAAATAATAAGTGTTAGCTTACTTGGAGGAGCAGCCAAAAACCTCAGATGAAGGCTCTCTACTTCTTCATCTACAGGCATACTGAGCAATCCCCAGCGCTGGCCTTTGTGCGTGGAGGTCATTTTCACACAGACATCCCTATTACCAGAAGCTCTCACTCCATCCAACAGGCTGGCCAGGAGAGAATCTCTGGGTTGAGAGGAAAACGTACAAATACAATTTACATCAGAAAAGTGATACCAAAGACTCAAAGTGTAAGATAAATAGGAAAAACAAGCACAGAACGAAAGGCAGCAATCCTTGGAATCTCTTGCTAACACCATGCTGTAGCTGTGCTAACAGGTACACCTCTGGAAGAAGTCACTAATGCAGGTGTTCCGTCATTCCCAGTAAGATCCAGGCTGTCCTACAGCCAGCACAGCCAGCTGCAGCCTTTCACTAAAGGGCTCAAGTGGGGATTATCCGTTAATGAGTTACATATGTCATGAGCCAATTCATCCCTGGCTTGCTGCAAAAGCTCACTTAGCAGATCAGATGCATTACAGCTGCAAGTGCTCGCAGCAACTCTTCTGTTGGCTGTTTTAAATAGAATCAACTCAGACTATCTCGAGCCAACAGCTCAAAGCATTTACAGCCTGCACATTTCCATATCCCTTCAACTGCGCTCTCTTTCCTTGTCTCAGATATACTTATTAACCAAGTCCAAGGCACAGCACAACACTGCTTAGCAGAAACAGGCTGTTAACTGTCCAACACCTCCGTGTATTCATCAGAAAACTTCTGGACAGATTTGCTCGAAACTGGGACGAGATTCAGATCCTGTAACAAACCTTGATTTGTAAGTGGCAGACCACTAGAATAGCAAGGCTTTGAGTTCGCACTTCCCAGGGTCAGAGTTCAGGGAAGAGGAGAAACCAGGAGCTCTACAATGACAACTTCCATTTGAATTTTATAACCCCCCGGGGGCTCCAGTTACCTTTCTGTTGAAGAGTATTTCCGAATCTGTCCTTTGATAAATTCAATGGTAAAAAGCTGGGGGTTTTCACAGTCACAGACTATAGCAAATACCTGAAATAAGAGGTAAGGATCACATTCATGATTTCTCTACTCTAAATTAAGGCCATCTTATGTATGCTGTAAAATCCCTACTTCATCATCTTTTAGAGCTTCTGTCTGAAGCAGTGGTAGGGAGAGAGGTTGCCTCTTACCTCGCCTAAAGGCTTCAAAGTTGCAATGTTATAAGTAGCTGGATCCCGCTCAACTAAACAAGCTTCTGTAAGAGCTAGTACTCTTTTCACAGGTTCCTTAAAATAAAAGGGAGTGTTAGGAAAAAGAACTTTGTACTTCAGAGGAACCAAGTCAGGTCAGTCCAATACCCTTACCGAGTGTCTAGGTGTGATTTTTTGAACAACAAACTCTGCTAAAGATGTTACAGATTCATCATTGCTGTATTTTCCGAAGCGAAGATTCAAGTACTGCTCAAATTCTAGGGATTCCTTCCTTATCCGCAGAGAGATACCTATAAAGTTGCCTGCATGCTCTATTGCACTTTTGATGATTTCCTCCCTCTGCTCAGATGCAAACAGGTGCTGCAAGTTTTGACAAGAAAAGAAAACCACAAGTGAAAAATACAGCACAGCTCAAGAAATCGGTTCCATAAACAATCCTCCTCTATACACCTAACAGTAAGGGATGTTCCCAGCAGCCGGGCTTGCCTTTGCTAAGTGCATGCTATAAAGAGAAGAGGTTTATTACACAAGAGATGCACCATTAAGTTTACATTTGCCTTTAAAAAAACCCCCAAACATCTAGAGCAGCGATTCCTGAAGGATACCATGCTACCCTGAAGGTCTGCATGACCTGCCTGCCCAGCCTTGGCAGCAGATCCTGACAGCCCAGCAGCAGTGAGGAGCCAGAGAACCATACTGGTAGCCCCAGCTGCTCTCAGCCTGGCTAGGCAAGGGTCGGGCCTTTCTACAGGATCAATTACTTATTGATAGTGTGGTGCCTGCGAAAAACACACGGAAACCCTGCTCTAGAGCACAGTCCTGTTTTGTTAGTAGTGACTGAGGTAGCGGTGTTTGCATTAGCAACCATTAATTAACTCCTGAAGATCCATTTCAGCTGCTCGCAGTATAGCACACAAACCCTTTTAAGATTTTGAAACCAACGTTGCACTGCAGCGTTTCCCCAGCAAAGCTGCTGAGTGCCAGATCACAGGCCTGCAGAGGCAGCGTCACCACGGACCGATGTACTTCTGAAGAGAATCCCTCTGTCAGGCGGATGGATCAGTAATGCTGCCTGTCACTTCTGTAACTTCCAGAAGCGTCAGGAAATTCCACGACCACATTGCATTCATATCCACTATCCAGGTGGAAATAACTAGGTATTTTATGCTCTGTAGTTTTTAAACATGCAATAAGCATAAACCCCACAGATTGCTCTCAATTTTTTAACTAATTTCCTGTTGAAAAGGAGGTTTTAGAACCTGTCCACAAGCCTTGAGGCTCCACAGCCAGGTCCCAAAGATGCACATACTTGTATGGTCAAATGACATTGAAGCTTCATTATTAAGTATGCAGCTAGAACCATCCTAAGCGCCATAGCAAGATGCTTTTAGTACTCACCAATCTACTAAATCCTCCATAGAGGATACAGAAGCCTCCCTGATAGCCAGTAATATCAACAAAGCCTTCAATGTTTCTGTAGTCATAGGAGCACAGGACTTTATTTGTGGCAGGATCAATTTGGTCAATCCCTCCAGGAGTCACTTCCAGAATCACAGACTTCCTCGTATCACTCCAGTGATGTTTATAGCAGTTATACCTCTGCAGAGAGAGCTACTTTTAGACACCTGTGCACACTCCTTTACTACACAGCAGGAGTTCTTTTCCAGTCTAGTAAACAGGGATGTTATGCAGAAAACTAGAGTTAGAAAGTAAAGTGCCCGAAGTGATAAACATGGAATAATGAAGCAACACTTATGTTTTTCTTCTTCCTTCTCTCCGAACAAGAGCTCACGTGGCAAAGCCCTTTATTTCAGCAGGGACATTCAGAGTCTTTAAGTGTACCACCATAAGGCTCAGGCCAAGTGAAGAGAACTCAGATATTCTATTAAAAAGGTTCCCATTGCTTCTGAACACACTCTTAAATTTTTCTTGTCAAAGCCAGACTTCAGGTCCAAACTTACAAGAGCTATTTTAGGTAGTGTATATGGCACAAGCATAACATACGTGAACAAAGTTCAAGCCTTTAGATCATTTTGTTAAACTTCACACGATCCAGAGAAGCCAGACACTTACCCGTCCTGTGATTTTCCCTTCTGAGAAGTCTGTCCTGAATCTCTGTTTTTAAAAAAAGTAGACCGTGAATGAATGCAAATATTACAGCAAATCTATCCAGAAAGTCTATGTTTAAGCTGACCCTGCTTAAGGGACTGACTAAGCCTCCTTGAGGCTCACTGCAGTTTAAGATATCCAGTACTTGCAGCTTTACTCACGATTTAAGAATCATAGAATGGTTTGGGTTGGAAGGACCACGCACTAGCTGCTGCAACTGACTCTAGATCAAGTACATTAACATAACAGCTCAAAAGACAACTTGCTTTCCTACTTTTTACATAAGGAAAGTAAGCATACTAAGCTACCACAGATGGTAACAACCAAGTACTTACTGCTTGCTTAAAAAATAAAAATCTTACCAGCGCCTCTGTAAGGAGTTCTGTTCTGTGCTCTGTGGAAAACTTAAGTGTCTCAGACTTTTTTCCACTTCCTTTGCGAAAAGTGAGGCTAAATTCTGTTCCTTGTCCTTTTCCAACAGGAGAAATACTACAGATATCTCCATAAGGCCACTAGAGAATTGAAAGTAATTAGGTTACACCGTCAGTCATTTCAAAGCGCCATCTCCTCCACTCAAAAGCCCTTAGTACCGCTAACGACTTGCTTTAATGAGCCAATAGCTCGTGTGCGGCCTGACAGCTTTGGCTCCAGCTTCCTATTGGATACTCTGCAAAGTAAGTAAGTGTCCCCCCTCCCTCCAGGGCCCTCGCCTTGCAGTGATCACACTTGCCCCAGTTCAGCCAGAACAGCACACCCAAAGCAAACTACTGCTAATTGGCCAGTAAAGACAAATTGCCTCAAGTCCAAAAACCGCTGGATATTTGTAGTGAGAAGGCAACACAGGTTTCTGCTGCGTGTGCTTTTGCAGCAGCTGCCAAACCTTCTGATTTTGCTGAGATCTTGTCAGACTAGATGGTTTCTGAAGACTGAACGCCGCTATTCGCTCCAGATGGTGAACATAAGTCAGAAACCAACTTCAGAAATGACAGATACCTGATTTGTAACTTCTAGCGTGTTGGGGTTGTACGTGGTGATGGCATGGGTTCCAACGGAGAAGACTCGCTTATACCTAGAGTACAGAGAAGTGTTAGCTGCTCCCGAAGTCACAGGAATACCCTGCTGACCTGAAAAAATCGTTAAGAAGCCATACACAAGTCATTGTTAGGAAACAGGTATGGAATTTTCTTTGTTGTTAGTTTGAAGTTTACCCTTGTAATATGTTAAGTTCCTCTGTTCTATATATACCCATAATGGGGACATAGAAGGTAAATACTACTAGATCTATTTCCTCATACTTGTCTTTTCCTAAATTATTGGCTAACTTGGGGCCAAAGACTCTTGGAACTTGCCTACACAGATAGGAAATACTGTGTAGTATCTGTGTAGTATCTGCAGTACTCCAAAGCAACTGTCTGAAGCTGTCTCAGACAACAGCTGTAACATGAAATAACCCAATTTACACACCTGGTCACAACCCTGTAACAAGTCAAAGTGTTACTGTGGCCAAGTCCAGGTTTTTTCACCCTGTGGAAGTCTAAGGCTGCTAAACTCAGGCTTGGATCACTAAAGCTGCAGTTCCACACACAGCTCATCGCTATCACAGACAGGCTAACTGCCAGAGTGCCTAAAGAACAACCATAGTAAGAAAGTTACTGGCATTTCAGGCACATCAAAACCAAGCAGCACTGAGCTGAAGTGAAGAAATGTAGATGCATCAAGTACAAAGTGGAAGCCTTACCATGCTTTCATTTCCTAGACAATCTTCAGAGCACATCCTGAGTCAACTCTTTAGACAGAGACTACTCACATATTTCTGAATCAAAGTTTTGCAACATAACTAACCAGAGTTTGAAACAGCAGATTATTACTAATCCCTTACTACTTCTACAAGCTTTTCCTTCTAGGGTACCTCCATCTCGAAGCAGTCGTGCCCAGAAAGTGAAGGCAACCCTGAACCAGAGCCTGTTCTAGTAGGTATTCTCTGACCAAAGAAACAGGATCTGGACATGGGTGCCTTTCTTGAACCAAATAAAAATGCTTTGGTTAGCTGCCCACATTAGAACTGATTCAGTGCAGCAATTTCAGTTTCAGTTCTGGGTAAGCTGTGGCTTGCTGGGGGAAGAGAAGAAGAAGACCCAACCAGATGGCTAGCTGATCTGGACCCGTGCCATACTCTAGGCACTGCATGGAGCAGCGGGTGGTTTCTTCCCTCTTTCTCTGCCTGCTTGTGTTGCAGTCCCTTCTCTCACTTGTCAGGTCTGCAGCAGCAGCCATCACTTCCATGTAAGTCAAACTTTGCATGGGCTTCAGACATTCAGAGCTGCTCCCTCATGTTATTTGATTTATCCTCCCTTCTCTCAACAATAGCAAGGTCAAGAACATCTGTCTGACACAGGCTGTCAATCTCACAAACTTAATTCCCTACCATTTTCCATTATTATTCAAGCTGGTGCAAGTTCAAGCCTTTACCGGCCCAGAGAAGTTTATCTAGGAATTAAAGCAAGTGCTTATTTTCTTTAAAGCTTAGAAAAAATGGCAATACTGAAGTGATCTGCCACCTTAAAGATGTTTTATCTATTTGAAAGACTCATTTCTTTTTCACGCAGCTGAATTTTCCTTATTTAAGATGCGGGTCAAGAGAAGGCGTAGTAATGAAGCAGAAGGTTTGAATTTACTTTTTTTAATATTACTGATAGATACTGAGAATATGTACCTATGAACTGACGGGACTTAATTATTCAAATATAAGCTTACTAAAAGCCATATCATCTTCTACTGCAACCCAAGAAGCTACTACTCACTACACATGTCTTTCCACTTCATTATGTGAGAAGTGTCATTACATTTTTAAATTAAGCCTCTTTTAGACTTTAGACAGTCTGAAGTTCTACAAGACTTCATAGTTATCAGAACACTGTCAAAGTTCACCATCTTACTGTGCTCACTTCAGCACCTTGCATCACATAGGAACCAGCTTTAATGGAAGGCACTGGACAAGAGCAGCAATCCGAGTTCTGTGTATTTAATTCTCACTAAGTGACTCAAATTGTACACGTGCCAAATGTGCAGATATGCCACAGGAACTTCAGAGGAAAAGGCTAGAAATCTTTCTGTCCTTCAACAGAAAATAAAGAGGAACAAACTGTTCTAATATTCTACCCCAACATAGCGTCTTATTATTAGTAAAGGAAACAAATTTATTCACCCATGCCCACACAATCCAAACACCTGGATCTTAGCTCAGGTAAGACTTAATTTACACAACTATCAGCTAGAACTTGGACAACCTAAAACTAAATATTAAACTGTATTTCAAGTAAATAAAAAAATCTTGGTAGAGGGCAGATTTTGCCCTCAGACCACTGCTCAGTCCACTCTGGACTCTGAACACCCAGAGCTCTAATTTTCGCTGCCGAAAAGGCAGGGAGCTCTTTGATTAGACACTGAAGCAACCCCAGAGTTCTTCAAAGCACAACTGAGAAAGATGAGTGGCTGCCACTCCTTGCAGTCCCTTCCTCCTTTCCTTCCCAGCATTCCCAGTCTTTGACAGGGAGAATTAATGAAACCTCTATCAGCAGAGAGCCAAAAAAAGCCGCAGTTTCAACTTCCTGGTCAAACAACAGATTCAGACATCGCCTCTGTCTAATCATTAGTCTCAAGCAGTGGTCGTGCTCCTGAGGTGCAGACAACACATCCTCTTTGTTCTGTTTAGGTAGCAAGGAAAAATCCCACCTCCGCAGCGCTACTATGCGTCTGAGAAGCAACAATGGGCAAGGATACCAAAGAAAGTCCTACGAAACTTCAAAAGTACGTCCAACAGCTGGCTCCAAACACGGTATGACAGACAGCAGTTAACAACTGCATTCAGCTGACAGCTTCATGGGAGTTTTATTAGAAGTTCCCTAGCTTTTGCAGGCAGAACCATCACTGAAAATTCATTTTCAGCTCCAAGATGCTCATTAGGGATGAGGTGTATTTCTAGCAACAGAAGGCTTCAAGTAATCTTAGTAGTCTGACAGATACACTTAAGTTGTGTAATAGATTGTGCGTGGACTAGCGACTCTCATCTATTAAAGTACTTAAGACACAACTCCTCCAAGACCCTCTTCTGAGAAGCAGCATTTCCACCCCAAAATTAATGCTTTACATAGGAAGTTCAAGAGATTCAGAAGCTGAGTAAGTCAGGTGCTGTTTCAGAGCCACACTGAGGTGTGGGAACATGTGCAGAGGAAGGCTAAGGCAATGTTTAAAAACAACCTGGATTCTAGTGGAGATACGTACACTGGGAGACCGAGTGGCAGGAGACTTTAGTGCAATTTTCATCTATCAATACAGGAGCTAAGTAGTTAAATCCAATAACGGAGAAGAGAAATGTCACCAAAAAAAGCCCAAATAAACTTTAAACTACTTACTTTCCCCTCCATGAATGTTTTGTTGTGTAGAAACAAGCAAGATCTCTGTTTTCTCTAATTATATTCATTCTGTGCCAAGACCTGAAAACAAAAGAGACATCCTGTTAGCACCCACGATTTTCATTTAAAACCAAAGTTTGCTAATCATCAATATCCTTCAAGACAGAAAGACTTTGTTTTTAGACAGTCAAGTCACTGCTTTGTCAATTCCACACAAAAAAATATTAGGAATACTTATGTTTATCAAACAATACCAACTGAGTTGCAGATGGAGTCAAACATGAATTAGTTTCCTCACTGATTTTGTTACACCAGTTACTCTTTAACAGAACCAGGGCACAACAATTTGTGCCCTATTATTTGCTGTATTGTTGCAAATCACACCACTTCTGCTGCAGCTTTGCACATACAGATTTAACTGTACTTTCATGTCATCAGCAGAACACTTAAATGCCTGAAAATTTTATAATATCAACATTATTCAAGTACCCTGCATTCGTAACTCCAGCCAAGCCAGATTCCTATTGCCATTTAAAAGCAAACACAAAACAAAAAAACAGCAAGGAGAAATCTGGATAGAGAGAACAGCTTATTTTCCAGTCTGAAATGGAATCTGAAGTTGAGAAACTTACTTATTACCCAAGCACTGTGATTAAAGAGCTGACTAAGTACCCTTTCTGTGCTGTAAAAGTTTAAGCCATCCCACCACTAACATCCCAACGTGCTTATTTCACACATGAATTCCTATTCCCTAAGCACGTGCAGGAACTTCGGGAAACTTGCCCACAACTGCTTGACTGGATCATTGCTTTAGGAGCTGCTAAGTTCTAAGGAATGGTTCCAAACACCAAACACTATCTGCCACAATTGAAACTGGTGCATGTTGGGGTCTCAGGAATTAACATCCCTTTTACTTCATTTTGCAGTTATTACATGTACAAGGCCTTTCAGTGGGCATGCCCTGGTTAAGCTGCAAGAATAGTGAAGTTGTCACTCTGTTTACTGCTACAGCATTAATTTTATTTTTGAACATGTCAAAACAGGCCTCCCTGCTCTTGACGACAGCCTGGCATCACTCTCGGGTCCACACCATTAACATCAGACACTGAAGCAGCTGGTCTGCAGGAATTTGTAGTCATAGCTTGCCTGAAGCAACACTGAAGTAATCCCCTCCCAGTCAGGACCCCACTAAAAGTCAGACCACAACCCCAGTTGTCTTTTTACATTCAGCCAAGTCTACTTATCTAGCAAAGGAAGATGTCTCGCTTGGAGATGGATGACCCGTAATGTTAGCTCACTGCTAATTTCTACCCTCTACAACTTCAGGCTATTTTCTTTCTGAGCAAAGACAGTAACAGTTATGTAGTGAGGAACATGACAAATGGATATCCTGACTGAAATGAACTTGAGAATTCCTTCCCTCAGGTGAAGAGCCAGCACAATCCTCACCACCTACTGCAGAGAACTTGTGGTACTGCCGCTGGGAAAAGACAAAAGCGGCATTTACATCCTTCTGTGACTCAAGCTTTGAGTCAAGTCTTCAGAGTTAATACTCCATTGGCTTATGGTGAGTTAAATTTTCTAAATCCAGTTTTTGGAAGCAAAGTTTCATGATGGGTAAGACATTCAACAGCATTATTCCTGAAGTTTTCTATTTTGCCTGGTTTAAGAGCTATGTTGTATTATTATTGCCTTGGCTAAGCATCACCACGGCGCACTGCGTTTGTCCAAATGACACGGACCTTACTGTACGAAGCACACTTTAGAGCTGCTCACTCTGGGTTTTAAAGTTACTTTCCAGAACAGAGTGCCAGATACTCAATCTTCATACCTCCCTTTTTAAGTCATTTCCTTGACACTGACTAACGTGTTAATAAAAATAACACAAAAGGCTTATAACAAGACCAGCTCCACTACGTGGATAAGACCTACTTATCTGTAATTCCAGTTTCACCAAGAGCAGACTCCTCTGCCCAGCTCTATTAAATCCCCCAGATCTGAACACCACCTGCTCTGGAGTATTTAAGGCAAGATGTTCACAGGCCTGCACACATCTAGTCTTAACCCAGAATGAGAAACACTCGTTTATGAGCCACCAGCGACTTCCGTTCATTGTAACTCCAGCATCTCACTGGGTTCAGGATACTGACACATGAAGTACTGGACGTGCAGGGGACATGGGTTCACTAGACGGCTTTCCTGCTTAGATTTAAACTACTGAAACCATGAAGCTTTGACACTTTACTCGCTGTGCTTCTGGACAGGGATTGTAACGCTGTCCCCCACCGAGACGCCGAGCACAGAGGCAGTATATGCCAACATGGAGCAACAATTAATTCTTGTACACATTTCCCTGCAGTTTAACAGAGAACAAGGCCAACAATAGCTTAGTGTTCTGAGCTGCTATGTTGGAGTCCAGCAGTTTTCAGTTGTCTACAGTTCCACAGTAAGAGCAAGATAAAAAGAAGTTCATGCCAAAGACATATTTAGCAGAAACAAAAAAGACTACCTCCCTTCACTCCTCCTTGCAGAAGCAGTGCAGCACCACTCTCACTGGGCTATCTACAACGCAATACCTCGTTGTTTTAGTACCCGAGATCGTATAAACTTTGACTTTGCTGATCACATCAGGTTTTTAATTAATCACGTCAAGCCATACTGCCAGCGTAAGCGATAGCAGCCCGCTTGGTCACATCACATTTGTTTCCCAAAATAAGAGAACATTCTTATTATCACCTTTACCTCTTCTTCCTGTATTCAAGATACCTTTAAAAGGTTGACTGACTTGACTAAAACTGCAGTTAAATTCTTCACCTCACTCCTAAAAGCATTCAGGACAAATAAGACCCCAATTTTAATTATCGTTTTAATGTCCTGGGGTACCTGATAATGGAAAAATCACAACTTCAGAGGTTATTTTGAAGATACTGTGGCACAGCCATTGGATACCACATCCCAAAGGTTTAATACTAGAGAAGCACCTAGTTCAGTTGTTCTACTGGAGCAGAGGCAGTGAGTGCTCTGAAGGCAGCAGTTTATAAACATGTTTCATCTGGTTGAGAAAGAGTGAGCATGCTGAATGCCAAGTAGAGACAAATAACCTGAGGCTCCTGCAGGCAAAACATTGTCCATGACTTGCAACTCCTTCTGGGAGCCTAACTAAAGTCCTCTCCCAATACCTGGATATTTTAATTAACTTCTTCACAAGACAGAAGTTCAGCAACACCTTCTGATTTGGTTCTTGCAGTACTGTAAGTTACAGTGAAACAGCTTTTGGGGGAGAGTTGAAATCACTTTTTTTGTGTGCTGCGCATGCCAGAAACAGCAGCACCTAAAATTAAAGGGCCTGAACTGCTGCCAGGACTCCCCCCGCTTCAGAGTTGAAGCTACATGAATAGGTGTATTACACAAGCTGCGTGCAACTTGCATACACTTTCTGCTTTTCCAGGATTTCACATTCTTCAGACAGAATTACCATCTGGGAAAACAGAATCTATTTCAGGAAACAGAGACAAGTCAGTCTCAAACTAACACTTGTAGAGGCAGAAAGGAAGCTGTGACCTTGCAGGCATCAAAGCAATAGGCATTGCTGTAATTATACACAAAGTCAGAAGTCTGGACACGGGTTCAAAGTTCAGTGTAGAATTTAGACTGACTTTTTTCCTCTTATTACAAAGCTTCCGTATCCTTCTTAAGTGAAGATTTAACATACGCCAAGGTAGCGCTTCAGAGCCCCACACAGGATTATTATTCCATTCTGCTGGTGGGAGGAGGAAGACAAATGCTGATAAACCGAGATTTCTTTTTAAAAATGTATTCCAGCAAGGCTAAAATACAAGGTTAAATTCCTGGAAAGACTGTACTACACAGGGACAGGGACTCACATCATGCTCAAGTGTCACTGTTCTGAGAGAGAGAGAAGGCACACCAAGAGGATAAAACAGGGACCAACTGAAAAGAAATGAGAGCAAAGCACTAAAAAAAACAACCAACCACAAACCCAAGGTTCTGTTGATCTGTGGTTCTACACACTTACATTTTAGTTTAAGTCTGGACCCTGATCTCCCATCATCCCCTCACCTGCAGCTTTATAGGCATTATTTAAATAGATGCGTTTTCTGCACTGAAATGTTTCAGCTGTCTGGGTTCCACCCGCCTCTTTCACCCCTGTGCGCACTAACTGGCAGAATTTTGCCTTCAGACAGATCCTTTTTAACAAACACTAAACTTTAAGCTTAAGCAGTGCTCTGCTTTAAAGTACCACAGCCTAATTAGCTGTGGAAACCCACATTTCTTAATCTGTTGTGCAGGAGCTCGCAGACCTTTTTCTAAGAGGAGAAAGAGATGAGATCCACCAGATCTTTAGAAGGGGATTAGTGCAGCTTGCCTGGGTGATAGCAGCATTGCCACCTTCAGTGGCCCAGCATGCAAACAGGCAGAGAACTTTGACCTTCCTACCACCAGAAACGACAGTAACAATCCTCCATCTGAGGGCTCCCATTGCCCCACTGAGGACCAGTGCTGAGGATCTTCCACAGCTGGTTTCTTTTCCATCTTCATTAGCACTCTGCTCTATCAATGAGCCAATCTGACCACCGGCTAGGCAGGTGAGTATCGAACACAAGGGTTCACTCACTAACGGGGAGTTTTTAGCATGAGAGTAGTTTTTTGGGAGCAAATTGAGAGGTTAACCAGTTGAAGGTTAACACCTTCAAGATACAGTTGAATGCCAGCTGAAGAATTTAGTCAGTAAGCTTTGTGTACTGAATTTCAATCACCAGTTAAAAGTCACCTGCCCAGTCTGAAAAACAGATCCAGCCCCGAAGACCAACCCTCAGCATACCATTAAAGTCTGGAAATACACAGTGATTCAATCCCTCAAGACAAATCCACGTTTGGAAACTATGAAAAACACCACATGACGCCCAGAGGAGTGAACAATACGTACAGAGTAAATCTTTTTAGAAATTTCTTCCAGCAAGGCTAAAATACAAGATGAAGTTCTTGGAAAGTCTGTACTGCACGGGGACAGGAACACACCTCTGAGTCTCCAAACACTTAGAAATTTGCTACAAGTGGAAAAAACCTGTCAGTAGCAGTGGGAAGAAGTCAGTAATTTCTGGCTAAGCATTCCCACACTTGGCTGCCTGTAGCAGGCAGGAGTTAGACCAAGAAGCATAGCTATAAACTGAAGCAGGCTAGAACCAAGCATAGTTTTTACATCTATAATACTGATGCTGTTGTTTTGAGCTAAGCCACGGCAGACTGAACAGCATCTTCTGAACTCAATTCAAAGATGAAACTTGAGTCCGTGGCAGTCCCTTCCCAGCATTCCCCCTTTTCTACGTATCTCACCACATGCAAGTGACCAATGTAGACAACCTTCTAATTCTCCAGAAGAAAGGGCTTTGACTTCAAGGAACTAAGTTCTCAAAGGAGGAGCACTTTCTGCAGGAGTGCTGTCCAAGCAGCGCCAATGGCAGCGAGCAGCTCCTGCTCAGCTTCATCTTCTCCCTCCCTGCCCCACATCTCCTTGCGAGAGAGCACAAAAGGGAAAACACATCTCAGATCACATTAACTTCAAAAGCAGCCACAGAACACAGAATAAGTGCTTTAAAAGAAGACTCCAAACCAACTTGTATGCCCGTGTTTGCCCCCAAGCAGCATGCTCAAATGCTCCCTCGGCTTGAGAGCACTAAGCTGAAAACAGACATGCTCCCCTCCCGAAGCTGAAGCACTAAGACAACATTTTTATGGCGCAGAGCTTGGCCCTCAGCAGAGGCGCGGCTGTCAAGGTGCAAGCTCCACACCAGCTGACAGGAAAAACCTATCCCAGCTCACTGCAGACAGAAAAACATTTAGTACACTGACGTGTTTTGCCTTTCAGAAAACAAAAAGCAAGTGAAAAGCATCCACGGGAGAAATTCAAACACTGTTGTAGAAATAAGCACGCTAAGGGTCGATTTTCTGAAAGATATATTTAGTTCTGCACATGCTCTTCAGCCATGCTCTTACCACTCTGAAAACAAATGAAATCTCATCTCTGTGAGAGCAAGTCTCCTCCTCATCTCTCCCACTCCTCATAAATTAACTGCCACAGCATCTCACGATGTGTATATTTTGATCTAAGGCCAGGAGGAGAAAAATAACGTATCTTTTCTTAATGGACACGCTAGTACTCATCTAGGAAAGAGGGCAACTCTGCCCCGCGGCTACAAAGGCTGCGTCAGGTGCAGAGAAGCACCGGGCAGGCTGAGGCTGGAGACGAGCCCAGGCTCTCCTGGGCTGGGGATTCAGGGAGAGAAGGGCTGGAGGGCGGCTGGTAAGAGAACCGGCCCCGGGGCCCGGGCCGCAGGCACCGGCTGCTCGCCGCCCCGGGCCCCTCGCCCCCTCCACGGCGAGGCTTTGCGTGCCAAAGCCTCTGACGCC
>VZZY01012370.1:577721-644604 GCA_013400335.1 Eurystomus gularis | reverse complement strand
CTGCCGGCGTTCCCGCCTGCGGCCTGCTGTCCTGCTCATCGCAGAAGTACGTAGCAAATGAGAGAGGTTCGCCTCAAGTACCTGCGAAATGTTGCTAGCCTGTGGGCTCCTGTTCGGGAAAGTGCGTCATCGAGCCAGGGGAGGCACGCCGAACAGCCCAGCCGTGAAGTAACACACGCGTTAGGCGTGTTGCTTATGGCGTTGTAAAGGTAACGCTAAATCCCATGGCAGAGTTGTGCACCGCTGGGGCTGCGTGGTTCTCAAACCACCCTCCAGAGCTGTTCGGTGTGAGGGGATCCTAAAGCTCCCTGTCGCTTTCCCATATTCTGTGCCAGACACGAGGTTCCCCAACATGACCCACAGCGGCGTTAGAACAGCTTGCCACAGTCTCCTCAAAATGCCTTGAGGCTGACGTGAATAATTTCAAATGCGATTCACATCGGAACATGTGAGCTTGCCGTGGCTTTCCTTTAAAATAGTGTTCTTCAGGGCTGCAAATGAGGAACACGGTATAACTGGAATAGTTATCTTGGAGAAAAGATTAAAAACATGGTGGGCTATTGCTATTTTTTAATATCTTTTTTATTGTCTTAAAAACTATGCTTCACGTCTTACATTTTACATAAGATACTTAAATACTAAGAAGTCATTCTTTTGATAACTCTAGTCCTCTGAATCTGGGGCAGCGTGGTAGAATAGCAGTAATAGGAAAATAACATTACTCTGGGGAAGCTGATAAATTACTTCTGGTCACAGAACTTTGAGGGGCAAAAAAAGATTTAATGTTTTATTAACATGCTAGGAACTGCAGAAATCTAATTTCAGAGGGAGATGATATTCAGAAGAGTTTCTTTGGCTGAGTGCATGCAAGAGGTTCTGGAGGGATTTTTTTCTGTTCTTGTTGATTAGTCGACTTGGAGGATTTTTTTATTCGAGGTTATATTTTGTCTTATGACTTTTTTAATATTGTTAAAATAGGTAGGTGAGACACAGCAAGTAAAGCAACAGATTGTTAGATATTTATTATTTGAGACCAAATAATGACATTTTCATAATGAAATCGGTATAACAAAGTGGGAAACAATATTATCATAGCTAGATTTTAACTGGACAACATAGAGTATGTTTCAGCATTTTTGTTCCGCTCAGGCTAGGATTCCAGCAATAAAGCTATGTGTTTTACCTGCCTATTTTCCTTTACACACTACCTCTCTTTTTTGCACATGCTTTCATGTAAGTGGTGATGTTTACTTGGGTTATAATGCAGAAGAGTGATGAAAGGAAAGGAGGCTAGAGAGTGAGAAAACAGGAGAGAAAGCAGAATAATCATTTTGAAATGATTATTCAGAGAAAAAGCAAACAGGAAAGTTATGTTCAGCGGTTCAGGCAGGAAGTTATGGAAGTGATATTGTGCAACATGGTAAAGTATCTTTCAGAAATTAAAGCACATCAGGATTTCATAACCATTTAATTGTAAAGCATGTATGAAGTTATTGTGTGCAGGCAGCAGCATTCTAGTTTTATTAGTCATTTTTTTCTTATGAGGTGATGCTACTGGGTATTTTTAGAGGTATGGGGGTTTTTTTCTGTTTTCCTAAAAGTTTATGGAAAACCTGGAATACAAAAATAGTATTTTTAACAGTTCTAATTTTAAAATGTGCAATTTTATTATTAAAAGCTGTTAAAGAGAAGGTGAACAAAATCTTCACTCTGTTAACACCAGTGGTAGTTTTAATATTAAATAGCTGTGACTGAGGGTGGAGCTTCACCCTTTTTCCCATCACCTACAGAGCCAAGAGCCATCTTAGAGCCATTCTTGTTATTAAAACAAGAACAACACCGCACGGTTTTGATGCCTTCCTGAAAGATAAAATGTGAAGGTGCTTCACACCGCTTTGGAGAAGCAAACCCATCTTCATTACTTCTAGATCTTTCACCTGAAGAAGTACCGCAAATGTTGGCCTGTCCTTGTCAGTTTAAATACTGTCATTTGCAAAACAGTTCAGGCCACCCCCAGTCTAGAGAGCGAGGTCTCTCCTCACTGGATTTACTGAAATCCAGAAGGAATGAAGAGTTCCAGTCCACTCCTAAATAATTAACACTCCGCTGGCTATTTCGGTGATCAGCGCCCGCTCGGAAAGACGGTGCTTTAGGATGGCTGAATTCTTCAAGCACGCTCCAGTACAGATACAGCACAGAGCCGTGCTGGGATTCTCTGCAGCAACAGTAAATAGGATGATTGGGAATACAACCTATAGTAGCAGAGCTTCTTGTGTTTTTAAAATATATATTCGGGTTTGTAGCAATAGCAAAGAACAAGTTTCTACCCAGCCAGCACGCACAAGACAAATTAACTCCCTTTCCCAGTACCGTCCCTAATGATGGGGCAGGATCTTGTGTTGCTTCCTGGAGAGAGATTCCTCCACCCTCCCTTGTCTTACAAGAAAGTAAGTTCCTAGCACATTTGGGAACAATTACTTCACCTTCTTACTCACAACATATTTGCAGTGTAGGAGGGTGCAGGACCATCCACTCTGAGACCGACTATGTGTTTTCTGCCATAAAGTGATGGGAATCTATCCAGTCTCCTTAAAAATTGTTTCTGTTTTATAGTTTAATATAAATTTATATATAATGTATAATAGTTTAGTATAAATTTAGGATAAACTTATACTTTAGTTTATTACTTTTATACTTTAGTATAAATTTAGGATAATTCAGGGGGGGAATATGCTTAATAATTGTATGTTTTATGTCACCAGATAAGAGTAACATTAGTATTTTTATGCCTAATTATAGGACTTGACTGATGGAGGATAATGGAAGGATTTTCAAAGGGACAGTGGAAGGTAAGTGAACAAGTCCCACGTTAAACCAATAAAGTAAGAAGAGCCTTTGAAAACTCATGAATCTTGTCGCTGTTACTCCAGATTTGTTGCAGGTGCCAAAATACAGGTTGCACAGAGGGGCTGGTGGGAATCAGACCCAAACTGCTGCCCCAGTCGTTGTTCTACTCGTTGTTATCCCAAAGGTGCTTTGAGACTACGCTGACAGTTTTGCCAGCTCACCTCGAAATTTTATGTCTTGGCATATTTTGCAGATAATATTGATAATTTATCTTCTCTGTGAGATTAATTAAAAGGTAACTTCCGGATGCTCCCTATTAATAATTCTATATTTCCTGGTAGACTTGTTAAATGATAACTTGTTTGGTATCCCTGCTAATAGCTTGATAATTGCTGCAGCCTAAACTAATTAGCTCCATGATACTGTTACTGATTTTTGTTGAATTATTAATGAGGAGGATCTTCAATACACTGATTCATGCTAGGCTGTTTTCATATTCATACCATTCCTTTTGGCTACAACAAGCCCTTCTCCTCTGCTTGGATAATCCTTTCATTTTGGCATCGACACACGTGCAGTAAATACTGCTGTGTTAACCTTTGATCTCTTCATCCACCTATGGCACTGTGTAACTCGATCTTTTTAGTGTGTCTTTTGGAGGTAATCTGCAGGTTATCTCTTAACTCTTTCACCTGTCAATAGATAGATTTCCATATTAGTTGCAATCCAGTCTTAGTAGTTTCTGTGGGTACGTCTGGCGTAAGCACAGTGAAGGGAATAGATTTACTTAATACCTTGGATGTCATTCATTGTACGGTGAGTCTTGTCATGGACTTCAATAGCAGCGGACAGTGAGGTAACTATTATTAACAGAATTACATTGTTTTAAAAGTGTGGTTGTATTGTTTCAAAGGAGAAAGTGAGTGAGAAATACATAGTTTATTACATGTAACAGAAAATAGCAACTGTTTCATAGAGAAAGTCCATAACCACCTCCTCTTTTGATTGCACTTAACCGGGTTGAGTACACCTGAAAAAATTCCATTTGCACACATTTAGTGGAAACCTTGATAGAATATGACAATGAAAATTTCCAAATACCCATCTAATTAGGACAAAACCTCCCTCTTTGTGACAGTGGAGCATGTGGAGACTGGCATGGGGAATTGGTTTGCGTTGTAATTCTACTTTGTATTGCAATTGTTACATCATGCTTGTGTTGTGATTCTGGATAATGGTATATTGCTCTTCTAAATCAAAATCCAGCATAATGTCTGATATCTTGAAATTAGTAAACCTGGTATTAAAGCATTAAACCCTCCCGCTGTCTCAGACCTGTTGGATAGACTAGAGTCTGTAGGTCGGGAGAGGCAGCCACCAAGTCTCCTTGGTATGACAGGGCCAACAAGCTCCAGCTGGCCCACAGCTCACTGACCTCCTTGTCCTGGTAGCACCAAGGAGACCTGGAGCAAGCAGAGGTGAACGTCTGCTGTCCTTTGGGCAGCACACCGAGGACACTCTTGTCTGAACCATGGAGCTTGGCAGGAAAAGGCAGCAAACTAAGAAATGGGACATCTGGGATGTTGTCTCTGGCGTGTGAATCATTGCTGGTGCTCATACAAATGATGACACGGTGGAGGTGGGCTCACCGGTGTTCCCTCTGGGTGAATGTTCTCACCTTGTGCTTGGGTGAGAGGTCTGCTCATTCATATGAGAAGGGTGTTGGGTTCATTGTGCCACACTAGTGGTGGTCTGAACCAGGGTGGGGAACATCCCCAGGCAGCACACCCCGTTCCTGGATGAAGGCTCAGAGGACTGGGCCCAGGAGATGTGCTTATGAAGCTCATGTTATGAGCTATTTACAGTGATAATCAGATTACATCCATGTTAACAACAGCAGGAGAGTGTAGCATTATATTGCAGCCATGCTAAGCTCCAGCACTGCAAACCGTGGACATGGAGAAGCTACTCGTTTGCCTTTCCCCTGCTGCTGAGTGACATCTACGCTGTAAGAATGCCAGATACAGTGAGTCAGAAAAAGAGCATCAGTCAGTATAATTTTCAGGCTCTTTCCCTTTTTCTGTAACAAGCAAAAGCAGGACTTTGGAAATTTCTGTTTTCTTTTGGGTTGGTAGATTTTTTCTTAGCTCTTGACAGTTTCACCTTGTTTCCCTCATGCTGTTGCTGGTTTCAGTTTTCTCCTCAGGACTGGATCATGGAGTCCCTTACCAATTCCTGCAGGGACGCCAGCAGTTCAGCTTTCAGAAGCGTTGCTTCTGGTGTCAAAAATGTATTTTGCCTTTTTTGGATCCTGAAAATTGTCTGAAATCAGCTGACTGGGCCGTTTGGCCTAATTGGTGGCAACAGAGGTGTAGGAATCTGAGAACGCGCAGCAAGCGCGGCAGGAATGCCCACGGTGAGTTGGGATCCATTTCAGGCGGTCTCTTATCCATCTTCCCACTCCTTTTGCTTTGCTTTGACACAGATCGTGACCATGAGATGGCATATGAGGCATATGCTGTTGATTTTAAGCATAAGCATATGGATACTTACGTAATCTTATTTACTGCTAGTTTGTGAGGATACTTTACTGCTTGGCGTTTGGGGCCACATTTCCCTGAACTGCTGTCCCATTTTCTGTGTGAGGCAGAGAGGCGTGTGAGAGAAGAAGTTTGAGTGCGTCTCTGTTCACACCACTTTGTTTCTGGAAAACACTGAAGTATTACTGTATTATACTGATAAAACAGGTTTGGGTTATATGAATGAATTAGTTACTTGATAAAGTACTCAGCAGTTGTTTTTTCTCTCACACCAGTGCTTAGAGATGCGGTGCGCTCGGTTTGTTAGGAACGCTCGTAGAGCTTTTGACAGAAACACAGGGTGATGACTTGGCAGATAAAAGAGAAACCGTTCAGTCGTGGCCCTCAATTGATTTCGGTTCAGCCAATAAACAGTGGTGCAGCATGGACTTTGCTGATTAAAAGCAGAACTAAAAAACCTGAAGCTGGGTTTGACAACGTTCTAGCTTGTAACAAGCTCATCACATGGAAACGTGTTTCCTTCTACATTTGGCCCCTGCTAGCTATTGGCTTCAGGCACTCCAGGGAACAGTATTACTGGTTTATTGGGCTTTTTTTTTTTTTTCCTAGAAGGAATTTATTTCTTTCTTTCAACCTTCTAGAGAGACTTAATACCTCTGCCTGAAATTTGAGGTGTTTTCATCTTACTAGTTCTTTGTTTAGGCTCATGCTATTACCATCTAGGAAGACCTACCTCTGCAAGCCTCTGTGTGTGCACCCTTGGTGTGAGCCGTCAGAGCCAGTGGAACTGTGCATGTGTGATCAGTAGCTCAGGAAATGCCTTTTTGACTGTGATGACTACTATTAAAAGACATATAAATTTGTTGCAAGTTAGCTTGCTTTCAGTACATCATCATTTTCTGTAGTTACACTAGGATATTGTCTTGGAGGGAAACTTGGAGGTGGGAACTTCCTTGCCATGAGATGTTTCTCAGATTACTTCAGGCTTTTATCCATTAATAGCTTCATTTTAAAAGAATTTTTATGTTCTAGATTTCCCCCAAATTAGAGAACTACAAAGTTTCAAGCTTGCTAGGCCAGAAAAATAGATCAAGTATATTGTTGCCTTCTGCTGGAAAGCCTGTGGCTGTGTGTGACAAGAGCGTTTGACTTGCGATGACAGAATGCTGAAAAATCCCCAGCTGAAATTCCCAGTGCCACATTGAGTAGCTAGATATGATGGGATGGATTTGTCATTCTAACCAACAAGAAATGAGCAAGCACTGGTGGCACATCGGTGGTTGGCATGGAGATTGAGTACAAAGCTAAGGCTGTAATCCACAGCTAGGCTTATCAAAAACTCTTCTCCTGTTCTTCCATTTACGGGTTCTGTTGTGTTAGCTGACTACAGCAGTTAACCAGTTTGCCTTGAGATACTTTCCTTTTCCTGCTGTCATCACTAATTCTGTGCAAGATGAATTTGAAAATTTTGAACATCCAAGAGGAGTTTGGCTCATTGGGTTCTGAGTTTTGGCTCGGGTTCTGAAGCACTGAAGTGGGCTAAATCCCATCGAAACAAGCTTCCTTCCAGTTCAGGTGGGAGCTGCAGAGAGCTTGCATAGGCAGGAGGTGGCAGGCTGCTCCCAGGAATCGGTACAAAACCGGGACGCAAGCTTTTCTGAGTGCCCGCGGGGCTGTAGTGAAAGGTGGTGTAAAGCTGGAGAGAGTCCTGGGTTCAAACAGACTACTTGCTGTGGCAGAGCGAGCTGGGGTACTCTGGTGAGGATGCTGTGTCTGTACGCCCTGCATTATCAGTTCCTCAAGGAACTGTGCAGCTTACCCTGCCCGGCAGCGGTTGGGTGACCTTGATCTTGCTGTGGAGGATTTGCGGCTGTTGACGGCGTGTTAGTGCTCTCATGGCTTTGCCACCCCCCCAGAATAGTATGTCTGTAGTTACTCACTGCTCAGAAACTCCTCTGAACTCACACATACCTCAGGGATTTTTTTTTAACCAAAACAGAGTTTAACACATGGATTTTTATATCTGAAGATGTCTGTAGCCACATCAAGGTCTTTCACTGCTCTCTCCATACATGTGACATAAATGATGTGTCTAAAGCGCTCTCCAGACAGCAGACCATCCTGTCAATACGCCTTCTGTACACTACCAAAAAAGCTGGGATCCAGGCTTTCAACAAAGCTTTTTTTCATGCTTGCCCATCCCTGCAACAAATCTCCTTTTCTGTATTTTAGCAGGATTTTTCCAAGCTTAAATTCCCCTTGAGGGGTTTCCACAATACCCCATTACTAATAATTAATGCACTTATGGAAATACCTCGTCCCTGAGCTTTCGTGTCATGTGTTCCATCGCGAGAGAAGTTTGTGGTGCTTCCACAAGCCGTTTCTCCCATCACGTTTGTTTTTCATGCCATCATTTTGCTGACTGCCAGAGGCTCCATCTAGTACATACTGAGACATCTCATCGCCCACCTAGGACTAGGCAGTGGTATCAAAGGAGGAGACTGCCCAAAGACTGCTGAAAACCAGCCCGGCAGTCAGGAAACACTTGGGGGAGCTGGCCCTCCATGAGTGAAAAGGTTGGGTCTGATTGACGGAATGATGTGCTTTATCACCAGACAAGATTTAAAAGCAAAAGAATCTATTGTTGTTATTTCAGGCTATTTGGTTTCTTTCTTGAACAGTCAAGAGAAATCATCGTCAAGAGCCTCATGTAAGTCTTTGTGTTTTCTCTGATAACAAACGTACTTAGGACTACATTCTGAAATAACATCCTAAACCACCAAGAGAAGTCGTTATAAAATGGCACACTCAAGAAGAGCTGGAGTGCATTTGCACTCTCCATGGTGGCAATTACTTCACTGAAATATAGAAGAAAGTTTGTTTGGAGTGCTTCGTCTGCCTTTGATAATGCAAGCTACGGTTATGAAAATCTCCTGGCATTTTGTTCAGAGATACTTGTCTGAAGCCTCAGGTAAATAATTATTAAGTAATTGTACTCTTGCCTGCAGTTCCACAGAAGACAGGATTCTTAAGGCTCAAGTGAGACAGTCATTAATGACAACAGCACTTCATGGTGGAGAACGGTCTTCCTTACAAAGAGAAGGGGAATTCACATCATGGTGAAGCATCAACTAGGTCTGGAGGTTGCCCAGTCATAGGAGAGACCATGAAATGTATTGGCGCAAATGATTTGCTGTTATTTCAGTACCAACTCGTGTGTATTTATTGGAGTGTTAATACTTGGCAACTTCTGATGAAGCAGCATTGTGGGCTAGATCAATAAAGCCAGCCCTTTATAGGCAATGTCCACCTTTCATCCCCTTCTTTCTTCGGAAGAAGTGCTTTAAGGAGTACAGCAGTTTCAGCTGTTGTATGCCAAGAATTTAATCCTATGCAATATTGCTGGCATCACCTCCGCAGGGATTCGTCAGGGCCAAGGTTATATGCCTGAGAATAGGCAAGGCTTACCCTCATCATCACCCTCAAATTCCATCACTGTGAATCTTTGTTCTTCTTTGTAGAGTAAAATTTGTACCATTTTTTGTTGGGGGAGAAACATTTAGAAACATAACTCTTGTCTTTTGGGGTTTAATCCAGCCTCAAGTAGCTTTGGACAGAATAGATTTTTAATTTTTTTTTTTTTAAATACAGTGTATTTGTCATTCTGTTTTCTATATCTTACCACACCTAAGAAAATGCATTTAAGCGAGGAATACCGTTTGGATCAAATGTCAGAGCGTTACAGGTACAGAGAGGAGCACTCCGGACGGAGACGCTGGGAGGCAGGAGGCTGCACTGCTCTGCGCTGCTGCCTGCAATCCGGCGCTGGGAGGAAACAGGTTCCAGAATGAGATCAGCTCAGCGAGAGGAGGTGGCTGCTGACTGAGCTGGAGAGCGCTGCGTGTGCACCAGAAAACCCTGCTGCAGAGCTTCCACTGGTACCGTAACCACCGTAGGGACAGGTGATGTCACTGCCAGAGGGCACATGGGACAGCTTGATGTCCTCAGCGTTCGCGTTACTCATGTCAAAGCAGCAGTGCTTTAAAAACCCGCTCTTACAGAAGGAGCAGAGCGGAACATTTGCTTTGGTTTGGAAACTCCAGGCACGCCGAGAGCTCCATTATTTTTCACTCAAGCACAATTATGGATGTTGAATTGTTTCTTTAATGTACTTTATTGCAGTGCTACAAGTTGCTTGGAGACAAGAGATTTTTCTAATCACAGTCTGCAGATTATACTAAGCAAATTGTAAATATGGCTGAAAAATTTTAAATAGCCACAAGTTTGTCTGATACTTTTACTTTTACTCCACTGGAGAAATTTTATTGGATTTAGTCACAGCAAGACAAGGTGTCCTTGCTAGGAGTGAGAATTAAGGCCTATATTACTAATTACATGTATTATATCTTTATTGTGCCTTCATTAATTCTGAAGCTGCATCGTCTGAACCTACCCATTACGTTCTGTGTAACTTGTATTCACTGGATCCTTTCTAAAAGTGCACAGACATTTTCAAGTATGACTATGATCTGATAACAGAAAAATTACTTCATGACAGCTCCTGCTGCAGCTGGAACTGCCTCATCTCCTGAAATCCTCTGCACCTTCTGAAATCCTCTGTAGGCTTGAGTAGCATGAACCACCAATTGCTGAGTACAGAGACATTCAGGAGCCAGCGTCAGGTCTGCAGCTTGTCTTGAGCTTTTCCCCACCGTGAGTGCACTGCTCATAGTACCCAGCCAGCTCAGGCCTGTGTCCTGGAGCTGCTGGAACACTTGTGACTGCAATATAAGACATTCCCGTAACTTTTTATGCTGAGGATTTAAGGATAGCCTTTCATCTTTTGGGCAGCTCTGTGCTGAGTTGTTGTACAACAAAATAGCCTTACTGTGTGAGAATCAGATCTGTCACTTGATTATATTTCCTAAAATAGATACAGTGGAAATGTCCACTGATGGGAGGCTCTGCCTGAGGCGAGCAGCTCCATCTCTCAGCTTTCTCCAGACTTCTGCACCTTGACAGAACTCGCTGGCTTGAGCACATGCCTACCCACTGTGTCTGTTGGGCTGAGCCTGCTCTTGGCACCTGTCTGCATAGTTGTCTTGCTTTTTAAAAAGGCTTCTCCAGGGTAATGTGATTCACAGTATTCTATGCAGGACTGCAGGATAAAAAGATGTTGATTCAGCCCTTGAAACGTATGACGATAAGCAGTTTTTGTAGAGCAGTATCAGTGTTTGTGATATTCGTGTATGACGCTAGAGAGCAATTATTCCCTGCCTTTAGGAGCTTACAGTCTAAACAAAATGTATTGCACAGAAAAGATCAACATACAAAAAGTAGAACAGTTTTCTTACTTTCAGTGCATGTCTCACTAACGTAAGGGATTTTGAACAGAGTTTGAAGGAGTTTTTGCAAATTAAAATGAAAGGTCACAAACAGAGTGATAGCTACAAGAATTATTGTAAGAGTGGCTCCAGGAAATAAGGTCGTGGAAGGAACCTGGAGCAGGACACAGAACAGATGCATCACAGAAAAGACACAAGGCGTTAATGACAGGAAGCTCAGAAAAACAGGAAAGCTTGTAGCACCAGAGAATAGATTTTGATACATTTACTTATCCATATTACAGAAGTTGTGGGCGCTGACCGGAATCCTGTTGCACTCAGCTTCTTGCTTGATGCCTGGATATGTGGCAGAGCTCCTCACAGTTCTACTAATTTCAGTAAGAGCTGTAGTAGTGTCACTCCTTTGAAAAGCAGGCTGCAGACTTTAGCTGAAAGCCAAGGTCAAAATGCAGAAACAGTATGTCCGAGTGCTGATATGAATCTTTTTCGCACAGGAATTGCAGCTTCTGCTCGCTGCAAACATTTTCCCGTGCATCAACAAAATAGCCATTTATAAGAGATAAGGAAAATATTACAGACTGTGATTGTCCAGAAAGACTCATTGAGCAGGGTAGGAGAGAAGCAGAGGGGTAAAAGGTAATAGGCAATATAAAGAAAAGAGCATAGGCAATAGCATCCCTTCAGCCCGCTGCTTGACTTAAGAGGGATTAATAGTAGTGGAAACCTAAAGAAATTGGAGTAATTCCATCTTCCTACAAAAGTAAATTCTCAACAACTTTGTGTTTCTACAGCATTTCTCACTGCAGATGTTCAGTCTTTCAGGAGCTGGGCTGCAGATACCTCAGCTCTTCAAGTGTAGTGAATATGCTTTGGAGATTTATTTGGCCAGAGCAAACAGTCGGATGGAAGCAACTTAAAGAGTTGCTCAATGCCTCTCTGCTCTCTCTTTCATTTCTTTACCTTCCCTTTAAATGTCCTGGTAATTGTTTCTGCGCCTGCAGCGTCCATAATGGTAAAGGAGGTAGAGCAGTACGAGGTCCAAAATGCACAGCAAGCCAACAGCAACATCGAATCCGATAAAAATATCTGTGAAGGAAAATCAATAAAAGAAAAGGGAGTTAATGGAAGACGTAAATGTATGTAATTTTGGCTACAGAGATAACAGTCTGGTTACAAATCCATGGAAAGCTGCTCCACACTTGTTGAAGGAAGATCTGTCTATTGTGTGAAAGGTGCAAAGTCTGAAGCCGTTGGTAAGATTTCCGTCTCCATGTCTTAAGCGGAAGATACAGAGCTGTTACGCTACCTTTCGTCTTGTCTTTCTTCCCACACTCTTTTGACCAATTCTCTGTAATCACAGGAGAAACTAGTTCAGCAAACTTCTCGAGTGGACAAGAAGAGGTGCATCCTGGCAGAGTGAGTAGGTGAGGATCCTCTGAAGAGTCGTTCCGATAACGCAATTCAATGCTGTATCGCCTGGTTAACAACAGCAGAAAGATTTTTTGGAAAAGGTTCTTAAATAGAAGGTTTCCTCTTTAGAGACAGAATGTTGGAAATAGGTTGTAACATCCTACTGTAGAACCTGTTCCTCAAGAACAGAGGCCTTGTGAAAGACATCCGCAAAGCCCGCTTTGCCAAAGCTGGTTACATGCTTGCAGATCACCAGCCTGCTCAGAAGGACCTTCTGAAGGCTCCTTACTTGTAGCTGGTTTGGCATGTTTCCCTCTTCTTCCTGTCTTTCAAAGCACACAGATACAGGCACATCCAGCAAATGTAATTCTTCCCAGTTTTAACAGAACTTCATGCATGTGTGCTGCTCAGTGAGGTATCAGTTTAAAATGAACTATTAAACCTTGCAATATTTGAAAGGAAAATGATTTTGGGGAAGGTGGAAGCAAGTTCCAAACACTCCTTGTTCTTGCATAGATAAGAAGATACTTGCCCACTGCTTTCTTGGTAGAGTTCGAAAAACTGGCAGGCAGCGTATGGTGGCAGTTTTCCATTGAAAATCTTGAGAGCGATCTGGACAGCCCCAATTGTGGTGTCATGCTATTGGGGAAAAAAAATAATCTATTTTTTCAGTGCATTTTGCTGCTCCTTCCTCAGGAGTGTTTTTGGTTCCAAGGCAGGATAAGACAGTGTATCCTATGGCAATTCAAGTGAAGATACAAGTGCTTTTTTAGACAGTATACCAGACAAATGGTTGCATACAAAGACTGTTCTCTTCGCCTCCCACGTGATACAGAACTTTTCAAATTATTGTCCCTTCTGTTTGGGCTGACACAATAAAATCTCAGTTTGGCTTCTATTTGGATGGAATCAGTCACCCACCCACCTGCAGTCTCCACCTCTCCCCATTATCCCTTCTCCTGCAGGGTATCCCAGAAGCAAGGAAGTCCAAATGCCTTGATACCTAAATTTTGCAAGCATCTTTGTATACATATTTGGTAGGCTTATTTATATTGTAGGGTAACAGCTACATTGTCATTATTATTCAGGATCTGGAACTTTTTAGGCTGATCAGTTTCAAAAATAAGTGTATACTTGGCCTTGGGGCATCAAAGCAGCAGTGAAAATTCTGCATGGACTTCCTCTGCCTTTTCAAAAAGCATATAGTAAAGCTAGAAAACACATAGAAAAGGCAACAAGAAAGATTTAAGGTATTGAGCGGTTTCTATGTGAGGCAAGATAAAATAGGGTAGGACTCTGTCTTGGGAAAGGAAAGATGGAAGAGGTGTGACAGCAAGTAGGCAATTCACAAGTGACCCAGAAAAGGTGACTAGAGAATGGACTGTTCCCCGCTCCTAGGAAGGAGCTGGATCAGTATTAAGTTTCAAAAAAAAAAATGAGGAGGTACTTTTTTTTCTTTTAACACACAAGTCATGGCCACAGGATGTTGCAGAGGCCAACAGTATAAATGCGTTTTAGAAGTGATTCGATAAAGTGACGGAAGAAAGTCTGTCAAGAGCTATTAAATGCCCAGACACAGATTCGATGTCAGGAAGTCCCTAAGCCACAGATTGCTGGACGGTTGTATCTGGGGAAGCATCACTCCGGGCTGGCTTTATTCTCACATTCTTCCCTGCCGCTGGCCATCGTTACAGACAGGATAATGAATGAGCTGAGCGGATCTTGGTCTGACCCCAGCGGCCCTCTCCAGCCTCGGAAATAAAAAACCAAGAATCCGCAGCTGTATCACCCCTTTCTAAGCAGAGGAAGGGTTTGGAGGCACAGCTGAGGTTCTGCTGCGTGCCAGCATCGCTGCGTTAGGAGCACCTAAGGAGAGATGCAACTTACTGAAACTGCTCCATTAAGTTGCAGAAAAAAATCAATTAAAAAAGACAGTTTTCTTTACCAAGTAGAGTTTGACTGAAACTGAGGTAAGATCCATGCTCCTGCGGTGTTCTTGTACTGATGGGTGTTCCTCTTGTTAGCCAAATTGGACTATATTATATTTATTCTTTTGTTTAACTCACAGGAAGACTCTAATTATTCTTTTAAGGATCTTTTACTGGTAGTATCTTAGCAAGATTTCTGGAAGATGAGAGTACTCACTGCGGAATAGACCTCCATTTTTTTTTGTTTTGTAGAATTGGCAGCTTGTTTGATACTATTTAAAATAATATTCACAAGGACACCTTAAAAAGAACAAAGAGAAGGAAAACAAAGATACAACAGTTGCATAGAAAACAAACCGGCAAAAGATTTTGAGTGCCAGCTAGAAGACATCAGCCCTCATACTTGTTTTTTAGCTCACTACAAGTCCATCACTAGAGAGAAGGTATTTCAGAGGTGAAATACTTGGTTCGTCACCCAGGTCATGTGAAGAGGCAGGATTCCCAGCAGATCATCTGGAACTACCCTGAGCACTGGGGCTAACGGCAGTTCCGGTTTTGTTCCGCTCAGACCTCCTCTCCGTCGTGTTCTGTCCGTTTGGAGTGTTGCAGTAACACTAGCCGTGCCAGCCTCTTCCCCTCTAGATCCTGACAAACTACTTTATTTTGACTTCCAGCAAGTCACACAGTGTCAATGCTTCATTTGTCCAGAGCTCTTTTCTGCTTCTGCAGACCAGAGCTATTCGAAAGCCAAGGAGATAATGGCAGCAGAAATTCCCTGGGACATGATTTATCCCGTTCTAGGGAAAGAGGGCATCACTGGTGTGCCCCTGAGCACCAGAAGCAGCCAGTGTCCATAGTTACAAATCAGGGCTCTATCAATTCTTTTGCAGGAGTGAGGTGACAGGATGTTGCATTGTCTCCTCCTTTCTGAGGAGTACATTTTTTTATTTACCTCCTTGTAGTCGTGATTTCTCTTCTGTTTTATAAATCCCAAACAGCGATGACAAGGACAGTTCTGCCAGTCTCTCCATCTTGTCGATTACATCTTTGGTGGCCCAGGCAGGGAGAGAGTAGTTGTGAATATCCTAGTGACAAAGGAAAACAAAGCAACAGGGTTTTTCTGCGATTGGTTTCCATCACCATATTGCCCAGCCTCACGCTACTACGTTCAGGCCCTCTGAGGCTGTCCTCTGCCCTGTGTGGTTTCCCTCATCCGCCTTCCCTGGAATACACCATGTGGGAATGGGCATCGGCCTGAGGTGGGTGAATGGGAACAGGGGCAGAACGTGTTCATCCCGTAGAGATGTATGGGGCTTGTGAAAAGATCACAGATGTACATCTTAACCTCCTCCTTTCCACTGAGTCTTCAGGGTATGACCCAGCTCCAGCTTCTCCTGCCGTTTCCATACAGTTGTCCAGACGCCAGTTCCATTGCTGGCCATTTACAGACACGTGTCACCCTCCAGCCATGTAAGAGTGACAGTGTCTTACCGTGTTTGAGTGCCCCAGTGTGTGGAGGGTGTGTTCAACAGCCCGCGTGTGCTGCTGGGTGTGGCTGGGCCAGGTGGAATCATCCCGTGCTTGGGGCCAGCCCGGCTTTCTTCACTGGCAGAAATCACTGTCTCCTGATTTTTAGCTGATAGATCATAATCTTACCTCTCATTTTCAACATCTGAGTATTTGGATAGGTTAAAGCAGATAATGTTATTTTCCTGTTAAAAATGGTAAAGATATCCTAGGCAGCTCAAATAATTCTATAGCAGCATATTGGGAAGGAAAACAAGGGAATGAAGGGAATGGATTTTCATACCACAGCTTCAGCGCAAAACATCAAATGGAAACAAGTTTCCCAAGCTGTAAACCATGTTTTAGGCTTATCTTTTACCAGTGCACTAAATTAGAACTTAGATTTGAATTTAAATTAAAAAAGAAAAAAGCAAATCCAGGCAATTAATTCCTATGAAACTACCTCACCATGGTCTAACTGAAGCCCAGCTTAGGAATTCCATTCTTTCCTAACCTGTATTGCCTTTTATTACCTCACAGTGTAGGGTGTCATATGTATTCCAGAGCTGGAAATTGTCCAGTATTTTCAGATTGTTTAGTTCAAGTCCTGTGTTAACTGCCATTGTTTGTAGAAAATCCTGGGGGAGAAAAAGGGAAGAGTATGCCACAAATCCTCTGTACGTATGGAACGTGTATGTGTAGAGATTCGGTAGCACCCAGCCTAGCAATGCAGTAGTAGTGTTTAATTTTACACAGGTAAAGCCCCTGCAGCAGAAGGTTTTGGTTGCAGCCTTCAGATAAAAAGAAGAGGAAGGCACTGAGGAAAAAGGAACATGAGAAAAAAGATGAGGAGAAAACAGAAAATTAAAGAGAGCTGAGGCAAATATTCAGGATGAGGCAAAAAGATGTTGAAAAGGAAACTAGGTTTTCCTTCTGCCGCTGAAGGTGAGCTGAATATCAAAGTCACAGTTCCACAACAATTCCCATAGGGATTCTTGCTACCTGCCACCACAAAAGAGTAAAGGGACTCCTTAATATCCCTTATTCCCACACTACCTGTTTCATACTAGTAGCTGGGAGGGAGGAGAGCTGTGAAGTCACCGTTCAGCTCCCATTGCGGGTGAGCGGGGCTGGGCAGAGCCCCTGAGCCAGCAGAAACTTAGAAACGAACCAGAAAAGGAAAATGCTGGGTTTAGCCCAAGCGGTGAGCCTGAAGTGGCTTGGGGAGAATGTGGGCAGATCATTGAACTTTAGTTACATGCAGCTCTAATCAGTCTCAGAAAATCAATGTTCAGTTCAAACTTTAGGAGATTAATACGGAAAAGTATGAGAAATGCGTAAGTGTATCAGACACACTTTTTGATCACATTGGCCTAAATTTCTGATTTTAAGTGAGTCCCCAGGTTTGGGGGGTTTTTTTTTGCATTTATTTATTTTTGCATTTTAGCAAGAGGAAAAAATGCAATTCCATAACTTCTGCATCTTAATGACTTTCCTTCCTCTCACATTTTGTTCCCTTTGTATTTTGTCTTACCATGTACGGCTGTATTCTGCTTTGAAATTCACTGGATGTTTGTGTTTCATTCTGAAGTTCTTCGAAACGTGGGCAGTCAGGCAGAGGAAAATGCAGCCTCTGAAACAAGAGAAGTGAAACTTAGAGTAGTTCTAGAATTAATCAACACACCTCTAGTTTTTCTGTGGCTGAGATTGCTGGTGTAAGGTTTGTTAGCTTCACGGCCATGCTACAGCTACCCCAGAATGGTTTGGTTGGGTTCTTTGTTTGTGAATTCAGTTAACATAAGCAATGGACTGTGGTAACTTGACTTTTCAGCGGCTATGATATCTTGATTTCCCTCGGTTTACATGATTTTGGCAAAAAATAATTACGCACGTCTGTCAGGGGATTGGTTGGAAAATGGATCAGGGTCCACAATCAGGAATTTTGAAAAGCTACCATTTTCTTATTCATTTCTGAATCTCTCCAGATGCAGCTTGGCTCCATGTGGTGCTGGAATCTGGATTGCTTCTCCATCTACACACCCTGCTCTCCTCTCTTTGGAGGTCAGCAGCCTATTAACATAAACATTTTAAGTACCACATAATGGGCAGAACTCAAAATGAGAGCGAAAAAATAAACTGTGCTCCTGAAATATCTAAAAGCTATGAGCCTAATGGCTCTGTTCTTATTTAGGGGTGTGATTCACTTTTAATAACTTCAAGTGTATGCATGATGAGGTCACCTGATCCCGCACGTTTGAGCTGAACCCCGTCTGACTACGTCTGTGTCCATCAGACTGGGTGCTCTGGCAGATGCGCTGCATGCCACCTGCAGAAGGACAGGTGGTACCAGCACGTGCTGGTTCAGCGCTGTAAGTCCATCACTAGACCGTTTTGAACCCAACACTAATATTAGCCTGCAACCGTGCAAGTCACGTCAAGGAACTGACTTAGCGTGTGGTGGAGGAATCTCTGTGTGGATGCTCCTAGGAAGACTCCATGGCGTTTAACTTCAGTGTCTATGGATTATGTACGTGCAAGGAGGTCTGCTCTGTCTTGGGCTGAACATTTGCAGCCCGTGCTGCCAGCGTGTCTCTTTTCTCTTTGATTAATCAACGTGGAGCTTGCAGCAGCCACTAACGGACATGGGCACATGCACTTGGGCTGGTTCCCGAGGGTGCAGTGTTTCTGTAACAGCAGCACACTGGAGGGTGAAGGCTCAAAGCTGCAGCATGGAACTGGGGAACATTCTTTAATTACACAATAACAAATGTTTCTCTTGCTGTGTGGCTTCATTATCCCCTTCTAGGTGTCATTAATTCAGCCACTCTCTTTGGCCTCACTAAGCAGGACTCAGTACTGTGCCTGTCGGGTCTTGAGAGATCTCAATGGCTGAAAAATGTGATTTGGTTTTTATACAGGACTGCGCTTGGCCTCGATTTCTCACTTTGTCTTGCTCAGGGCTTGAAAATACCTCAAGCATCTGCGTGGTTTAACAAGGGAGTGCTGTTTTTTCTAAGTGCTTTGCTTGTTTACCAGAATTTTGAGGTGCCACAGAGATGGGTTTCAGTGAAACGTCAATACCCGCTCCTGAGGCAGCTGCAGAAGTGAGGAGGTACTAGAGAGCCCTACAAATGAGCTTGCCTTCTCCACACAGGTCACCACTCTGCACTGTGATTCCCCTGAGGGGTTTGAGCTTTTATTTGGCTAAAGCTCTGACCACTTTGGTGCTTTTTTGGTCGTCCAGTGGAATAACATCCCCCAGTGTCCCACATTCAAATCACAGTGACAGGATTCTTTTCTGCCGAGGGGCAGAGTTGAGTCTCAGGCTGAATCCCATGGTGCCTAATGCAGTTTGTGGAACCCCTTTATCTCTGTACATGCTTTCAAGCGTGGCCTCTGAGAATGGAGGGATGCCAGTGGGAGGCAGGTGCGGCCACCCCATAATGACAGAGTCCGTCCTCAGATGCTGGTGACTGGACAGGCGGTTATTTAATAGGGGTTTGTGCACATTTCCTTTAAGTCAGCTTCTCAACTTCTGTCCTCAAAGGCAGAAGAAAATTAGCCTTCCTGTCATTACACTCAGTAACTTTTTGTCCTTGTTCACGCACTGTTCCTTGCGCAGCCCTTGTCGCAGGAGCCAGCGGAACCAAAATTGAAACCTGAGTCAGCCAGAGAGAGCTGCACATAGCACAGCTTCTACACGACCTGCTCTCACTATGACCCGCGAGGCAAGTGCTAGGGTTTCATCAGGTGTTCGTAGAGCACTGAGCATGAAAGGGCCCTTCTCTGTCATTAGGGTGCCTAAGTGCTACCAGAATCGGAGAGTGATAATTGAGAGGTCATTACAGTGGCTGGTGAAAATTCTATTCCTTGAATAAACTATGGAACAAACTTGCCAGGGAGGGGAGGACTGGCTCGCTGGTGGGTGCTTAGAAAAGCACTTCTTCTCTGTAAAGGTTTAGAGCAGCTTCCCTGCAATACTGCCCTAAAGTGTCCTTGCCAGGAGAGCTGTTAGAGCTGTGCTGTGAAGGAAATGGTAGTGTGGACGACAACTCGGGTGTTCCGTGCTACAGAAGGAGGATTTTCATGCAGCTGTTACAGTAGACCCATGACATCTTTGCCAGCTGGTAGCTGCACTTGATGTTTTTTGTGAGATTGAACTCAAAAAGAATAGAAAATATTTTTTAGCTTTTTTTTCCTCTTTTTTTTTTGCTTCTGGTAGAGTTTAAGGCATTCTAGGGAGTGTCCATCCAGTACTCACCCGGTCTGTTGACTTCTGCAAAATATGAACTGGGATGGGTTGCCAGAGAAGCTCAGGGTTCCAGATTTGGCTGCTCGTTGGTGGAAAGAGGCCCGACAGGTATGACTGGGCACTCATAATGGTGCGGTCGTAATCTGTGCTTTGGATGTAAAACTGAAGATAGAATGGCAAACGGTTACAAATAACATTGGAACAATAAAACCAGTAAGGAAGTTTTACCCAACTCATCAATCCTGGCTTCTCATTTTCAGTTTTGTTTTTGCATGAAGTCGAACCAGTAAAACCATAACTCAGCTTTTTAGGGCCCTACTTCATTTGCATAGATGGAGTTGCCAAAGCAGCTTTCAATTTATAATCTAACCCTCAGACTGAAGTAAGAAGAATAAGAAAGCATGATTTAAAAGAAGGAAGCTCTCCATCTTCTGATATTCAGAGGAGCATTGATACATGTAGATGTGGTGTTCAGAGACATGGTTCAGTGGTGACTTGTCAGTGCTGGGTTAACACTTGGGTGCAATGATTGTCAAGGTCTTTTTCCACCTAAATGATTCTGTGATTCCATAATCCATCTGCTATACCTCAGGAATGAAGGCGCTTAAACCCGTAAACCTCTCCTGGAAGCGTGGCAAAGCTGTAGTAGTATTTTATGCCTCCCCATCAATGCATCCCTCATGCACAGACCAAAATGGCAGTGGTGTCTTCCCCACAACGGATCTGTACCCTATGATGGGCACATCCAGGCAATGGTGAGACCTCTCTTCTACAGGGTGAAGTATGTGAGCGTGGCCCATCACGTGCCTGGATGGGCATTCTCCTTGCAACGGGGCAGAACAATACTGGCTCGCTAGGTACAAATTCAGTGGTGTGGAGCTGTTCAGCCCTGGAAAACTGGGCAGTTAAAGACCCAAACTGAATGTAGGAGCTGAAAGACTTTAGTCAGTGTTTTTACCTTGACATAAAAGCCTGACTTTCATAAATGTTCTTCTATCCCAGTAATTTTTCCATTAATGAATATGATGAAGTGCTTTTAGCTAGCACAAGGCCACAGTTGTGCTGCGCCAGAGAAATGTCCTCCAGCCAGTTCAGCTATGTACCTCTTGCCGGTTGTATGTGCTGTTCAAAAAGCTGGAGTATCTTTTCCTCGTGTACCGTCCCAGTTCAAAGAGCTGCTGCATTCCGGTCTGCGAGGCAAGCACACAGATGACTATTAGATTAAGGTGACTGGAGAATATTAATGTAGAAGTTTCTTTTCTATTTTCTTTCTGGTCTTCAGCAATCAATTTTTAAGTGATCATGTTACATTCTGAAATGCTAAGACTCCAACATCTGAGATGTGAACTCATCACTTGACCTGGTGGGCAGATGTTGTTCCTTTACCCTGTCACAGGGCCCAGTCATTGGTCATTGGAACTTCATCGATGTTAAGAGTTAAGACAGGGTTTAAACTTGCCATTTATTTGAATGCAGATGCACTATCAGGAAATTGTTGCTTTTAGGAAGTTTGTTTTAAAGCTGAACAAGATTTCAATTTGACAATAGCCAGATGAATAATGATGCAAAAACGTTTATGAATTACGGGGTATGGCTAACACCGTCAGCACTTGAGATGTGCTAATGGTTCTGACACGCACAAAAAACAACATCTGCTCACGTCCTATTCTAGCAGCATACATAAGTTCTTTCAAGAAAGCCAGCGTACCTTGGTAAGTTGTCCAAATCCTTGTGGCCATTCACTTTCCTTGTGTAGGTCTGTCGGAAAGTTTACAATTGGCGTTCGGTCACCGTGTCGGAAAATCTAATGTCACCAATAAAAAGATCAAGTTAGTTACTGTTAACATTCCTTCCTTCCTTCCTTAGCTAGAAGTCAAGCATACATTATACTTCCAGTGTCATTCTTCAAATGAAAATATGGGAGAGTCTGCAGAAACCTAGTCAAGTAGGGTTGGAGTACATTGCCAACACGCATAAATAGGTGTAGTTGTATTGGAAGTTAGTGGGCATGAGCCTGGTGATCCTTTCCCCTAGAACATAAAATTAATCAGCTGAGACATTAATGCTGAGATTAAATCCATAGCTGGGCACCTAGACAAGAAATCTGACTGAATTTTGGATGCTCAGCACCTCTGGATATTAAACCAGTTACTGATGTGCTTATGTGGGTATTGAATTACTTCAGCATAGACACTGGAGAATTTTGGAAACTGCTTTTTTGATAGCAGTGTCTTTAAAAGTAATTACAGATACACGTGGACCTCATGTGGGATTTCTCAATCATCCTAAAATAGAAGGATTTAAAAGTATAAACATTTACACTGTTAGCTTGCTTAATATTTATTAATACTTTTATTTATGTGTATGAAAATATTTTTGAAAGTCTGCAGGATTTTTTTTCTGTTAAATTCAGTGAGAGCAAAGAGTTTGGTCGCTTTCCTATCCTGGACACTCCAGCATGGTGACTATCAGTGTGATACCTTCAATCATATGATTTTTAGATCAGAAACCTTAAATGAGCTTCTCTGTATTTTTATTCCAGCATACAGAGAAATTGCCAGCCCTAGATTAAATAGTTCTGAAAAACTGAGTTTATCTCCCTAAGTATATCATGTGTGGTGAAAAAATGAAAGTCCACAAAAGTTTCACATGTCAGGAAAGGGTGAAATACAAATTTGGAGGGCTCCAGACGATCCTCCAAGGACGCTGACCCAAGCTGTTGCAGAAGTTCCCTTTGCTTGTACCAAGGTTCAGACAGCCCAGCTCATTCCTGCCTTTGCAGAAGAAAGCGACCGGGTGGAAGCATGGTGTATTTGCTCATAAAATGACATTTATTCCACAACACCTCACTGGTATAAAGCTCAGCCATAATTGGTGCTCTCCATTGCCTCGTTAAGCCACACCCCTCTTACCCCAACATCAAAGAGCTCCGTACAGGCTAGTTAGTTTGCCACTCCCACTGGTGTTTTACGTTTATATTTTTCAAAGTAAACACAAGCAGCGTGGCTTAATGTCTTAATTAGAACACACACCCTTTTCATCAGCCTTCTGTGCTGATGTGCACAAACCTGTGCTGGAGCAGGTACTTGAGAGATGGAAAACACTACCCTTTAAAGGCAGGTGTAATTGGATTTCTCCCTCTGCTTGTTCTCTGCAGCAGACAGCAAGGTTTGCTGGGTGGTACCATTAGAACCAGGTAGAAAACTGCTTATTATTTTTTTGCTTTGCTAACTGAATTTCACTGAAGACGTGGCCAACCTAAAATGAATATTTTTCAGCAAATCCAAAAGGTTTTTTCACCATCATCAACATGAAATTGCACAGTTTCAAGGAAAAAATCACCTTTTTCTTCCAGAGTACAACAAAATAGTCCATAAAACCTTCCTTAAATATTTTAATTTTGCTTCTCTATGGATTTTTTTAATTCTGCACTGTCTTTTCTTACTTCTCTGCAATCTCAGTTGGTTTTTTATAATAATTTCTCAGTGCACCTCTAGTGAACAGGAGAATAGGTAAAGATTGTCTAGTGATTGATCCAGTTGCATGTGAGAAAAACGAGTGAGGAGGATTTTGGTGTCCCTCCTATTTCACTGGTGTTTTGACGTGCTGCCATACATAGGTGTCAGGTAGGATTCATCAGCTTTTCTGGGCAAGCTGATGCCTCTCTAAAGAATGAAGGTTAAATTCCCAGTCACAGCGTAGCCAGGTGCTTTCTTGTTCAGTTACCCAGCTTCAGAGAAAAGCACCTTCATGAGTAACTGACAGTTGCCCAAACTGACTGACGTGACTAAATGACTATTTTTTGAGTATGTAGAAATGGATCAACACTTGGCCAATAAATATGCCCTTTTTATTAGTGAAAAACTACTGAAAATGTGTTAGGTTTTGAATACGGGTTTGTGACACTTTGTATTGAATGCGCAGCGAAACCCTCCGTGTGTATTTCACAGTCTACCCCGAAAAACTTGCGGCAGGCCAGACAGAGCAGCAGGATACCTGAACGGAGGGGAGAGGGCAAAGAGATCAGGAACAAGAGATAACTCAAGTAGGTGTGGGAGCAGGAGATGTAAAGAAAAGTATTTTCACTCTGTGACCCTAAGAGATGGAAGCTGTGGAGGGTGTTCTCTGCTGGAAAGGAGCACAGCTTCTGCAAGCCCACACCAAACAGAAAGCAGGTCGGCTCCTTGTTTGTATTTCTGTATCTTTGTTGCACAGGGACATGCAAAGATGATTGAACACTTAAGTTGGAAGTAGCAGTAAATAAATAAATACTTCTAAGAGCAGAGCCCTGTTTTTAGGCAATGAAGGACTCAGCTTCCCAGCCAACTGCTTTTTGTGCTCAGATGTGCTCCTTGCTGGCTGCTGCTGAAAGTGACCTTGCTTCAGTTGCAGTTGGAAATGAAACAATGACCTTATGAACAACCACTTCGCCTAAACGGCTGACTCCTTCAGTCTCTTTAATTTAAAACTTTGAGAAGTGCTTGTATATTTGAAAGTTTGCCTTTTTCACTACAACAGCCAATACTGTTAGGGAAAGAAAATGTACCCCTACAAAGCTTGCCTTGCTTGTCAACATGTATTTCTCAACACTCCTCATTTGGGGTTTGTTAAAAAGGAGTTGATACTTCAGATTAGTTTAAAAATATGTCTGCTGCAACCTTTATTACTCTTGGCCTACAGATTTTCTTCCTGACCTTCCAGAAGACACAGAACATGGCAGGATGAGAGAAGAGGAACGAGGAGTCACCGTAAAAGGTGAAAAGACACTGAAAATCAAGGAGGAAGGGAGGGCAAGGAGGAGGTACCCCGAAGAGCAGAGCACACCTGTTTGGTGTATTCATTTCTGCACTGCTCTCTGAGGGGCTTCACCTCAGGCAGTGCTCAGAGCAATAGGTGGGGAGTTACCAGATACTCTCTCGTTCAACTCCAGTGCAGCTTGAACCTGACTCAGTGTCTGGGTTCTCCCAGTCGCTCTTTGTAAGTTTGTGAGGGTGATCAGATGAAAATGGCCACAGGGCTCAGACTTTGGCCAGCATCTGCTTCCATTGCTGTCAGGTGAAAAATCATACTGGAGAAGACTGGTGTGGAGGAGAGGGTGAACTGAGAGTAGGGCCTGTGGAGTGTGTATGAGGTCATCATTCCAAAATGCCATGAATTACAGTGAATTATCTGTCTCTGAGCCTCTTACAGGCATGCTTGTCGATAGGCTCAACTTCAAACAAAAAAATATTTCATAATTTGAAGCCAGGAATAGGGATGAAGGAACAGGAGAGAAATGGAAGCAGTTGTGCTGCTGGCTCAGGAACCCATAGGTGCAGAAGTACTGAGCGAGTTCAGTGAAGGTTTCAACTGGCTCGGCTTGATTAGACACGTAGATAACATGCTCAGTCAACACTTCCTATCCTGAGTTGCAAGAAGAAAAACATGATGAAATCAGGGCACCTCAGAAACCACACCTCTCTGTGTTTGAGACAGGGGGAGTGAGTGCTGGTGTGGAGGCAGGAGCTAAGGTCAGAACTTCTTTCTACAGAGGCAATACATTAGGATTTAATTTCTACTTGAGTACCAGATGCTCCTATGTATTTCCTATTTTCTTCTTTTACGTCTAGTTTAAATTCAGAGCACAGGAATTACGGTGAAGGCTAATGTTTACATGGGAGAAAGAAAATTTAAGTAGCATTTTGACAAATTGGCTTGAATTAGAGCTTTTCAGCCACAAGAACTTGTGGCCAATAATCAAAATGCACAGAATCAGCACAAAGATGGAAACTGTGAGGAGAGAAGAAGACACCTTCCCAGAGCATTGCCCAATTCTGAAAGTGAGCAAAAGGGAACATTGGCGTGTTTTTTCTCTCCTGCAGATGTATTTTATGTTGTGCAATTCTACTAAGAACATTTTAAAAAGTCGTTATGACTCATTTTCACAATGCAGTAATGCTCTCAGGTGAAAACACAGTGACTTGCAGAGCACAGCTGGAAAACGGCTATTGAATTCTCTCAGAAAGGTGCCTTTTAGACTTACCTTGACTGCGACCATACCCTCATTATAGCCCATTATACCAGTGAAATGTTCTGGGGCCAATCCCTATCCTATGTATTTATGCTAGCAGTTCTGTCCCCGTGAAAATCCCATTAGTGAGTTCAGAGGGCAAAATTCAGTTGAACACGCAGAAACCACGCTGTCAGGAAAGAGGTTTATGTTGATAATAACATTAAACCCATGGTAACTTTTTAGGCAGATCAGTCGGTCTGAGGAGAAGTTGTCAGGGATAAAAGGAAGGCAGTTTGTATGAAATGTAACTATTATTTTAGTATTAATTGTGTTAAGCTACCCTGTCAATAAATAAAGTGCTATCTCTTTTTTTGGTAGGTGGGGCAGGTGCCTGCGTAGCTGTGGCCTGGAGCTGATTTTGGATCGGCAAACACTCCATAGTGGTGAGCATTTCCATAGCTTTCTGCAAAACCCATGCTCGTTAGAGCACAGGAACAGCTGCAGTTCCATAGAAGTCTCCTTCCCTTCACAGAGCTCTTTCTCCAGGGCTTACCCACCACCCGATTTCACCTGCATGCCCAGTTCTCCCTCTTATCGTTGAAACAACGTTTCGGTGCCCTGCTCTTCACAGAACGTTACAGCACTAGCGTTGGGTCCCTGTGTGTGCCGCGTTGGACGGAGCAATGAGCCTTGGCAGGGGCAGGAACTGGTTTTTCTGCCACGCTCTGGCCTCTCTCCAAGTGGCACATCTACAATAGGCAACTAGATACGGAATACTTCATCTAGAGCCAGCTGACGCGTTTTGGACACAGTACTTCTCTCTGTCACCTGTATGTGCACGTAATGTCTCAAATAGAGAAGGGTGGAAGGAGAAGATCTTAAAATTCCTATTTGTAAATGTGAATTCCTGTCCCCACAACTTTGTTAGCCCTTAGACTAACTATTCTTTATCAGTGTACCTCTTATTAAAAAAAGGAAATTAGAATGAAAAGGACTATGAACCTTCACAACGCAAACTATTTAATTCAATTAATCTTTCACCTGCAGTACTGGGGAAAGTGACATCGAAGTAGTGTCTAGTTACTTCACAATAAGAAATGGCCCAGCAAAAAAACCTGATTACAGTCTGTTTTCAACCTATGCAATGTGTATCTCAAATCTCTACATAAAAATACCCCTTTCCATTTCTCAGTGCTGCCAATTCAGTTATTTTGAAATGGAAAATACTTTGGGTTTTGTGGGAACTTCTGTAACATCAGAAGCTTCATCTTCCCAGCCCGGAGGAGGCGGACCAGAATGGCCAGCTCCCAGGCTGTGCATCAGAGAGTCAGCTGAATTAAGCAGGAACAGGTAAACTCAGACATCAGATCTCTTCACTCCCGTGCACTCTGCGCCTACCGCACAGCTGAGTGGTTCAGTTAACTTGAGATAATAACTGGGGGCCAGGAGATGAAAATTCTTATAACTAGGGGCATTTTTATCTTCCGTAAGTAAAAGCTTTAAACTCAGCAGTAGTTGTTTCTAAGTCTAAAAAGAGGCAAAGCAGCTGCCCACCTTGCTTGACTCGACAGCCGTGTCGAACTCCCTGTGTTCCCCGCAACAAAGGAGAAAACAAATCTACTTACTGCAACCACAAACTTCAGTTCTCTTTCTGCAGTAGTCTGCTGAAGCAGAATGAGGAGAATGTGAAAGGAAAACCGCAGGACCCTGGACGGGCTGGGAAGCCATTTCACTGCCATCCTGGCAGCGGATGGAAAAAGACCTGGGAGCTCCAGGACCTGCTGGGGCTGAGCAGCCCCTGACGTCGAAAGGGGTGGAACTGCTGCCAGAGAATTTCAAGTCCAAGAGGAATGTTGTGTGACTACGCAACAAATTGCATCGCCCTTTGTTTCCAAATTACTGTTTACATTCTCTTTAATCAAATCATAATTCAGTTCCTTTTTCTTTGTGATACTTTTCTGGAGCTCAAGGATGAGGCTAAAATCAGGAGGAGTTGCTAAAGCGTTCCTGATGTTTCTGCCTACCTGACCTGTTTCCATTTCTCAGGGCTTGGAATTTTCCCAGACTATAGCATGGCCGTGAGGATGAGCTCGGAACCACGAGCCGGGCAATACTGTTCTTCTCCTCTCTGTGCTGCTCAGTTAGTCCTCTCTTCAGCTTCCCTTCCCTCCTTCCCTTCCTCTCCTACATTGCCAATGTGAAATGAGAGTAATTCTTTCAAACAACACTTCACGTGGGTTACAATTACCAGTCCCTCAGATAAAATGGTTGAATAAATCTTGCAACAAGTATGTTCTTGAAGCTCCTTGCTGGGCAGTTATTTGCTCTTCAATCTGTGTGTGTTGCTTTTCTTTTCCCTTGGAGTATGTCTGTACTTCCCCTTTTCTAACTGCTTGTGTCGAGTTCTTTTTTGGCCTCAATTCTAAGAAATTTCTTGTGAACAAGCCCTGGAGCTCACATTTTTTTCTTCCTGATTGAGAACACTCGACAGTAGCTCACTGGCTTTGAGGAGATTGCTTAGCTTGCCTCTGCTGACCTCCCCTCTATAGAATAATGATAATTCTAGCCTTGATTTCATAAGATTTTTTTTTGAGAAAAGGAATTACAGTTTGCGGAGACATATAAATAGAGTTGTCTAAATGCTGAAACTTGAGATCCTCTGTGTATTGTCTGAGTCGTCCCACTCTTGTCATACCCAAACCTGTCTCACGGTCTTCTGTTGAGCTCTGCAGCAGTGTTCTCCACGCACAACAGGTATCTTACCAGGTACCAGGAATTGTGTCTCTAGGGCCCTAAACCCCACCGAGCCTCAAGTGCTCTCTTCTCCGAGTTGTGTGGGTGACGTTATGGGAGGGGAAGGGAGGAGGTCCAGGGCTCCCAGGCTTCCCCATCTCTCCTGTCAGTCTATGCCCAGTTTTCAGCACTTGCTTGAACTTCTTTCTTCCTCCACTGTTAGATCCCCACCCTCCTTTGTGGTCTCTCCTGGTGTGAGTGCGCCTATGCAGAAGGTGTAAGGGAGTAATCCATGCTTCATAAATATATAATACTTTTGTCTTTCTGAAAACAAAGGTAAGCTGATCACCTTCCTCTATTATTTAAGAGTGCAGGTCATAAAAAACTTATAGAATATTTTAATATGCCTCAAAAGTCAAGAATGAGTGTCCTACTTTTTTGATCTATATATTTTTTTAGATAGATGGTCCCTAAGCTTTTTGGATCAAGGAATTCTTGTTGGCTCTCAGAATTTCTCCCTGTCCTTCCTCAGCCCTCACCATGAGATTCAGAACTGATTGGTTTTTGTAAGATTTGCTGGTTTATTGTGTTTCTTTGATGAGTGACTATGACTGATGAAGTCTCATTATTAAGGAACACTTACAGAACTTCACTTTAGACGTGAACTCTTTTTATTGTGATGCCAGATGGCATCACATGCGTGATGGTTTCCTGCCAGGAATGTTTGAAAATATCTAACAACTGCATTTTATAGAAAATCTTTGCCAACATCACTTAGAAAAAGATACTTCATACCTGCAAAAGACTATAGGACAGGTTTTTCAAACGGAGTCAGCTAGTGCAGTTGCAGAAAAACATAATTTAGAGTGTTTTATTATTCATTCACTGACATCCCCAATTTATATTCATACAACGAGAGCTGGGTGTGATGTTTCAGACTTAATGAATGCTGCTGTTTGTTTTCCCTTGGAGTAAGCAAGATCTAAAGGAAGTCTCCCTTTCTGTGCTTTGACAGTGATAGTCCTAAGAACAAAAACCAAGCTAAAGAATGTGTGTGATGGGGTTTCTGTTGAATAGGGAGGTAAGGAATAAAACTATTTAGAAATACCTTAATTTAGAGGTAAAATGTGAAATTTAATTTTGCTCCACAGAAATCAGAATGTTCAAGGTACATTCACTGGGGCATGTAGCAGAGAAGAAGGCATGATCTGATGGTGTGATGGAAAAGGGGCACTTTCTGCTGGTGTTCTGTGAGCAGTGACCTCAGCTGGGATGAAGGGATGTTTGTGCACATGTAAGAAAGAGAAAAGAGAAAACAAGACATCTCTTAGGTAAGTAAACAGCCGTTATCCTCATTTTTATAGCTTCTTTGATCTTTGTGTGAAGTGCTCCATTACTTCTTGAATAGCGTAAGGACACTGGAATGACTCCTCCTTTTAGGGGCTCCTTTTGAAGCACTGCTTCCCTCACCAATTCTGGAAGTTCTTGTCTCATTCTTCAGAAAAGGGGAACACTCCTTCAGAGGTATTTTCCAATTTTGCTGTAAATTAAGGGTATAGCCCTTCAAAACACTGTAACTACAATTACATTCTGGAATTAGTTCTGCCAAAGTCCCTTTGGAATGAATAGGTCTTGAAAAATTACTCTGGTTTCATCCTGCACTTGGGTTTTACCACTTGAGAAAATAAAGTGAATGTTCGTGAAGGATAAGTCCCTGGTTTCTGTAATTTGGGTTTGTTGTACTGAGGAATGTTTTCTTTTGATAGAGATCAGGAGACTGATGGCCACGCTGATGGGAGTTGATGAGAAATGTTCGGCTGCAGACACATCACAGTGTGGGAGGAGTTGTTTTGTAAAGCTAATCACACTGAAGATCACGGAGGGAGCACCTAAAGGTAAGACAAAAAGATAGAGTTGTTCTTAGCATACAGCCTCATTCTCAGAAAACATGGCAAACCTGTCCATTTCACCTCAACAAGTGGGTAGCTCAGGCTAAGTGCAGAAGAGTTAACAAATCTGCTCCCGTTTTGATGGAATTAGGAAAAGCCCGTTGAAATGGTGAGGTAGTCCACATTGACACCTTCCCGAGCAACCAAAAGAGCACAGAGAATCATAGAATCATAGAATGTGAGGGGTTGGAAGGGACCACTGGAGATCATCGAGTCCAACCCCCCTGCCAAGCAGGACCAGAGAATCTAGGGCAGGTTACACAGGAACGCATCCAGACGGGTCTGGAAAGTCTCCAGAGAAGGAGCCTCCACAACCTCTCTGGGGAGCCCGTTCCAGTGCTCTGGAACCCTCACAGTCAAGAAGTTCCTCCTCATGTTGAGGTGGAACTTCCTGTGCTCTGGCTTGCATCCATTGCCCCTTGTCCTATCGCAGGGCACGAGTGAAAAGAGGTTGCCCCTTTCTTCTTGACACCCAGAGAAATGTTTTATCTCCTTCCCAGATGTGCAGATCTGTCTTCATTTCCTGTGTTCCACACTGTGGTCTTCCTCTCGTGGCTCTGCTTTGTACCACCCTCAAATACAGCTACCCTCTTGTGTCCCCTGTAGTAGCACTGCATGCCTAAGCCCTATATTTCCCTGTGCTGGGGACATAAGTCATCACCTCCGTGAAACTCCAGGTGAGCATTTTCTGGAACCAGCTCTGCGGTTGGGGAATGGTGTAAATGGTAAAGGCGCAGCCTTTGTGTTGAACTTAAAGGCTAAATGTTTGTGCCTTTATTAATGCCAAGTTTTGGTGACACGATCTTCTCGGCAGAAGACGTAATCCTGACTTCACCTTTGGGTACACATGCCCAAAGCTCTTCACTTACCTGTTTCTACGTCCTACACCCTGCATTCTCTTGTCCAGTGGTGTGCTAGCACTGGGGAGACCAGCTGAGTAAACCTCTCCAGAGGACAGCGAAATCTGCAGCCAGGGAGAGTGAGGGGGTGAGGGTCTCTCAAAGAACTGTTCCGATAGTACATCTCTATGGTGTACTGCCTGTTTCAGAACACAGAAGGAACAAAATAAAGTGAGGAATGCGGGACCACACAGCCTCGCCGTGCTGTAGCGACGGTGCCTGGGGACAAACTGTTAGCCAGCTTGTTCCTCTGGCTGGTGGTAAGTATCATCAGTACTCTGAAGAGATCTTTGTAAACAAAGATGGTCAATACCAATTTGCCTGTAGTTTGTCTTGGTAGAGAGTCAAGGAGGTTAATAGATAAAAAGGGTGGCGTAAAACCTCCGAGAAGTGTAATGAAGCAAGACATGGAAGGTTTCCAGTGCTCTGATTCTGCTGCTGTCAGTAACTGCTAAATTGAGTGCAATTAGAATAACTAAAATCAATCTAGAATCTTCTCCTGTGTGGTGAACCTTGTGTGTCCAGTTTGATTAGTCTGGGGTATCAGTAAATTGCTTTTTGGAAAACAGTATATGTTAGCAGTACAGATTGCAGGTACTCGCCCGTTTTTTTCCTGGTAAAGTTCAAAGAAGTGGCAGGCACTGTAAGGAGGCACTTTCCCGCTGAAGACACTGAGAGCTGTCTGCAGGGCAGTGATGGTGGCTGCGTGCTGTAAGGAGAAGAAACCTTCAGTTAAAAGCCTGTTGAACATGCCTGCATGTACCTCTGATTTAAATGTGTGTCCAGCCCGTTATCTGTCTGCTTAACCTCACTTGGGCGGCCTCGTTAATACTCGACCTTCTAAAATAACTAACTTGAACTTCATTTTTCTGATTTTTTTTCATCTTCATCTGAAAAACATGCAGGAAGCAGGAGGTTTGTTTCTAAATTGTCTTTGTGATAGAGGTTCAATCAAACATGAGGCATGTTTTTCCCAGTTCTCTGCTCAATGAAAACAGTATTACCATGAAACAAGCCTTGACATCAGGTGGAAAATGGAACGCTGCAGGTTTCAAAGTAATATCTGTTCATTAAAGAATGAAAATAACTCAGTGATGTATAAGGTTAACCAAATAAAAATGCTTGTAGCTGTATTTCATGGAGGAAAAAAAGTTTCACGGCTTTCACTGCATTCAATAGCTGCAGAGAGGGAGCATAAAAGAAACAGAGAGGACTCACCGCAGAATACATAACCATTTTTTGCTGGTGTGAAGGCTTTCTAGCATTCGAGATGTGCTTTAGAATAGTTTTTAGAAGAACACCTGAAATAAGACAGGGAAGCAATGACAATGAAAGGGATGCTTGTGTTAACATCCGTATCATGTTGCTGGTTTAACACAGTCTGTCTTTAAATGCAGCAGATTTATTTAATTGACTTTACAGATCATTTGTGCAGAGTGCCCTGCTTAATTCCGATCCTTTTGTCTGAACAGTGGGCCCGGTTTACTTCTGAGTAACATGTTTTGGGGATCCCTAATAGCCCCAGCAGCTCCAGCCGCGCATTCCCAGCCTCTTTGTGCCAGCAGAACAGTGCCAGGAGAGCACGGTAATGAACGCTGCCCTCTTTTCTGTGCAGCTCCGCTGGCTTCCTGGCTTCCAGAGGAAAAGAAAGAGCATGTCCTTTGGACTCTGGGCCCTCCTGAAGTGTGTGGCTGTCTGTGTTTTGTTACTGTTAACAGCTGAAAAGTTTTAGGGCAAACTATATGAATTAATCAATGGCTGTGCTAGCCTATTAATATAAGGATGGAATCTCAACAAATTAAAATCTTAAACTGAGAATGGTCCCTGCTGGCAGAATTGGACACATGGGTTGTCCTCAGCTACTGGCACATTTTTTAATAGCAATTGTTAGCAAAGCAAGAGCAGGGGCTTGAACTTTGTGCTTAGTTTTGTTAAGTTGGGGCTCCAAAAAAGCCAATGAATTGATCCATACTTATTTTATGTGATTTGTCCTTGTAGCTCACAGAGCCTGACTGTAGAGCGTCCATACAGAACAAAACTGAGACCCAAAAGGTGACAGCGGATGGGTGGAGGAGAATGAGCGATTAAAAAGGTATAAATTATTTTAACATTTCAGCTACTGTTTGCTGAGCAGAATGAAGCTTAGAAGCAGTTTAACAACCTCATTCTCGTGCTGCCAGTGGTGGAATAGGAAGACTGTTAGGCAACAAAGGTACCAGCCTAGGGGTGATTAGAAACAGTATTTTGTTTAACTAAGTTAAACATGGTGGCATACATTAAATTCAGGTGTCATTCAGGTCAGCAAGGATCTGCATAGTACTTGGGACTTCTTATACAGCACGGCCAAAGTGCTACCTCCTTGATAATGCTGGAGTAGGATAATTTGTGGTTCATATCCACACCATCTCTCTTCGCACTAATCAAAATCTGTCAGCGCTCTTCGCCAGCACCTGCATCCTGTCGTGTTCCATAGGAATGTTTATGAGATGCCCTTTCCTCTCTCCCCTTCTACTCTTGGTTTCAAATGGGGTAAGAATTCGGCTTACCTCCCTGCAAACGTGATTTTTGTATTTGTTTGTGGAACCCGAATTCCGCCTGCAATAACAATTCTGAGAGCTTTATCAGCTTGGTCCTGACACCATGAGTAGCCCAAACAGGTAAAGTGTAATTGTTAATATCCTACAGTGAAGAAAGAAAACACGGTGATTTTCTTACTGATTCCTACTGCTGACTGCTGTTTGTTCTGGCACAGAGTGCTTGTCAGAACAAATTCTGAATGTTTCACTCAATTAACATGTTCTCTTTATAATAAAATAATGACTGCATTTTGCATTTAAACAGCTGTAGAACTCCTGTTTATAGTATCACACTGCTCAAAACAAATCTGAAGGGCACTGCCAACAAGAAGAGGAAATACAGTACTAAAAATTATGCAAAAAGCAACTGGCATTATTTATGCTAATACAATTGTAAAAAATTCACTTTACGACACTTTCTTTTTCAGCCATCTACTGGGAGGTATCCTGAGATCCTTACTGAAACAAGTCCTAGATAGACGTCGGGATTTTAAGGGCTGGCAGCTCTGAGATACAAGCAAGATCCGGAGATCAGGTAGGAATGTCTGAAGTGGTAATTGAGATGCACTGGAGTATGAAGTACATGTACAGGGACTGGGCATGTAGGTGGAATTCCTACCCATGGACACCAGGTCTCTTGGGCACCGACGCAGTCCTGAGGTGCAGGGTTTCCTCTGTGGCTGAGCTCACCAGAGGAAAGGTTCTTCCCTAAGGACAATGCCAGCTACTGAAAGGATTTGTTTGAACAAGTGAAACAATAGAACACATCAGGTTAAAGCAGCTGGGGTCACACTGTGTCACTTTCTCCTTTAACAAATGAGGCTTGTATTGTGAGGAAAGAATCGGCGAGTTGCGTGCTATTTGAGACACTGCTGTAGGCAAGCAAGCACCTTAGTCTCCACGTTACCTGAAAGTCAGATAAAATCTTTGTGGAAGGATGCTTGTGTTTCTCTGCCAACAACATCGCTTATTCCTGTGTGTCTCTGTGATGGGGTTTGGAGGAGTAACAAGACAGTTCTAGCCCAAGGGATGCTTTTGCCTGATTCTCCATCTGCAGTCCCCGACAGGCTGCTCAGTTTGGTAGGCTCTTGAACGACAGTCATAGTGGCTTTGCAGGACTCTCAGCTGCAAGTTGGACGTTATGTGAGGGTTTTTGAGGAAAAAGCTGAGCATAGTCTGTGGTTCAAAAAAGTCTGGAAGCACAGACCTACCCTCTTTTGATGTCTCACAAACAATAGAAATAAGAGCTAAAAGGAGCTTTGAGGACGTGTATTCCTACTGGACCTTGGGAATTTTTTTAATGTCATTTACCTCATATTGCAAGGTGTCAGAGAGCTTCCAAATTCTTTCACTGTTCAGCTTCTTCAATGGGTATCCTGTATGAGCCGCTAAAAACTTCAGAAACGCCTGGAATACAAAACAGCAAAACTGGGAATTACGATTCACTTGCATGTAATACCCAGATGCAGAGCCACAGCTAGATGGCTGAGGTCAGTGGGTAAAGATATAGAAAATCAGGTGAGTTTGATAGTGTCAGTTCGAATAAACCTGTGCAGAGGAAGGTTGCAGCAGAATAGACAAGTGATGACATACTCATGGCAAAGATTTTTTGGTGGAGAAAGAAAGGAAAGGATACCTTACAGCAGCAAGAATGCAACTGAAGTGAGCACCTGGATGAGGACTTTGGGTGTGAAACACCTGAGGAAAGCACTGAGGCTGTTGCAGAAAATCTGGGGAATTGAGCTGTGAGCATTTTGTGGTGGAAGAGGAATCTGAACTAGCAGAGAGTTATAGAAGCAGACATGTCAGAGGAGTTGCTTTACGTGGGAGTAAACAGAGAGGCATTGGAGTGATTTGAGAGGTACTGGCACTGATTCGATCTGAGTTTTTCTTTCATCTGCTCCCCTAGAAAGCAGGTGGACTGGTTTTTTGCAAGGTAGTCAATAATTTATCTTTTCTATGACTTGCAGTTTTCGGTTGGTGGGAGTAGCCCAGTCCAGCTGGATCTATAATGTTGTAATCATTTTTTGGGTGTCTTGTCTACACCCACTGTGAAGGTCAGAGATCCAGAAGGAACACATTGACTGCCATTTTTTAAACCTACCTGTTAGTTGACAGTGTGGGACATTTTAATTAGATTTCCAGAACTGAAAATACTTTACCCTGTACTGCTTGAGCTGCATTTGGAAATCTCTTGTTGCAAAGGTTTCTCTCAGAAGCTCGTTGTATTTTGGGCAGTGTGAGAAAGGTAGGTATAGCAACTGAAAAGAAAATTGCAAAACACTAGTTAGGCAAGGTGCTGCTTGTTCTGCAATTCCGTGTGCCCTCGCAGGATGGTTGGTCTGATTGGCTGCGGTAGTTAGGACAAGCTGAAAAACAGTTTGGGAATGTAGTTTTGAAGGATATTCATCTTCAGGACTGTTAAGAGTCATACTGATGACTACTTGGAAAATCATCTTTAAAGAAGAGTAATAGCTGCAGTGGTTCAAAGTTAAAGGATTCGTTTACACAGGATGAATTTTGTCCCTTGGCTGACACCAGCCCTCCTGAACTGCTTTGTGCTTGGCTTCCCCAGGGATGATTTCACTCGCTCTGTTCGGTCTTTTTTTAAACACACCCTCACATTTTTGCAACAAATCCCCAAGAAGCAGCCGGACAGCAATAGGAGCCTTTGTGCATACTCAGCTGTATTAAGTGGACTTACCACAGCTTCATTTACTTCAGTTAGATCATAAAAACTCGTGAAGTTTCTATAACTCAATTTTGTCTTTCATTAATTGAAGACATATGAAGGTTAAAGGTTACATGTGACTGGGATAACTTGAGAATTTGTTAACACATTTATCTCAGCTAAACTGAGTTTATTCTGGTTTGAAGTTTTTTGTGTTAAATGTAAAAGAAAAGTTAAACCAAAATTTGACACTGAGATATTCTTAGTGTTTTCCTCTAATGTGCTTTTTGTCCCTTTTCCAGTAATAAAGCTCTATCTATAGTCCTACTGCTAGAAGAACTTCAAAAAGAACTTGAGAGTCCTGAAGGGATAATTAGCTTGGAAAGTTTCACAGCAGTTCCTCAATCTTCTTAGAAATATAATCTGTCAATTCCAGAAGGAAGGAAAGCTTTTCTGAATTACAACCCTAGGTTCATGACCAGGCATGACTTTAGCGATAAATGGTGAACGCTTGGTTTGGGTAGTAGGATACACGTGGTCTCGAGCTTAGCCTGTATAGGTAGTAAGGATGAGTAGAGTTAACACCCAGATACGTGAAAAAAGTATGAAAAATGTATACATGTTCCTGACGTTATGATTTGTTGGAATAAATCTACTCATTCCCCTAGATGTGAACGAGGTGCAGCAGCCTGCTTGCAGAGTCTGCAGCGGTGGTGGTACTGGCCAGAAGTTCTTGACTGCTTGCTGGGTACCACCATCTGTGGCAGCACCAGAGGCAGCTTCTGACTCCGCGCCAGGCTGTGTGCATGAGCAGGAAGACACGTGTCTCCATATCCTCCGTCTTCACGCTGTCGTCACCCCGAGGTGAGAACCATTGCTCCATAGCCTATTTAACCTGTCTCCTCTATCAACCACAGACCATGTTAACGAGGCTTGTGAGCCCACCCAATCTATCTTACATCACATGTGCAAACCTGCTCTCCCAAGCTGGGACTCACACGGTACACTCCTGATCTTTCCTAGCTTTTCACCATAGGTTTTCCACAAATGGGGAACTCCAGCTCTGCTCAGCTGCCCAGCTCTCCCCTCTGGGCCAAGCAGATGCAGGCTACAGAGCTGCTATCCACGCAAATCTACTTCTGTAGCAGTTACCCACATTAATAGGTTAATTCTTTTTCTCTGTACCTAGGACTTCTGGTTTTATTCCTTTTTTTGTTAACTCCAGGTCTCTGATATGTCTGTCCATTCCTGCGTAAACTCTTGACAATATTTCTACTCTGCTGTTACACCTTTCTGCCCGATGCTTGTAACATAATGCACTTTTCATTGCCTTTGCCGTGCCCTTTTTCCTGCCCCTTCGTCTCATCCTAGGCATTTTCCCCGGGACTAAGGAAAAGCAAACGCCCCTGGTTTATACTCACGTGATCATGTGGGAGCGGCACCGTGTGGACGGGAATCGGCTGCCAGAGGATGCTGGGGTTCCAGACCTGGCCCCGTGTCGGTGGGTACAGCCCCGCAAGACTTGCCTGCGCACTCATCAGTGTGTGATCGCAGTCAGTGCTCTGGACGTAAATCTGAAGCAAGGAAAAAGAAGACGTTTTGGAAGGTTATTTCTCCTGTTAGGTTATTTTTTTTTCTCTTGGTAGCAAAGAACGGGGCTGGTACTGTGCTGGGGGAGCTGTCATTAAAACGGAGCAGAGAAGGACTCTGAGAAAGAAGGAGGAGGGAGAAAGAGTGAAGCTGGAATAGGACCTTGGAATAATTTATTTTTTTTTAACAAAGGAGCTGCAGCACGGCAGCATTTCCCTTAGGAGTCTGAGTGAAAAGCGTAAGATGGATGCTGCTTGAGCGTCTAGGCTTTGGGACATCGTGTACGCACCAAACGGCTGGGCCCTACATGAAAATGAAGCGGACCTGCACTCCATACGAAGTGTGGCATTGGAGATAGCCAACATAGATACTCTGCCACACAACAGTGAGGCATCTGAGCCCGATACACGGCCTAAAAAGCCTTTCCCATGGTCTTCAGTAACCATCAGCCTGAATAAAAGTTGAGCCACAGTTCAGGGGTATTTTGAAATGACATTGAATTCACTGGGTGTTAATTTTCCTCCAGCTGCACCGGGTTCAGACTCTCATGCATTCAGGAATTCCCATTAACGCCCACAAAGCACATCCTCCCTCCCAGACCCAGCACTTGCCTCACACTGCTTGTACACAGCGCTCAGGAAAGAGGAGTATCTCCTCCGCAGGTACTGGCCAAGCTCGTACTGCTGCTGTGTGCCGAGCTGTGGAAGTAACAGGACGGAGTAAGAGGCTCAAGAAGTGTTCTGTGCATCCCTCGTACAGCCAAGAAAGGAGATAACATTTCATACTGTTTTGAAAAAGATCTTTTTCCTTCCTAAAGTGAAGGAGGAAAGAAGACAGGAGAAAAAAAGCAGTGAAGTGCAGTGTTTACACTGCTGGATAATACTGGATATGGGGTGCAGTTTCACTTTCTGCTCCTTGGAAAGCTACGTGTGTGTTCGTCCAAGCTTGTAAGCCTAGCTGAGGGGCGCGGTGGCATAAAGCGGGCTGTGGGATGTCCCAGCACCCTCTGTCTGGTTTCTGCTCTGTTGCTGGCACACAGCTCGTGAGCTGGCAGTGCAGACAGAGCAACCGCCTGTCCGTGAAGCCACATCCAGGACATGCATCCCATAGAGCATCACCAGCGATTCCCTATGGAGGCTGAAATATATATTCAGTTAGGCCTAGGCTTCTGCCAACAGCTGCTCTTGGACCAGAGCAAGCTGAGTCACTGGCACTTAAAATCAGTGACTGCTTGTGGCTGCAGCTTCCTAATGAGTTCTTTGGCTGTCCTCTGGGAGAGCTGTAGATGGCAACTTCCTACGGGCTTTCCCCAAGTGAAAACAAAGTTCCAACCCCAAATATCCACAGACCACATTCCAATATTTCAGTCTGTTGGTGCAGGGAAGCAAACGCACCTTGGTAAGCTGTCCATACCCCTGCTGCCGTGCAACTTCTTTGTGCTGGTCAGTTGGAAAAAACTCCTGTGGGGTGTGATCACCATGGCGAAATACCTGATAAAATAGGTGTAGTTCCCGCTGTGTTACTGGGATTTCTGTGATGGAGGTAATCAGTGCAGTCGCTGGGACTATGCAGTGACAGCGAGCGCTGCATCTGACAGGTCTTACACATATTCATGGTGTAGCTACAGTTCCCATTTGATTTATCTAGACAAATGTAACTCTTCTTTTTTTCCTGGCGTTTGAAAAGTAAGTAGCTCAAACAAATTTTTGCAAGTTACAGAAGCTATAAAATACCTTAATATACTTTAGAGAGGTTTTCTATATTTTAGGAGGTATAGACTACAACATTAAATAAACAAAACAAGCAGAAGCATGTTAAGTAATTGTCCAGAAACAGTAGAACATTAATATTTTGATAGGACTAACTGGGAATTCAGAAGGAAAAACCCAACATAATTGCTGTAGATACATGTCATGTAATTTTAAAATTTTACCACCCGATTTTTAAAATTTCTTAACCCAAGAATCTTTTTATTCTTAATCCAGGTAGGAAGAAATAAAATTGAAAACTGCAGCAGAAGAAGAATATAAGTGATCTACGAGCCTGTGCAATGTCCAGAAGATTTGGGCTTCCTGCAAACAATGGGTATGTCAGAATCCTTGCAAACAGTTTCACAGCAGGGGCTCTGTGCTGCTTATCGGTGCCATGGGACACTTGTTTGGGTTTCTCACAAGGAAATCTGTTTTGGGTGTCAGTCCATTGAAAGAACTGGAAAAATGGAAACTCTTCCATGGTGAAGAGGGTTTTTGCACAGGTGATATTTAGTTATGAAATCCTCTTTTACAATTTAAAGAAGAGTCCTATGTGATTCCTCTCATAGCACTATAAAAATACCCATTCTTTGTCAATCCAGAAAGTTAAGTTCATTTAGGACTGCACAAGGGAGACACAAATATAAAATCTTGTTTAAAATTGGGGATTTTTTGGTACAATGCAATAGTGAAATTTGAATATGCAGGAAACACTGAAATATTCAAAAAGTGCCCCCACCCTCCTCCCCTGGAGTAGAAGAAGAGCAGTAAGTGACCGATTTTGTAGACATTCCATTTGCCCACGAGCTGTCTACTTACTATGGACACAAACTTCAGCTTCCTTTTTGCTGTTGTTTGGTGAAGAAAGACGCAGAAAAGGCAGAACATGAAGCACAGACTCCAGATCCCACACAGCAGCCGCCTGGCTCTCATCCTGAGGGCAGCTTTCGTTCTGCACAGCGAGGTTCCTGGCTGGATGTGGCGATTCTGTAGATATGTGGCTGAGAGGGGAGGAGTCGGTTGCGCTCAGTGGAGTCCCGAAGTGGGCTGTGAACTTGCCTCCTCCTCCCTTTTTTCCTTTCTTGAGTTAGTGCTTTAAAGGGGATCTGCGAAATGGAAAGTGCATTTTGCAGTCGTGGTCAACTTTTGTGTCCCATGGGTAACATCAAGTGGAGTCTCTGAGCCCTCCAGCTCCTGCCCCTGGCACTTCCAAGGCAGGTGGGTGTAAAGAACAAGAAATTGCCTTCTATTATTTGAGGTAGGCTTTGGCATGGGTCAGTCAGCCTTCCCAAAAGTGACAATGCTGCAGATGTGCTCTCTTGCCCTGTAAACCATCCTCATTCCAGTGCTCGCAGTCTTCTCTGGATGCTTCTCACTAGAAAGCTAGAAAAAACAGTGCTGACAGCTGTTCTCCTATCAGGCATCTCAGTATTTTCCCCTGGATTTGGCTGTGGTCTGTAGGGGGAATAAACAGCAGCAGGTTTTGTTGCACATGAGCAGGGATAAGCCTAAAGCCACTGCAAAAGAAGTAAGGATACGTGAACAAGCGTTTCATCTCTACAGTAGTTTGGCTGTGTCTCTAGTGGCAAAGCATGTGCCACTGTTTTCTAGAACTATTGCCCAGGATTTCATACAGTTAGGTAAATTTTTTTATTTTCAAATTGCTGCGAACACACTCGTTACAGCATGCATAGATCAAGTGTTGTTTCTGTCATTTCCCCAGCATATTTTAAATAAAAAAATCTAGCCCAGAGGCAGTGTTGCAAGAGACAGGATTGACCTTACGAGCTTATCGGTCTATGTTCGGTCATATTCATGTGTTAATGGAAGCCCTGTTAGTAGGTAAAAATTGAGGGTGATTTCTTAGTGATCAAAAGCTGTCTGTGTAAGAATTTAAAAGAAATTACTGAGAAAAAAGTCATGTTGCTACCCGAAAAGGTTATATAATCTCAAGCTGGTCTAAGGCACAAGTAACAAAACTTTCCTTTGTAGTTATTAGACACAGGCTTGTCTAGAGGGGTCAGTTCTCTTTCCCGAAGTAATGGTGCTGTGTATTTTGCATCTGTCACAGCTACAGAGATTCCTCAGTGGGACGCTCAGAGGTCAGACTTTCTCGGTGCAAGATGGTTCATCTGTCATTTCTGCCCTTGTGCCTGACAAGTCTAACGTGCTCGTGTGGAAATAGAAAAATATGGGGAGCTACCCGCATTTATTGTGAAAGAAAAGTCTTTTTTTCTGGGACCTGGGGGAGATGTGAGTCAACTGACTAAAGCTATTCACACCCTGTACATTTTCCTGCCTCCACTGGCTCTCCTGCTTCAGAAGTCTTTTTGCAGAGACTATGTGTTTTGCTGTTTCTAGAGGACGTGACATCAGACACCACTCCCAAAATACACTGCTCTGCAAGGCAAGGTTTTAATTAGACCAGCTGGCATCGCTGAGGAAAAATAGGCAAGTCCTCGGAATCGCAAGGCTCCATTTGGGTCGTTCAGATAGGGTAGATACGTCCTAGCAGGACAGGAGCCAGGAGGGTTTAGCTTTATTCTTGCCCAGCACCCATCGCCTCACACTTTATGTGAGATTTCTTTAACAAGGAGGGTGAAAGTACTCTTACTTTGGAGATGACAAAATGTTGGTGTAAAAACTGGTCCTTGGCTCCTTTGATGTGACCTTGGTGCTGCTAATTCTGCGGGAAGGGCTGGAGTTAAAGTAGAGCACATCGGTTAACTCTGTTCCTGAGGAAGGTCGTGGAGGGAGAGCGAAGCCGTGTGCTGTGCATTGCCGAGGCTGAAACTCTAGAGAGCAGGGGATGGAGCTTTCGTGGCAGCTGACTCATATCTGCAGAAGTCCCTTGCTGCAGGTGGTGAGAGGTGTGAAAACTGTAGCTGCTTTCCCAGTCAAGGTAACTGGCTCTGATATGCCTGCGTTAAAATGGCAGCTGAAGGTGGAAGGGGAGGAGATAATGATAAAGGCAATAAATTAACATCCCTCACTGCCTTGGAAGTACAAGGAAAATGCATGAGGTGTAGATCATATGCCTTAATTTTACCTGTAAACCTGATGAAGAATATATGGGATCGTAATATTACAAAACAAGTAAGAGTACGGCTTTCTGTTGTGCCCCGTGTTGTGACACCCGGAGAGTCAGTGTGTTCAGAAACGCTGCCGGATCTTTAACATCGCTTAGGGGATGCGCCGTAAACAAGCTCAATGTTTCCTCTGGTTTACAGTGTGCCTGCTTGTCTTTTGCTTGCACACTGTGGTTAAATGATAAAGAAAAGTGAAGATATTGTTCATTCGGCTGCAGTAATCTAACAGCCAGAACAAAAAAGCCTTCCAACTCCAAGCCACTTGCTTGGTATCTAAATAGATAGGTATCGGCTGCTTCTGGCTAATGCTTAACATGGGCTTCTTGGCCCTTTATGTTAGGAAAACAAAGGCGTGTCGTGTCACCACGCCTGTGTCACAGGGACACGTTACCCCCACCTCGCAAAGAATCCCGCCCCAATCAGATCCGTGCTTTCTGTTAATGATTTCCCTGCTGCCCAGCAGTGTTCTTTCAGCCTGTTTCAGGACTGAGTTGGAGGCATGTTCAGCTGTCCTGAGGAGCTGGCTCGGGGCTTGTCAGGAGTATGGACCAAATGGAGCCCTGCAAATAGTCATCTGCAATGGTAACAGGGGCCCTGAAGAGCCGTGCTTGATGTTCTTGCTGCCGCTGGCAGGAGACATCACCTTCAGCCCCATGGAGAGAGCCATTGGTGTTGGGACGTGTGGGCTGTGGCCATTCTTAGGCCGTCCAGCATTCCAGGGAGTCAGCTCTGTTTGGGTTCAAAGCCGCACTCTTGATGTCCACCTGAGATTAAGTGCTGTTGTGCACAGTGGCCAGCTTTTCTGTTACACTGATGCAAATAGACTAATAACGGCACAGGAGTTGATGAACTTATTCCCGATGTTCTTCCCTTGAGGTTCACACAGCTGTTCTCCCACTGATGTTCTTCACAGCACCTTCTGATCTTCTGCACTTTGTGGCTGTGTTTGGGAAATGTGCTGCTCCAGATCCCCGTGTGGTGTGGGTTGGATTAGCTCTTTATCTTTTGGAGATTTGCACGGGCTTACAGGGGCTGCTAAAGTCCATCCAGGAAGATGTTAAAACCCATCTCTCCTCCACCTGCTCTTATTAAAAACCTGGATCCTACTGGTGATGCAAAAAGAGATCAGATGACTATCCAGTCATTTAGACTTACTAATGAGTTGTATGGGACGGCCAGGATCATGCTGTTTTGACAATGGGAGGGAAGATATTTCTCGTACTGGAGGAAAGGAACATTTTCTTCCCGCCAGCCATCATCAGGGCCATCTAGCTTGGGCATAAACCAGAGGTGTTTCATCCAGGTGCTGACTTAAGTCCAAACAACAACCTCCCTCTGTGTAATCAAGCGTCAAGCCATTGTCCTTGTGCACCTTAGAATACCTGAGGGGTTTGGGTTGCTGCTTTCTTCAAATTTTAATAATTATATTGAACTTTGAGGTAGGCTACAATAACTATGATTACAGCAATTGTTCTGCTCAGCTGGAATGATTCCTGATCATGCCCTAGCACAATGCTGCAAGATTTGAGATGCAAGTGTGTGGGAGGGAAGAAATGTTCTTCCGATAACTTTTTTATTTCTGTTGGAATAAAACAAAAAGTCCTTTATAAAAACGCAAGCTGGTTTTTATAAGGTCAAATGTAAGCCAGCAATTTCTCATAAATATTGGATCTTGCTGGTAATGACTATCATCTACCCATGTGAATAGCCTGGGTTTTGGTACTTAAGTCCTGAATTAGAAGTGAAGGATTAGTAAATTAGCTGTTTGCTTCAGAACTATTACCCTCCTTTCCCCTTTTCCATTCTGTTCCCACACTGTTATCTTCATCAATCTCTTTGGATTCTTGGATTTTTTGGTTATTTTTGCCCTTGCTCATTTCCAGTGTCACTCTTATCAGTGAAACTTGCATTGGCTGTCGATATGGTTGTTAGAAGCAAATGGAATATTTTTGCTTTAGATCATATGCCCAGCTTCTCTCATGTTAAATCGAAGTGAATTAAATACTGCATATCAGGCTGATAGAAATCGAGATGTTTTGTGGATTCCACTTAATGTAGAAGTGACACTGAGCTTGTTCGGACAGGTATTTTGATCTGCTTCTACCTCAAGAAGAGGTCCCATTTCCTCACCTACTGTAATCCTGTGTTGTCCATGTTTTTCTTCACAGACACATCCATAAAAAGCACAAAAGGTGTAAAAGTGACTTTTGCAGGAATATGGGACAAACTATCCAGAGGGCAAGAGCTAAAATGACAAACAGGCAAGACAGTGCTGGCAGTTAACCTGTTGCTTAGGTTTGGGATCTGTTACTCGCTGAGTTGGTGGGAGGGAGAGTAAGTAGTGTGTGGGAGTGGTAGTAGCTTCAAGGACCCATTTTCATAGAAAAAAAAGTGCCAGTAGAAGGAAGATACACTTAAAATAATGCAGAGAATTGGCCAAGGCCTTTCTGAGCTGCTGCCACTGCCAAGACAGATTAATGTTACCTTCAAGTACTGATCGTTCTTGGAAGCAACCAAGCAACCCGTTAATTAGCAGCTTAGTTGATAATTATAATGCGGGTTTAGTTTTGCAAAGTGTGGGTTTATGGGTTTGATTTATAACACGTTGGGCTTTCCAAGGAGTTTGGGCAAGCGCTACACTAAGTACAGGTAAGCCAAGCAAGCACCTTGGAGAACTGTAGCATGATCCAGACTGTTCTACCTGCATAACTCACTTGGACTTCAGTAGAGGTGAAATGCTTCAGCGGGGGCATGAAATGCACAACCAAGGTTAGCGCTTCAGGTAACAGAAAAAAACGCTACCCAAAGGAATCCTGAGTTGAACAGATTCCTGATTAGGTTCATGTTCTGACTGACCTCAGCAGATGCAAGGTGGTAGCCCACAAAATAAGCTTTCTTTTGATTTCCATCTCACCAGGTGTGATAGAACTGATCGGCGTTCATCATGTGGTTCTTCACGTTTTCCACGCACACTGAGCAGTGAATAATTCCTAACGCACTTTCAGTTAAACCACCAGTCTCTTCTGTTTGGTCAGCTCTAGCTCAGAGTATTGGCTAAGCTTGATTTGAAGCGAACAATGAGAAAAATGCAATAGCGTGAAAGAAAATGTCATTTTAGTGCAAGCCAAATACAAACTGTATGCCTAAACTTACACAAGAACTAAGAAATCGTGTAATAGCTGGAAAAATACTTGCCCCTGTCTACAGGCAGCCCAGAGAAATATTCTGCAAAGGCACGTTGCCATCTAGTGTTAAACTCCGCTCTGGTCATTGTAGCTGGGGCTTGTGGAACTGCAGGAGATTCCTGGAGTCGCTGGACATCCAGCAGTGTTGGGAAATGCAGAACTGCACCGCTGCTGCCAGATGTCAAGAACACATAAGCACATTCCCAAATTTAAAGAAAGATTAATTTGATGATTTTCGCTCCTGTATTCAGAGTGTCTGGGAATATAACTTCACTCTCCAGAACAAAAGCATTTGTTAGAGTTGGTGCCCAGTTCTTCTTTCAGCATTGTGAGAAGTGGTGAAAAAACAATGCAGTGGGTTTTATATACTTGTAGTATCAACTGTTAAATCATTTTCTCTTTGTACGTCTTCATTTGTGTTGTAGGAATCCAGCATCTTTCACAAGGAGTCAGCATCTTTGCAGAGAGCGGGGCGCCTGGATTAATGTTACAAAATGAGAGAATTTGAGTGGCCACAAAGATCAAGCTGGGGTAATGTAGCTTCTTCTATCCCTCTTCTCACGTAGTTTGTTGAGGTTTTTTTCTCCTTTTCTATGCACCTCAGTTCTGAGTTTTGCTTCATGTGAACCAGAGAAATTCTGTATAGTTTATTTTTTACGGTATTCAGCGGTGACATACTGTTCATGTCTCTCTGCCACCTATCCATCCTCATCAGTAAAGGAGAAAACCTTTGGATTTCGTGCACAGACTTCAGGCTGAGAAGCAGTTCAAGCTCTGGCTTCTTTCCAGTAGTGCTGTCTGGAGAACAACACTTAGAGGCTTGTGTTCCCTAAGAGCAGAGATGTCTGAACTTTCAGTCCCTGTGAGCCACAGCCTGAGATCTTCCTGTGGCAAAGAGCCGCAAGAGGAGTATCTCAGAGACTCTGGGAGTGTTTCAGGGGGAAGGGGCAACAGCTCCTAACTCAGGATCACGGGTGTTGCTGCGGGAAGAAGCGACTGAAGACGCAGGTGGCAGGCATGCTTTCTCAGCACGCTTTGTGCCAGAAGCTCATGTTGGTTTGTTTCTTCACATAGTCAGGGATGATTTGGACCTTTTTTTGCTGAGAAATTTATTGATTCCTGAAAAGAAAAAAGGAAGTTCTCTGATCCAGAGGACCAAAAAAAAACCTCCTTCGTGCGAACACAGTCCTGCTGCATGAAGAAATGTCCCTCACATCAACAGTGTGAAAGTACCTTGGAAACATACCCAACGGTGAAGCTGCGCAGGAAACTGTGACATCTCCTACTGAAGGGAGAAAGGCAGTTAAAGAATTGACTGCTGTGATAGCCAAGGGTTTAAGCAAAGGAAAGGTCCTTTCCAACACTCGGTCTTCATAACCCTCTGGCCAGACGAGTGGCATCCCGGTACCCTCTGCCATCCTGGAGTCTCCGTACATACGATGTGCCTGTTTAATTTCACAACCATTTTTAATGCCCAGATCTCCCAGAGGAGTTCAGTGAAGGAACGTGTGTTTTCACTGTGTCTGAATTTGGCTTATAACACATCACAGTAATGTCCCTTCAGGAAAGAGCTGGTGGAAGACTCCAATTCTTTGTTCTGCTCTGCCGCTGTTCTACTTTCTGACATTAAATTACTCAGGCAAGATGTTTCATTTGAATATCTATGGTGTAAATTACCAGTGTTGTTCTTCCCTAGCATTTGCTTGACAAATTAATTACCAATAGAGTTTTGTGCAGCCTGTGCGTTTGCAAGGCTGTGTAAGGTGGCAGCTGAGGGTTCAGCTTGTGTAAATTAATTATAGGCGCAACTGACCTTGTGCCAAAATGGCTGTGGCACATCTAAGATTCAGAGGCATTGTGTTAGGCTGTCACCAAGGAGCACCTGCCCTTCGTACTTCTGAGTCAGTCCGTGGAATGAGCAGGATTGTATCTAACGAGAGAGTGTGGTATCTTACTCTGGAGAGCAAGAGAAGGGGGGTAGTATGGGGGGAGACCGCACCTCAGGTGCCTCCACTACCTGGTGGGGATGTGTAGGAGGGGCTGTGATCCATAGAGTGTTGTTGGGTTAAGTGGTGTTCTGGAGATGTTAGGACTGGCCTAACTCAGCTGCTGTAGGGGATGGCAGTGCTACATGGAGTTATCCTAACTTTCCACTTGTGCGTAACATGCCCACGAAGCCTCCTTAGCTCTTCTGATATATCTGCCACGTAGGAAGGAGACTTGTGGTCAATGAAAATCCAAAAAGGAGAGGACTCAGTGGAGCTCCACATTGGCTTCAGTTCAGAGAGGCACCTACTGAGCAACACTCACCATCCTCAGGTTGTCCAGATACTTCATCACTTCTTTAGGACTATCATTTGTCTACTTGTTTCTCAGAAAAAAGTTTGGAAATTGTTACATATATTGTTTGCTTGCTGTTCTGATCTTTAGCTTGGGATGGGGGAAAGTTTTCAAGGATGTTTCTTTCCCTCCAGGTCTCATCATCTCCTGCTTATTCCTCAACTGAAAGAATAATCTGTGAAATCAGTTGGTTGCTGCAGGAATGATTATGCACCGTGGGATGATTATGATTTCAGGTAGGGAATAAATGAAAGGATCAGACATTTCTGAAAGGATAAGTAGCTTGTAAAATTTCAGATGTCCTTGGCAAAAATACATACATAGTGCCTTTTAAAACCCCATCTCCTGTGTGCAGCAGTGCCTTCTGAGTGTTACCTGGGGCAGAATTACAAATACAGACATCAAAATTATAGCATGAGGAAGCTGTTACAGGGGGACCTGAAGTGCTGAACACCGCTGAGGCAGAGTGCCAGTGGCATGCTGGGGGGAGGATGCTTTATGGAAAAGTTTGGAAAATTCCCTAGACTGGATGCAATATCAGCATAAATTGGAGCAAGTCTCCTGGAGACAGTGCCAAGGGTGGTTCATTGGTGGTGAGATGTGAAGTGAGAAGCTCATCTTTCATCTATAAAGAACTCTGCACAGCTTTTCTTATTCTTCCTTCTCGGTCTGAGGAAATTATCTTCTTCAGGCATTTTTCTTCTCTCTGCATCTTCCTTCTGGCTTCCTTTTGCTGATCACAGGAGCATGACCCCAATTTCACAAGTCTGAAAGTATTTCTAGATCTGTAGTGAGGGGCTCACGTTGTTGAAGCTGCAGAGAATCTCCAGGGCTGGAAATAACTTGTGGAGGTTTCTAGTCCAAACCCCTGCTCAAAACAGGTTCGATCCCACAGCCTCTCTGGGACAGTGTTTGACCACTCTGACAGTAAGATTTTTTCTAGTGGAAGTTTCCAGCGTGTGGTTGTTGCCACTTCTCCACCCACTGTGTAACTGAAGAGTCTTCTCTACACCCTCCCATCAGGCAGTTGTAGACAGCAGTAAGTTCTCCCTGAGCCTGCTCTTTTTAAGGCTGGGCCAGTCAGGCTTATGTCACATGTCCATCCCACCTACCCTAGTCCAGCCCAGGACTCCCCTCATTATAGATTATAATTAACTGATGCTGAAAATGCCATGTGAACACCAGCAATCTTTTTTTTTTTCCAAGAATGAGCCTAAAGATGCAAAACCTCATATTGTTTTCATAATCTCAGTTGGCTGTTGGATTAGAATCCTGCCTTGCTGGAGTAAATAGAACTTTCCCATTGACTTCAGACAATTTCCATTCAATACCGTAAGAAGCAGCTAGAATTTTACTGCTGAATTTGGTGGGTCTAGGATTGAACATTCGTACTGCAGAGAGCTGATCTGAATGTGTTTGTTTCAGACATTCTGAAGGTCTGCCAAAAGCAGCTTGAACTGCTATGGGGCCGTACAGAGAACTGCGTGATACCTAACGACAAACAAAGTCATGATGGTAGTGGGGGAAAAAAAAAAGAAGAGGAAAAATGTACCAGTTCTCAGAAATTCACCTGAAAACTAAAGAAGAATCATGGAATGATTCCAGGCACCTCAGACAGGTGAGTGTACACAGTGCCTAGCATTTCCTGCTAGAGCTTTTTCATTTCATACGTCCTTCATACCAGTGCTTTAGAATTAATTTGTATTCCACGGGGTCAAACATCAACGTTTTGCATTCAGCAGCAACAATTTAACTCTGCAACACAGTTATCGTCCTTCAGCTCAGCAATTGTTAGATACAAATGAGATACAGGGAAAAGAATGGCTTTTATTTTCGTTGTACAACCCATGACCAAGTGCAGTTCACGCCGAGTCTTTAGACGTCAGCACGCGTTCAGTCAGCACAGCACTGCTGATGTACAGACACAAGGGAGTGTTCTTCACCAGGGACTGGTCACTCCGTGTGCTTCTGACGGGCTTTCTTGCTCACCTGGATTGCTGAAGTGTGTGAGCTCATTTGTGGCTAATGCTCTTGAAATGTAAAGCCCTCTGAAAAAAGCCTCGTGCAGCTACATGGTTGTTTTACCTGCCTTTGTGTTTCCCTGGACGATGTTGGCGATGTTTGTGTTAATTAGACTTGGCTGACTGCTCCTGGAATTGTTTCCTATGCCTTGCTATTAATTCCATGGAACTAGTTCCCCAGGTCACTTACTGTGTTGGGAGAGGACATTATTTTGTAGAAGTGACTCTGTAGTTGTTCCCATGTGAATATCCCTGTGCTGGATAATTATTAATTAATTCTGTGAGTGCATTAATTAACAGACTTCCAGTAATTCATTTCTGGGAGTTATGCTGCTATCAGGTAGGCTCTGCATACAGAACTTACCTGCCCAGTGTTCTGTACCCAGGGTGGGTACAGAAGAGGCTTTTGCAGTGGAAAAGTGAAACCTTCCCCTACAACTCAAAATTCCCAGATATCCCGGAGGTGAACGGCAGAGTTTTGCAGTGAGTTAGATGGACTGTTAACTCCATTTAATAAATCAGAGAAGACAGCATTATTGAGATTCAGACAGGAACGGGAGGGATGAATGAACTCCTGATGTCGTTAGAGTGAAAATGACTTATTTTAGATGGTGTAACAATGGCTGATCTGTAGATGCATGGGTGTCTGTGGTAGTCCCTGTGCCCGTGACGGTTCCTGCCATCCCGTGGCAGGGGGCTTGGAACTAGATGATCTTTAAGGTCCCTTCTAAGCCAAACCATTCCGTGATTCTAAGTATACCTCTGATGCTGAAGTGTCCCTGGGCCTCATGGCGAATACACAGAGGAAGGGATTTTACAGTGTTTCACTGCATTCTTCTTTTAAGGATTTTTTTCTGAAAGCATCCTGGATACTGCCGCTGGATATTTTTAACCTTGTGGCCAGTTGCCAGTGATGATAAGCTACCAGCAAAGAAAAGGCTGGGAGGTGTTAGTGTTTGGTAAGAGTCAGTAATGGGAGGGCAGATAATACCGTTGGTGTGTCAGGACACGGAACTGTAGCCAGGACCAAATCCTCCCGTTCTCAACTGCTCTTTGTGTGAGACATCTTAATTACCCCCTTGCTTTCTGCGTGATGAATTAACTGCACAGACCACAGCTCCTGGAGGAGCCTGTGCGGTGCCTAGTGTGACTCTGCCCTCACGAGCTCCCACTGGGTTGATGACAATTCTTTCTGAAGCAATTCCATAACACTAAGGTTTTAGGTTTAATACTTGAAATCGTGGGTTGGGCATGGCCAGAGGTAGGCTGCGGGAGCTGGTGGTCGCAGCAGCAGCCTGGCACTGAACTGAAGCTGAAGAGCTCCACAGCAGTCGTCCACAGGGCTTTTCTGTGTGGGTCCTGAAGTTGGGCAACACTCTCTGGAGAGGCTGGTTCTGGGGGAGGCACCTCAGCAGAAGCCTTCCCGCAGGTTCCTTGCTGAGGAAGCCAGTTGATAGAAGCAGCCTGAAATAAATCTTTAACCTCCAGAGGAGTTTCTCCTGCCCCTCACAGGCTGACCACAGTGGACTCCAGTACTGCTGTTGGCACACTGCATGAGGGGCCACCTCTTTCGGGCCACGTCCTCTCTTAACTAGCTTTCCTAAATCATATGATCTGTGCAATTAGATTTTATTTCTGAGAGTTTATGACCGAGTGTTTATAAAAAGGCAGTTAGAGAGCTTGCTCACTGCTGAATTGGCTGTACCTGGTTTGTTTCTCTTACTAAATTCCATTCAGCAGTTTTGAAATCGCAGTTTCTGGCAGTGGTGAATGTAGTGCCTGTAAATACTTTGATATTTCCCCTTCAGAATTCTTTGTATTTTAGTTGGAGCATATAGATACTAACATACAAATGTGGAAGAGCTGCCGTGGCTTTGTCAGTGCATGTGTCTAGCTTAGCATTTAACAGGGAGGTACCCAGAGATACGAAGGTGCATATTTCACTGGAGAGAAGAGCTGTTGAACAGTTATTTTGAACTCAGCTATTTAGGGAGCAGCTTTCCTACCTGTTCTCTAAGAACACCCCGTGTCCATTTTTACCTTCAAGTTAGCTGTCATTAAGTCATCTAACCTGCCAAGCTCGCGTTGTGCGAGGATGAAGAAATACATTAAAGGGACTGTCGTCTCATTCTCCTGACACACTAAACCAGTATGTAACCACCAAAAAACTCAAGCAATAAAGGGTTCCAAAAGACAGCCAGAACTGAAAAAAATCTGATGACATATTCTCATATTCCTGGGCTTCTATTGCTGCGCTCTTTGGTCAGTTCCCATGAACGTCGACGTGGGCAGCAGGAGCTGTGGTCCGGATGGATAACACAGGCTGTATTCCAGCCTTATGGAGAGATCTTCCCAGAAGTGGTACGTGAGAGGAGGAGGCTGTGAAGGATATTCCTGTAAGGAAGAGATGTGATGTTTATGGCAGGGGAGAAGGCGACAGTAAGTTTTTCTCTTAAGTATCAATATAATTTTGTTTTTGAGCTAGTAGGGCCAAGAATTAATGTTGTGGAGAAATCTCTGCTGTATCTGTTATATCCCTGGAATGCTATTAAGCTGTCATAGATAACTACAGGATGTCGCATCGCCTTTATATTTTACCCACTGGCTTTGTTTTTTTTAATATCTTTTGTATTCCTGAATGCTTTTACCTGTCATGGTTCAGAGCTTTGATTCAAATAAATATTTAGGAACCAGGATGCCTTGTCTTAAATTTCTTCCAACTCTGTTGGCTGGAAATACATCTTGATAAACTTCTTGGGTTTTGTTCAGCAAGGACCGGCTCAAGGAGAGCCTTTAATTATTTCAATACTTTCATCCTGTGAAGAGCAGGCATACCTAAGGACTGTTACACAATACTAGTTCAGCATTAAGTTTGGAGCAAAACTTTTGCTTTCACTGGCAAATAGTGATTTATGCAGTCTATATTCTTCATGGGAAATTTTTAAAGACGCTGCACATGTTCTGTTTCCTAGATAAAAATCTAGGAGAGCGTCACATTTTCTTGCCAGTCTTCAGTATAACTGCAGTAGTTAAGGAGGAAAATCTTCTCAAATTGTGAGTCTAACTTACTCTATTATATCTCTAGAGAATTTTACCTTGCACCTCCCATAAATGAATTTATAGTGACACGTCCTGCGGATGGTCTACCAGCACCCAAACAGCTAGTGCAGCTGTCTGTATATCAGGCATTCCGGCTCCAGTTTTGTTTGCTGGACACTCAAATAATGGAACCACTGGTTTAATTTATGGAGGCATAATTTTATGGAAAGAGAGAGAGAATTGCGCTCAGACAAAGTAGCTCAGTTGGTTCAGGTTTGGGCAGGTACACAGCAGTGTTTCATTTGCCTGTCTTCTGGGGATTAGCACTGTGTATTTACCTTCTAAAATGATTAACATAATACTGAGGAGAGGCTCCCTGGCAAGCTGAGATGCCAACAAAGATAATATGAAGTGTGACACAAGCTGAAAAGAAGCATGAACTTGCTACGTGAAGGGGGAAAAGGCAAAATAAAGTTCTGAACTGGTATTGATTGTTATGGCACAGGCAGATGTTAACTGTACACAGCAGACAATTACAGCACGGTCAGAATACAGAGCTGGCCTCTCGCCTCAATTAACAGGAACCCGGTGTGGGCAATGTGACAAGGAGGAGAACTCTTCTCTCCTTTCCTTTTTTTTATCTTGTGATGTGCTTTTGCTCTGCTTCCATGGGCTGTTCAGTCAGGCATTTCGTTTGTCTTCAGTCGAGATGTTCTTTCTGCCTTCCTGTAATCCATGCTTAAGCAGAAGAAAAAAGGTAGACTCTGAAAGCTGGGGAGAAATCCCAGTGAGGGTGGGGAAAGGAAAAAAATAGCACCTCAATTGCAATTAACTGTTGCAGGTCTTCTGACTTCAGTGTGGTTCTTCAGGCGCCCTCCACAAATCTCTCCTCATCCTTCATAGCTGAAGTGACTTCCCATCACTGCTGAGTGACTCACTGGAAGAATGAGAAAGGGCCTGGATGTTGACATCTGTGCTAGCTCCTCACGTCACTGCTCATCTCCTTCCCAAACGAGCTTTGGAGATGAAGGTCCACCCTGCTAGTGAAGGTGCGTAGCAGCACAGAACAGCGAGGTCCCCACCGAGAAACGCTCTTCCTGTTGCAGGGATACACGCTCTTTGGCCCTTGTTGCAGGGATTAGTTTGTTTTCTGTCTCTGGGGACTGTCAGTGGTTTTGATGTTCGTGGCTGCTTTGTATCTCATCTGTCTGACAGAATGTGTTCCTTTGGTGTGCAACAGGAGCAAGGAACTGGAAGTTGAAGTCAGTGAATGATTGCCATGTTCCCTATGATAAGCACAACCCAAAACCACCTTTTATTTACCTCTTAACATGTTCTGGCTTGTCCCTGTGGGATGCTGCTGGAATCTAGTACATAGCTTTGGTTTAAGTGGATTAGCTGAGCGTGCTTATTAAAATGAGCATTGTTCCATCTTCCCATGTTTTGCGTAAAGACATCTCTGTTAATTTGGTTTTTCCCTTTAAGAAAATCAATTCTTTTTACGGAAATCTTGATTTCCTTTGGCACTGGATCAACACAAAAGATGTACCTTAATGTTGCATGTGGCTAGTGTATAGATCAATTCATCCTCCTTCTCCTTTTACTAGTAAATTAAGGAGGCTTCAAAGATATTTGCTCCAATGTAGGAAATACAGACACAAATTTCCTCAAGGTAAACAGACGTTCTTGCAGGCTGCAGATCTTCAGTTAGGCTTTGCCTCAGGCTCGTACTGAGCTGCGCCGCGTACTTACTCAAAATCCTGTCGGTAGGTAAGAGCTGTCAGCCAGCCATGGCTGAACTATTTGAGCAGTTTTCAGGGGGGTGCACTTCTAGAGCCTGATATGAGAATAGCAGCCTAAACACTTGGAGGATTTCCTGCAAAAAAGACCCCTAATGTCTGATGGGATTGTGGGGGCTGAAATACTTTACCCTTGAGATTTTGCCCTGCAGTTAATCAACAGCAGGGATCTGTCTTCTCTGCTGTTGTGCTGATGAGCATCGACAGGTGAGCCTTCTCTGGGCAGAAGGAGCTCACTTCTGTACAGTCAGTCTGTCACATTTTGATGAGCACTAACTTAATTTTTAAAACAAACATCTGGAAATAGAAATGTAGGTTAGAAGAAATAGAAATATGAGGTCAGAGGCAACTACCTTTCCCCAGCAGTCTGTCCTGAAAACTCAACATTTCTCTAATATTTAGTTCACTGCGACAAGGAAAGCTCCGGATTAGATTTCTGATAAGGTTGTGGGAGGTAGAGACCACACTGAAGTGATTCGTTGATCAATCCAGAACGGCCCACAAACTCCTTCTGCAGCTCAGTGCGGACCGTGCTTTGTGAGGTGTCTGGGGCTGCGTTACACGTTTAATTTGCTGATGGCCAGGCAAAGATTAGGGTGCACACGGCAGTGTTGTTTATTGTTGGATTCAGCAGGGTTAAGATAGGACTGCGATTTCCAGGAGACAGTGTTCTGTCTCCATTATGGTGGTCGCTGCTCAAATTAGTTCTGTCACAGAAAGAATTGGGGTTCAAAAGAAGGCGCTGGCAAAAGAGCCAGCTTACACAGAGGGACAATGCTGTGTGTGAGGAAAAGGGACCCTCGTCTTTGATGTGATTCCAGTGAAGCCACCAGGAATATCAGGTAGAAATGTGGCTGTTTCAGTGTCCAGGAAGCCATATGCTTTCAGCAAACACATCACTTCCCTCGCTCTGTTTATGGTCTGCTAATCCTGTTACCCGTTGGATCTAGGCACTTCTAGGCGCTGGAAATGTTCAGTGCACATGTTCAGATGGAATTCAATAGCTACTCTACTGCCCAGCTCTCCAGACATCTAAGAACAGCTGCTAGAAATGTATTTCCAGAGCTGCAGCTCCACCAGATATATCGCATAAAACAAATGCTTCTGTCACAGAAGTTTTGCTTTAGTACAACTAAAAAGAAATGTTTTATATGTGTACAGGTACTTACGGAGGCGTGCAGGGGGAAGGTCGCAGGTGGCTGTGGGAATTTGATGATGGATTACTGAGAGAAATTAAGTTTTCACTCACTTTAGAGTGCTAAGGGATTTGGGAATGTCAAACAAAAGTACTTTGGCCCTTAAAATGAGTGATGCAGCTTCTCCCCTGCCAGAAAAGGGACCAGTAAAGCACTTCTGAGTGGATGCTGCTGGGGACCTGGGGAAAAACGCAGTTCATCACTGCTCAGCACTTGTCGGCTTGACTCGAGTGAGTAATTAAGTTGTGGCGGCCCTTTCAGTGATCTGAGCTATGCACCAGAGATTCGCAGCCCGCAATCCAATCGCGTGTGCTCTCCTGGTTCCTGACTAATCCTGTAAGGTGCGCTGGGTTGAATGGATGATCTAATAAGAGAACGTAGCTGCAGTCAGCTCGCTCCTCTGCAGAAATCAGTAATAAAAGCCCTCTGAAATAAAGAGAAAGAAACTCATTTATGAAGGAATAATAAAATAAAACAGCTGAAGTGGGAAGTTGCTATTGGAGAATCAGATCTTGTAAGCAATTGCCTTAAGTGTAAAGTATAGCCACTGTGCTGAGTTTCTTCTGTCTGCTCCCTCCGGTTACCACACAGACAGAAAGTGGCCTAGGAAGGTGCTTTCACGCAGCACATCAGACAGAAATTTCAGATGCAGAACCATTTAGAAGTGGAAAAGCATCTGAGAGACTTCCTCACTGGCCAGGAGAGTTTATAAAACAAATTACCTCTGTATACACACAAGTGAAAACTCTATAGAACAAAATCAAAGGGAGATAGAATTGCAGGAGCTGGTTACTGGGGCAGTTATTAAATTGTTTCTCTGTAGCTCTGTTGCAAACAGTGAAGTGTTTTCAGCCTCCTGTGGGGAAAAGCTACACATGGAAGATACTTTGCAAGCTCTGAAACTGACTGCACACAGCTATGCAGCCAAAAATCACCCTTTTTCATAAAAGTTTCCACAGTCCTTCCCCTTTCTCTGCAGAGAAAACCTCCTTTCTCTTCCACCCCAGCACTTTCTCCTTGCTGCAGGACTTGAAGTCATCTGTGCCTTCTCCAGCCTGTCTCCTCCTCATATCCAGGCTGTATGAGACAGCCTGCCTGTCTCATACTCCTCTCAGCCCCTCGGAACCCCTAATGCCGTTCTGAGCTGGCGCAGAAACCCAAAAGAGGAATGAAGCGCAACCTGCAGGTCGTTCTTCACAGCAGCCTCTTGCCCTTCTGCTTTGGCAGCAGTGTGCCGGTGCTCTCCAGCAGCTGGCGGGTTACCACACTGCAGCCCTGCACGAGAAGTCAGGGGCCAAGGCTGCTTATCCGATGGGGTTTTTATGGCGTTAGGGATTAATTTCCCTGGAAGGAAGTTCAGGGAGTGTTGCGGGACTCTCTGTACCAAACCACCCTGAGGCATTGTGAACCTGGCAGCTTACTGGTAGCGAATTTAACTTGTGAAGTTTTGCGTTGGTGGAAGAGACTGGAAATCTTGCAGGGAAGTTTGCATCTGCAGTCACATCTCTCTATGGTGCATTGCAACTTGTATCTCCCTTCCACAAACCTGCAGCTGTCTGCTCCTGTGTCCTCTCTGCATTGGGACCAAGTGCTCTTGCAAGCAAGGAAAATCAAGCAGTAAGTAGCTTCCTTTTCCGAGCTGTGAGGAGATCTGGGCAAAATAGCAGAGCTTTCTATCATATAGAACTTAGTTTGGGCCACATCATAAGTAAGGAACAATGACAGGATGGAAACATCTCAACTAACTCTCACTTAATAAATAACTTGACAGTGATTTTCTTGGATCACTAATAAGTTTGTAATGTTTTGACTCCTGATATTCAGATTCTTGAATATCCTGATGACTTACTTTGCTGTTCGTTGCCTGAAAATCCACTGTTCAGCAGCAGGTAGCTGTGCCAGGAGACAGCAATGGTGGTGTTTCAGGAGGCACGTAACTACGGATGCTTCTTATGGGAGGTTTCTTCTGAGCCCTGATTTGTTACTTGCCACCACCAACTGGAGCAATTTCTCATCTGGCTTCTGGTTTTGCTATTGGCTTTGGATGCAATGGGCTAAACTCCTTTGTACTCCAGGGAAGTCAGCGGCGGTTCAGTTGGGATTAATTAGGAGCAGTATTTAAACTTCAGCACTCAGAATCAGGGTATACTTTGCTGTGGCTTGGGTTGCTCCCGGGGCTCATTCTTTCGCTGCCGGAACAGTCTTTTGGCCAGTTTTTGCCGATCCTTAAGGGTGGGATTGGAGGGAAGCAGATGGTTTGTGGAGCAAATCCTCAGTCCCGTAGGAGCTGATCAGGGCACAAGCATCTACTTGCTTTCTATAAGTCATCCTATACCTTGTCGTTACCACAGTCTGTGCTGGATTTGAACCAACGCTGTTACACTCTAGGGCCTTTGTGGCATGGCCAGATTCTGCTCTTCCCTTTTACTGAAGGAACTGAGAGATCTTTGCCTGGTGCCAGCTATTGTTCCCATAGTTGTGAGCATCTGTCTTGCAGAGATGTCCTTCTGGGATTTTGTTTCATTTTACTACAAGTCTTTCCAATTTTACGTTTTCTTTTTTTAATTGCAGAACAATTACATTTGCGCATGCAAAGGGCAACGCTGAGCTTAGCTGAGCTGAGCTTAGCTTTAGCGGTGAACACATTCGGCACAGCGTTAGCTGCTGATACCAAGACCTCTGGGCAGAGAGAGCGCATTCCTCTTCTTCTGTGTGTCCCTGCAAGGGACGCGCACACTCTGGGTCTAATAAATGTGTTTTCCTTCTTAGTTTATATTAACATCTGTAACATGAATCACAACACGGTCCTGGCGCCTGTGTTACACTCCTACTGCATACACCTACAGCTCTCTCACAGCAAACCAGCTCACAAATTACAGCTTCTCTCTGCTCCTTCGTGACACTGATACTGCTATTAGAGTGCTAACTTATTAGCAGGCTGTTCTCTTTAATCCAATAACAGCAACAATGCTAATAAGTGAACTGCCTGAGGTCTGCCTGGGAGCAGTCAAACCTGCCAGCGAGATTTCAGGGAGGGCAGGGAGAGGTTTGAGGTTGGTAAGACATTAATTTCCTTGGTAAAATGAACCACGAAAGATTTTCTTTCTTTCAATTAAGCAGTGGGGCTTATGACAGGGGCTGTTACATTATGCCAGTTTCTTGTGTATGTATTGTCACTTCTCTCGATGTTTCCCCAAAGACATCCCATTTGAAGGGAAAACATGTTCAGTCCAGCATCACTGTCTTCTTGTGTGGCAAGGGAAAACAGACATATTGTGTCATCAAAAATAGCATTGCCTGACAGCCTCTAAAAATACACTTCACACATCGCTGGCTATTTAAATAGCTGGCTAAAGGAGGAATATCTCAGCTATGAAGTATTGACACATTAACATCTTACATAAAAGAAACAGCTCCTCGTTAGCAGAAACTTATAATGAAGTTGCTAGGCATTTTGAGCCATTTTGAACAATGAAATAGAAAGGTACATTAGGCTGCCGCGGTCCTCTGAGGATACAGGTTTGGGAGATGCCCACAGAGAAATTAATTGCCCAGTTACTATATAAGCCCAACACCTCCAGTAATGACCCGTGATCAGACCATAACACTGAGCAGAAGTCAGTGCTGGAGGGAAAGGAAAACCCTACAAATAGTGGGGCACAGTTCCATACCTGCATCACCCTGCTCTCCTCTGCTGCAGGGGGGCTGTTTAGCCCTTGTACTGAAAGAAACTGAGAACTGTGGCAGCTCTTGAGGGTAGCTTTTGCTCTTCTCCAGCCTGCCTGGATTTTGGAGCTCGTAGGAGGTGCAGCTTCTACAGATACTCCAGCTGGCGTGATGAGGGTAGGGAACTGAGTGTTGCTGGTCCTTACTCTGCTCGCTCTTCAGAGGAGCTGACCAAGCCACGACGTCTGACAACGTGCTCACCTTTCCATCCACCAGACCAACGCTCCTGCCATCTCGGCTGTTATCTGGCAGCACAGGGGTGCCTGCGGTTCACTCTACTGCTGTTGTGGCAAGTTGCTTCAGTTTTCTTCCTCTCGTTATCCTTGTTGGAGGAGCTGTAGGGCTCAAGGTGTTAATGGATGTAAAGTGGTGCAGAAATGGGAAGAGTTATCTAAGTGCTGCTGCTGTTATTGTTGTAGTGGCAACTGCGGGCTGAAGGGAGGAAACTCTTCTCTTGCTGTGGTAAATAAAGTGCAGACTTGCCATCATTCCGAGGGCTGCAGTTCGGCAGTAGTCATCCTCTGCCCTCAGGGTTCCACAGCAGGTTTTTGTTGTCGTGCTTCAGAAGCGAAGGACTTCACAAGGCAGAACACTTCAAGAGGCTGCCGGAAATAGATGTGTGCAGGTGCTTGGGTTATCAACTAGTTGTGGGTAATGAATTAGTCTTTCCCTTAATAATCAATTTGTGCAGCATCCCGGAGCTGGGGGGAAAGGAGGGAAGAGTGTGGATACTTTCTGATTATTTCGCCATTCTCCAAAAAATGCTTCTGGCAAGAATCAACAGAAATTAGTAACAGGAGTATAACACGGGAATTAACAAACATTAATAAAACTTGAAAGCAACAGTGAGAAGGGTTTGATTCGGAGGTGGTCAGTACTCACCTGCCGCCATCCTGACTGATGTGTGCTCTCCAAGCACGGGGAGGACCTCGGCGGCTGGTCGGTGTGTGGCTGGAGTACAGCATGTAAGAAATAACAGGCTCTCTGAGCCACTGCTGACCCTGAGGGCAGCCCGTGGGTAACAGACGATGTTACTCCCTCCAGTGAGCAAGTGCAAATCTTTTGACAGGAGCTGCCGAACCCAGTGATTGATCACTGATGAATTTTCTGTGGGAAATAAACCTGTGGCTGGGTAGGACACGGCGAATAGGCTCGATGGCGTTCAGGGCTCGGTGTGCCCTGAGCTGGGCTTTGGTGGGGAGCCTTCTGGGGAACCCCTTTGTCTGGAGTTCAGCCAATTCGCTGCGCAGGCACAGGGAGGGGATTCTTTTCCTAATCGACTTGAGCAGTACAGCAGATGCGTAATGAAAGATTGTTAATAAAATGGTAAAGTTTGTCATTAATGATAATGTTGATAGTCTTGAGTATTGTTTGGAAAGGAAAATAAACCCAAATGCAAGGTAGAGAAACAGAGCTGGAAGAGAAGAGTCAGGAGGTGAGGGGCCCAGATGGAGTGCTAGAGGTAAGGTTCGTTAAAAGAGGTACAGAGAAGACCAAAAAGGAGCCTAGAAAGGATAAACCAATGAGTTTCTGACTCTTCCATGGGAGCTGCATGGAGCATCAGAGCTGCTCCGAGGCACGGATGCACACACCTGCCCTTTCCCTTCGGTCATGAGTTAGAAGCTCTGCTAACATTTTTAACTTAAGCAAGGTGCTATATGAAAGTGCCTTTAGTAGGTGGTTGAATGTCTTCTTCCCAGGCATCAGGGTAGACTCTTAGAAATATTTTGTTAATGTGCAAAAAAATAAGAAAAAGGGGCACACCAGGAGACAGCCCTTTCTCGTTAAAACTTGGGTATAAATCACAGTGCCCTTGAAGTTCTTGTTACCTTCAGCCTCCACCTTCAGCAACAATGCTGAAAACTATCGGCTCAGCAGTGCGAGCCACAGCACAAAGGAAAGCCTTCCTGTAGGGAATCTAAGGATTCCTCAGTCCTTTTATTTATGATGCAAAACGACTGAAACGCTGAAACATCACAGACCCCGTTTTCGGGTAGAAACGACACACGCGCACAGCAGCCTAAAGAAAGGAGCTGACAAGCTTGCCTGAGCTCTTTTATACTTGTCTGTGAACTAAAGTCAGGTAGGATGAAAGTCAGCACTTTGGGGAAAACCTGAAGGAGCAGCGTGTGAGAACTTTCATGCTGGATCAGACCAACGCTTCGTCTTGTTCTGACATCGTGTCTGTGAGCGGTGGCGTTGCCTCAGTGGGCAGGTGATGGATGCAGAATAACCTGTGCATGGGCAGGATTTCTCCCTAATCTTGCCACAGAGGGACTGGGATTTGCTGTGCTGCATGGAAAGCTGCACTCCTAAATGGCTAGATTTTAAATATCACACGTTCTGAAAATAGAGCGGGGGGGGGGACTTCAGGCCCTTGTGCTGTGGTTTGTTGTGACTGATCCCCACTAAATTCTGCAGAACACCCTTGTAATCTGACAGGCCAAGCTCTGACTCTCCAAGTGCTTTGCAAGGGTTGTTGATAAAATGATGTTCTTCTCCACAGTTATCCCCAGCTGCTTCGCAGGGAATCTCCAAGGCTTTCTAGCTTTGCCTGTGGAAGAGAGAAAAGGCGACGGGATGTTCTTCCTTCTCCTCCTGTAGTGAAGCCAGCCCTTCTCCCGTTCAGAGTTCCACCTTCACAGCCTCTCTTTGCTTGCCCTGGACATCACAGGTGGCTTTCCACGGCAAAGGGTAAGAAGATGGAAGCGATGGTTTCCCTAATCATTATTGCTAAAATGACGGGATGACTTAATAGCATGACCTCAAAGAGTTGCTCCAGAGGTAATTTCAGCCTTGGAGAGCTGCTTCTGGTGTTTAAAATAAAAAATAATGAGAGAATGTAGGAACAGGTCAGGCAAGTTAACATTTTTCTGCAGGGAAATAGTAAAGAATCTTATCAATGAAATTGGAATTCATCATCTACGATGTCCCCTATTAAACCCTATGCAGAGCGATTAGGAGTCTTGGCTTTGCATCAGAAGAACTGAACGTAGGCTCTTCCTCTGCTGCTTGCTCGAGTAAGAGGAGTTTTCTGTTGTGATGGTGAAAAACTGACTTTACCTTCATGGAGTTTCACCTTATTTCACTTTTCATTGTAGCTTATTATAGAGAACAGGCTTTAACAGTGTCTTTAAATGGTGAAGCTAACAAGCTATTTAAGGGCTCTGAGTGTACATTTATTAGTAATTTCCCATTTGGTACTGTACCTCCTTATTCATATTCTCATAAAAACAATAAAAATCACCATCTGTAGGGTAGAGGGAATATAGGATTTTCAAGATCCTACAATACCAGGGCTGTAAGTGTTTGCCAGGAACCAGGGTGCCTTGTAAAGAAACGCCTCTGACCCTGCCGGTAGAGACTTTATAAACACTGAGGAAGTCTCCAGCCACGTGTGGAGCTTCAGCACAAAAGGAGCTGGGTGTTTTTAAGCACACTATTATTTCTAACAAAAGATGCTTTTTTTCTCTCTCAGTCAATTGTGAGAGAAAGCGACCAACACTCCTGTTAAACAGGCTTTAGAGTTTTTCCGTCCCACAGCAAATAGCAGGAGGCTGGCGTGGTTATTGCTTGTGATTGCCTTGTTTGGGATAACGCCTGTGTCCTGGGAGCTGCTGGGCACTGCCCAGGCTCCGTACAGTCGTGCCACGGCATGGGTGGCCATTGCGCCGCGGGGGCAAGCAGCTGTCTGTGACACGTGCAAGGACCACGTGCAAAACCAAGGATAGCATCACTGCCATCAAGGAAAAAAAACACTCAAAAAACACTGTGCTGCCTACTCATGAGGACGATTGTGCACACAGATGCATAACTCAGAATCTCAGGAGAGCAAAACTTGCTTTTTGGGGGTTATAACAGTGTTAAGAATAAATTAATGGGAGGAAATGGAAAACTGGAATTGATCTTGTGTCAGCACAGATCAGAGATGAGTTCTCGGGCAGCATATGTGATTTCTGATCCTGGAAACACCCTGAGAGAACCCGCTTTTGAGAAGGCAAATGATTTGATCCTCAGTCTTCTGTCACATAATTAAGCTTTAAAACAAAGGGATCCCACCTCACGAGTCATTGTGGAGATTAAGTGTTTGGTCTCTAATGCGATTAATCCAGGCCTTTTGCAAACGAAGTGCCTTTTGTCCATGAAGTTCCTACGTGAAATCTGGTATGAGTCTGGTAGAAAAATCAGGCGCCAGTGTTAGGTGAGCAGACCAACGCTTGCAAAGCCAACAAACACCAGCTTAGATCAGTTAAAATGCTTTTAAAGCAGGGGAAGAAAAGAGAAAAAAAAAAAGAAAGAAATCGAAAAAGAAAGGCTTTTCCTGGTGTGTTTTTGAAGGTCATGTTTTCCCCCGTTTACAACCGGTGGTGGTTGCTGGGCATCATCTGATCTCACTTTACTGTGGTGGTGGCCTCAGGCCGTGCAGTTGAGTCATACGGGCAACTGAACAGTACAAGGCCCTCGCTCAGTTCTGAGACAAGCATTCTAAAATGAGCACAAGAGCAAGCGTTGGCCTCTGCTCTTGCACAGCCTGGAGAAGGGCTGTCTGTAGAACAGCCCGCGGGTCAGGCAGTCGCACCCCTACGGCCTTGGCCGTGAGCACCTGAGCGTTTGGGAGCCCGTGCTGGCGTGGGGGTGTGTGCTGGTATGGCTCGGTGCGGCAGGGTCTGTCCTGATCTGTACAGCTGCCAGGAGCAAACGTGTAATGTGACAGCTGACAAACAGAACAGCCCTGCTCTGTTACAAGTGGACACCTTAAATCTGTGTCTCTGATACCCTGGCTTGCACTTCCAGCTCTGGGTCCTGTTGGGCCACTGCAGAGTCGTGTTCATCAATTTGTAACTGTCTCACTGAGGCCTATGTGAAACTACTGCTGGTGGTGATAAAGCTCTGATTCTGCTGGAGCTGTAGGAGCTGAGAGGAATCACCCTGCATTTGCACCCTCCTCTTGTGATAACTGCACCATGTACAGGGCGTGGGCGCAAGGTGTGGTAGAGCTTTCTGTGTTGGAGTTAAAAGGGTTGATGGAGTGATGCTAATTCTTACTGCTTTAAATCATTCCTTTAACTTAAAGATCTACCGGTTTCTGTGACCTTCTTATCCAAAGCAGCACTCGGACCACAATGATGCTGGCTGTTGGGAAGCAGGAACATCATCCCTCCCCTCCCTTGGTCCACTGAAGATGTTCTGATGCCACCCGCAGGAGGCCGCAGGTACCTTCAGCAGCTCTGTCCTTTACAGCAGCGCTCTGCCCGGCTCCCTCCTCTTCGGCAGCAGCAGCGAAGCTCCTCCAGTCCAGAGACTGGAGGAGACATCCAGGCATGTCCCTGCGTGGGCACATAGCTCCTGGGTGACGTTCGAGGCCCTGACTGTACCCATGCCTCAGAATGGGAACTACCGGCTGAGCGCTGGAGCGTTGGAGAGCAGAAATCCCACACTTGGTGTTCATCCAGGCCCAGCTAAGAGCAGACGGGGGCTGGATCCTGCTCCTCCTTCCTCTCGCAGTCCCCCGAGGGGTCAGCTCCCACCTACAGCCAGACCACAAACACATTTTGTGACGATCCTACCAACCTGCCTTTGTCCCAGCACCCGGATCTCCCCTGGCGGCTTCCCCCGTGTGTCTCAGTGCGACAGGGCTCTGCTGTTGCCAAGCTAAAAGGTTGGTGACATCCGAGGAAAAATAAGGGAAACGTTGGCTTTCGGGAGAGCTTGGTTAGTCCTGGGTGCGTACGGAAAAAACAGTCACAGCTTTGCTTCTGCAAACCCTGCAACAGAGAAGAGGTGCGGGGAAAAGACAAGGGAAATCAGGGTGTTTACCACAGTAACTTGTATTTCGATAAGCCTTGTGTAAATCTCACTGTGCTGTGAAGGGAAATTGAGTAAGTAAAAAGTAAGAATAAATTTATTTCTGCGGATGACTGATCTTTGATGTTAACGCTGCGAGCAGATCACTGGCCGGTGATGTATTTTGCACAACGTCTCAGTAAAACGCTGCATGACGTTCAGGTCTCTAATTAGAGAGCCGGGGCTTTCTGGCAGAAGGTCTCAGCTGTGCCCCACGCAGGGGCCGTCACTAATTCCACTTGGGAAGGATTTCCGTTTAACGTGGTGGGGGGGGCTCTGCCCGCTCCGAGCCCCCGGCACAAGGCCCATCGCTGCCGTTTTCTCCTCGCCCTTCCCGGACAATTCTCCTCGCTGGGGAGAAGCTGCTTTCCCAGACGTCTGGCGCATCCCCGCGGGAGCTCTGTCCCGGGGGGTGCGCTCCGGGAGCTCTGTCCCGGCCCACCCGGGCACCGTGGACGGGTCACGGCTGCCCCTTCACCGGGCCTGGGAGGTGGCGGGGGGGGGGGCTGAGGCACAAGGCTGCCGCATCCCGCAGACGCCCCGGGCAGGTGTTTCCCGGTTCCCCGGCGCAAGGCGGGTCCTGGGGAAGGAGGACGCGGCCCGGCGTGGAGCGGCTGCCGCCGGGCCCCGGTACCCGAGGTCCCCGTGCCGCGCG
>VZZY01012370.1:516545-576290 GCA_013400335.1 Eurystomus gularis | reverse complement strand
CGTGGCCCTTCGCGTCACGCCGGGAGAGCGCGGTGCCCGCGGCCGGCCGCTGAACGGGCGCCTTGCGGAGTCCTTGCGTGCAGCCGGGACACGGCGGTGCCCACGGACAAGCCTCTAGCCCTGCGGGCGGGGGGGCTCGCCCCTGCTCTGCACGCCCCTGGGGCAGCCGTGGCCCTGCTGCCCCCCGTGTTGGTAACGGACAGAAGCAGATGCTCTTACCCAGCTCATAACTACCGGGGAAAGTGTCACGGGGTCGGTGAGGTTCACCGAGAAAGACCTCCAAGTCATTCTGGAGGCATTTGGCCAGATAGGCTCATCTGTGCAGAGGGATTGAATAAAGGAGGAAGGAAAAAAAGAATTCCACGAAATTACTTCTATGGAATTAGCAGGTACGCAGAGAGGAGTAAGGGAAGGGAGGGACATAAAGTTGGGCTGGCCTGCCTGTCCGGGTGGGTTAGGCAGGGCCTGGTCCCTGTGAGGGCTTGCAGGCAGCCTGGAACCCCCCCAGGAATGTTCTTTCGGAGCCTGCAGAAAGGCTTTCCAAAGTCTGGTGTTGATGGTGTGGGCTGCGGCACAGCTTCCCTGGGGTGGAAGGAGCAGGAGGAGGCTGCTGGCTGCAGCCCGGGTGTTGGCTGTTTCACAGGTGCACAGGACGCAGCGTTGGGCTGGGTGGTACCCGCTGGAGTCGGCCACAGACAAAGAAACAGCAAGCAGAAACTTTGAAGTGCACGTAACTTTCTCCGAGTTTAGGAAAAGTCTTTTGTCCCTTCATCCAGCTGCTTGACTAACTGTAATTTTGTGCCTCGTTCTGATATAAGCAGCCATGCTAACTTCAATAGAGATTCCACACAAGTATCTCTGTCAGTTTTGATTTGATACCTTAAAAGCTCCAGTGCAACTTACAGGAGAAATGACAGTGTCAGTCCTTCCTCTTCCCATCCGTCAAAATCTTCCCTCCGGAAGAAGGAGGACTAGAGATGAGTCAGAACTGGGGAAGCTGGTGAGCTGCATCTGAAAGTCGCTTTTCCTTCACAAACTCTGTTGCTTTGTGTCTCTCGCTGTTGAAGGGTTGGGAGGTGAAGCAAACCAAACGTTTGTTACGTCTGTGGTGTAACTGCAGTTTGACAGGTCAGGTGCAGCTTGTAATGAGAAAAAAGACACGAAAAACCTCATCTCTGAACGTGGATTTGTAACGACGGCTGATCTAGAATGAAGCGTGCACAAAAAGGCACAAAAAAAATGTTTAAACCAATGGTTTTTTATAAGATTATCTCTTAGTATTGAATTAAATATTGTCTCACTTCTGTAATTATTATAAATGCCAAGAATGATACGGAAGTGACCGATTACACAAGGAAAAAATTTTGGGGGTGGAATTTTATTAGTCTGGTTTATAGGTGGACTATGTTCAAGCATGGACCCAAGGCAGAGACAGCGCAAGACAGACCTGACTAAGCTGGTGTAATGCTTCCCCATCAGCTCAAACCTGTTTGGAAAATAAGAATGACTGAATAAAAATGAATGAAATTGATTGCAAGGGTAATTTTGTTAGAGAAGCAGTCTTTAGGTGACTAATTCTTTAAGGCCTTCCATGGACTGGTAAGGGAGATGGTATTCCAGTTTTTGCACGCAGTTCTCCAGCCGTGGCCTCACCCATCCTGCCAGTGTTGCTGGCCTGGTGCCCATCAGTGTTGGGGAAGGTTGGCTTGTGTTGCTTCTTGGGTGGCCTGCTTCTCAGTGGTACCAGGTTGCTGTATTCTGACTCCTTGGGCATTTTTCCACTCTTGGTTTTCAGAGATTTTCATGGGTCTTTCCTGGAGTCCTTGAACTGTTGACAACTAGTGTTCCAAGGATCTTCTGTCTAGCTGCGAATTTACCGTTCTTCCCCATCGCGGCTCTAGTCTAAGTAGTTTCACACAGCTTTCTTGCAAGCTGGCAGTTTCCTTAGAAGTTTCATCCAAGGTTACGCTGTTCTGCTGCATCAGAACCAGGCCTTGCATCGCAGACAGCTGGACCCCGGAGGAGGATTCGCAGGAGGCCGAGGTGTGAAAGCCTCGTGAGCTGTGCCGGTCCCTTCAGGAGGATGCACAGCGAGTGCTGGCTGCAAGGTTATTTGAACTACTTTCAGAGGAACTGGATGTCTGCAGGAGAAGCCTTGTAACTGAAGCCTTCTCTGTGCTGGACTTTCACCTATCTATGCATTTCTGGTCTGCGTGGCAAGGGGTGCCGGTATGGATTGCGTTTGGCAAGGGATGCTTTTCTGGGGTTTTGTGCCAGGGGAGGTTGAGGTTGGACATGAAGAACAATTTCTTGCTGGGAAGGGCTGTGAAGGGCTGTGCCAGGCTGGGCAGGGCAGCGGTGGAGTCCCCAGCCCTGGAGGGGTTTCCAAGCCGTGGAGATGTGGTGCTGAGGGACATGGGCTAGTGGTGCCCTGGCAGTGCTGGGGGAACAGGTGGACTTGATGATCATAAAGATCTTTTCTAACCAAAACACCTGTGATTCTAAAAAAAAAACAAGCAAAAACCAAAAAAACAACAAAAAAGAAAATACCCAAAAACCACGAAGGGCATTGAAAGGAACAGGGAAAGGTGCAGCTCCAGCTGTTGACGAGAACTGCAAAGGAGTGATTGGCTGAGGGTGAGGACCAGGTGAAGCGCTGGGGCCTGAGTTGTGGACCCCGAGTTGGAGCTGACCTGTGAATGAGTCACAACTTTGCAGAATGTTTTGTTGTTTCTGTTGGCTTCATGCTCCAGAGGCAGAACCTGGCCCACCTGTGTGTCTGTGGCTCTGCCCTCACCCAGGTGGCCGTGGTTGGGGTGGTGGGCGAGGCCAGGGCTATATCAACCAGGAGCTGATCAGCTGGAGGAGCTTCCTGTTGGGTGTGGTGTCTGTTGGGGCTGGTTGTGTCTTGCTGAGCTCTCTTGGTGAGAGCCATGGTGTCCTTCCATGTGAAGGGCCCCTGAGGAGCCATCTCTGTCTGTTGTGTCCAGCAGATGATGCTGGCACCACAGGAACTTATGACAGGACTGTGTGAAAGAAGACTCTGGAGGGGCTGTTGCTGAGTTCAGCGTTGGCCTGTGTGATCAGGTAACTGATGGCAGCATAAAATGATGATGGCTGAACCAGCACAACACCAGGACACTGGCCTGCTCTGTTATGTGCTATGTGTTCATTAGGAAAAGGTGGTACAGCAGGTCAAGTTGGAGAGAAGGAGAGGTAAGAATAGGTTTTATGAAGAAACAAGATGCTTTTGGTATTTCCCAAGGGGTACAAGGATCAAAAATGACAAGCGGGCTTTAATGAAAGAAGAGCTGGTGAAGTTCTGACTCTTGCGAAAGGCAAACCAAAACTTAGATGCCTTCCCTGGTGCTGGAATTATTCCCATCCTCAATTGCAGGAAAGAAAGAGAATGGTAGAAAACAAACTAAATTTGTTGTTGTTATTTGTAACTTTACAGACTTGTAACACTTGTTACCCACAAGGGAAAATCAGGTCAAAGGCTGAGAAGAACTTTCTTACTGCGACAGTAACAAAAATTTCTGAAATCCTCTAAAAGTTTTAAGAACAGAGAGGTTTTGAGATGGTTTTGAGATGCAGTTAATTCAGTTCTGGAGGCCACTGATATTTCAGCCACACCCTTTGTGATTTTTATAAAATTTTCCAGAAAAGAAACTTTCAAACATGTTTGAATCTTTCTACCCAGGAAGCAAAGCTTTTAGGTAGTTGATCTCTGTGCAGCACATCAAGGAAACCAACATGGTTCTGATGTAAGGCCACAAAAGCTAACAAATTATGACAACAGAGTGGTTGGTTTGAGGTTGGTTTCATCTGGTTTTTTTTTTCTCTGAACTAAGATTTCTGATAGTGTGCAGCAAACACTGGTACTAATTTGTAAGCTGGCTATTTATTGATGCTCTTTGATCTGTTTGCTGTTGCAATTTAGATATTTATTAGTCATCTTCTAATGAATTCTGCAGCAAAACGTAAGTAATTGGGTTGGTCAGGGTTATTTTACACCCTGGAGTGGTGGAGTTTGTGTGGGTTTTTTGTTTGATGTGCGGTTTGTTGTTTTGTTTTGGTTGTGGTTTTATTTTTGTCAAGTGTTTGGTTTGAGAGCAGTTCAACTGCATCGGTCTTTACAGGACCACTTCTGCTAAATTTGGTTTTGGAAACAATCAGCTGAATGGGTGACATGTCTGTATATTCTCCAGAATCCTCTTTTTTTGTCAGAATGTGATGTGGAGAAAGGCCTTTCTTCCACCCATCTGTGATCTTTACTTCCTGCTGCAGCAAACCAACAACTTGCAATGGTTCTTGCATTCAGCTGAAATCTCCTACATCAGTGTTCTTGCCAGGTGTTCACCTCATTATGGGTTGAATTTGCTCCCAAAGTAGGTGGATTTGCCTTGTTTGTTTAAAAAAAAAAAGTCAGGAATATGAGAGACCGGTGGTTTTGAAGCTCAGTAAAACCTTTTTTGAGGAATCATCCTTGAAACTCCTCAGAGTTAGCTGCTCAAAGGGGTGTATTTGAAGGTTAGTGATTCCCAGGGGGGTTGACCGGGGGAGTTTTGTAAAATTAGCTATTCTAGTCTGCAGTGGAAATGGCTTTTGTTTGAACCAAGGCTTCACTGGTGTTCACAGAAAGGAGTTTCACATGGCAGCAGAACACATCCCTGAAGAAAATCAGCCATGAGGACTACCAGCCCTTTGTGTTGGAGGGGCCGACTGTTAGAGTATTTTCTGTGCTGAGATCAAAAATTCCCTTTTTCTGTGAAGCTGGGCCAGGGGAGGAGAGAAGTGTCTGGCTCCCTGCTCGGCCAGGCAGGAGCAGGAGGAGGGGCAATGCCTCTGCCTTCAGCCCCGTTTCACCCTCCTCCAGGGCCAGCATCCCTTGGACAAAAGAAGGGGCTGGTAACAACTCTTCGCTGTAGGTCCTCGTTCAGGTTGTAGTTGGAAGCACTTAGCAAAGCGAGTGGAAATCGTGAATAACTTGGTGTGACTGGAACGGTGGGGTCTGGGGGTTGTTTTTCCTAATAAATGTTTTCTGTAGCTGTCCCCCTGTCCAAATCAACTTGCTTGGAAACTCCAGTCAGTATTGCCATTGCACAGGTAAATCCCGCGGGAATTGCATGGGGGAATCCTGGCCTTTTCTGCACGGGAGGGACCGCAGTATTCTGAGGAAAGCAGGGTTCAGGTGAGGGACAGCTGGGCAGGGTGACGGCCTGCCTACGGTCTCTCTTACAGGACATCTGCATTTGGGAGCAGGTTTTAACGCCTGGCAGTAAGAAAGGTTGAAGCAGGAAGAAAAGATCAAAAAGAAAACCCCTCTTTGAAGTCACAGTCTCAGCAGCCTGTGAGTTTTTGCAGCAGCTGAATTGTGTTGCTCCTCTGTGCCGTGGTGAATGAATCCCAGGCATCGCTGCCGGGCTTTCCCGAGCCCTGTGTCAGGAGGGAAGCAGGGCTGCCCCAGCTCTGCTCCTGTGGGCTGTCGGCAATCCTGCCGGGGATCTGCGATGGTGAGGCTCCAGAGGAGGCACGTCTGGGCTTCCAGTCCAGCACTCAATTCTACATATTGCCCCTAAAAGCATTTGTGCAATATTTTGTGTACGCTGGAGAAAAAAGCAGAAAACTCGCTCCCAGAAATAGCGATGAATTTCTGTGCGAGCGAGTGACAGACAGAGTTGCTCGTGGTGTTTGGGTGGTGCAGGTCTGCCCGTGGCCTGTGTAGAAGCACTTGTGGAAAGATCACTATTTATGAGGAGGTTTAGAGCTGTTTCTCTTCCACGAGCTATTTACTACTTCAACTGAGCTAACATCTATTAAACATTCATTCCAAGTAAAATACCCTCAAGAGTCAATTTAGGTAAACTGTGCTACTTCTTTCTAGACTAAAAATTACTTTGCGTAACACACATAGAAAAATCCATTAATTTTTTCTGTTCCTCTCAGTCTTTATTATATGTTAAGATTAATTTCTTTTTTTATGAAGGAGTGGGGAAGGAGGGGAGAAGGCTCCTTTGTCAGCTGCATAAAGGGACAGTCAGCTTTTGTGTGCAAGAGTTTCTTTAATCATGTCTTCAATTTTCTTCTATTTTAAGATGAATGTGTTATCACGGCTGCCAACTCTCACACTCCTATTGTCATAAACAATAGTCTAATAACCTTTGGGGCTTTGGCATTTTCCAACCTGGCAGCCAAGTGAACGTGTGGGAGAATGTCGATGGCAGTGGCTTAAGTCCTGTCACCTTAGCCCAGTATTGCTGTCTCTCTCTCACAAGTTCAGCTCTATGTTTGGGTGTTACCCACTATTTCAAACCCTAAAGTTTAAGACTGAGCTGTTAAGAGGTAGGTCACCAAGTGGACGTCAGGCTTAGGGAGGTGTCATTAAGGGACGGGACCACAGCCCACGGGCGTCAGGCAATATTTTCTCCTTAGTCTCTAGTATATTTTTGGTGAGACTACAAAGGTTTTGACAGGCTAGATGTTCCTGTGCTATGGCCTGATACTTTTTTACCGGGATGCTTTAAAGAGGAGTCATGGGAGCCCGCCTCAGTCAGCACTGTGTGTGTGGGGCTGTGCCACACAGGGCTGCGGGGAAGAGGACACTGACAAAGAAATCTCTGTATATGTTGCCATCACAGGTTTCCAGAGCGTCACGAAAACAAAAGTGTTTAAATTGGGTCTCTTCGAGGGTGTATGGGAGTGGGGAAGGGCACTAACTACTTGTTCCCAGTGTTACGCGTGGCAATAGTGTCCCATTTTAGACTTTCCCTGACCTGAATCTGTCATCTGTAAGAAAAGGCTGTTTAAAAGTGCATGGAGCCCAGGGAAGGTTTTTCCCAGCCTTCCCTGTACACCATTGAATTCTCTTTATGTTAATGGGTGCAAGTAAAATACAAACAGCATGCTGACTGTAGTAACTGAGTAAATGTTATGACTGGTGGGTGTTTTAAAAAGAAAAAGCAGTGTTAAGGAAGGGCTGTTTTTTCTTTGTGAGATTATGGTTTGCCAGTCTCGGGGAGTATCGTAGCTCCATCAGATGCTGCTCGTGAATCAGAACAGGAGATGGAAGAGCTGTTAAAGGGGCTGATTCTAACAGACGGAATACGTACAAGATGAATTTTGAATGCTGAGGTGGAGCTCTGCTTCAGTCGTGGGTGCTTGTAGAGGGCTCGTTGGCGCTGTGCACGGGAGTGAATGCGGAAAGTCTGCGTATTCTGCCGTTTCCCTTCTTCGGCAGAAGAGATGGGTGCAAAAGACCTGTGGGTGCCCTTGATGAGCCTGTCGGGTTGGCACACCGATGCCCATTCCATGTCCAACAGCAGCAGCTCAGCTCGGTGCTGTATTTGAGCGGTATGCTCCAAATGCCCCCAGTGCTGGTATCGCGTCTCTTCTCGTTCAAAGCACGGCTAGATAGTGATCATACAATATCATGCGACTGGTACAGGAACTGTTGCTGCTGAGGCGCTGTTCCTGATACGATTGAATTGCGTTGCTGCTGTGTTAACAATGGGGAGAATTGATCCCAGGTCATGCAGGAACAGGATTCTTGGCGTGGCTGTGACTGCCTTGCCTTTCTTGGGCACTGCAGAGCATCTGGAATAGAAGCTGGAAATGTGAAGGGGGGGATTTGAAAATGGGGATCTGGAAATAGCAGTGTGAATACTTAAAAGTGGTAGAGTGGAAGAAAATTCACAAAGTCCTTGTTTTTAATCTGTTTGCATAAAGGGACAGTCCTGGTGCACCACTGAAGTGCTGGTGTGGTGGGTATCCCAGCAGTTACTGTCCTTTTCCAGAGAGCCAGTGTATGGTTGCCACCCTTTCTGTTCACTCCGTGTGCATGCTTCATCACTTCAAGTTCAGCCACCTCTAACTCGCTCATGCAGGTCCTTTTGATTAGTTAATTTACTGTCCTTATTGAATGTCATTCTGAAATTAAAAGGCTGGCGTCTGAGAGCTTCAACACGGGCGCTTTGCTGGGCCCATTTGAAATCAAGTTATTGAACTGCTCTGTTCCATCAGGTGTGGTCTGGTCTCCTGAGTCTTGAGGAGGTTGGTTGCAGGAAGAGGAGAATGTTAAACCTATTCCAATTTAATAATCTATGTTCAGAAAAGGGTAAAATTGCTATTTAGGTAAGTAGCTAATGAGAAACCAGTTTTTAAAGGAATCGCGAAGTCTGCAAAGACACTTTGGCAATTTTTCATGGCAAGTTCAAGTACTAAATTAATGCCGTTTTCAAGGTTTTGATTTCTATGGCTGGTTTTACAGTCCTGCTTCAGTCTGTAGGATAGAGCGTGGTGCTGTACAGGAGTCAGCCTGGGTGGTTTGTTTCTGGTGGTGATCTGGGGCTGTGCTCCCAGCCCAGTCGGCTCCGCGCTGCAGAGGCTGAGCACCCTTCCTGGGGGAAGGGGACCCTGCTGTCTGCTTGGTGCTGCGAGGAATGGAAAAAAAATTGTTGCTGATACTCCTAGGTGAGATATAGAATGGATGTCTAGGATTAGAGAAAGATAACCATGCGTATAAACCAGGCGATAAAGATGCTGCAGGTTCTACACAGTCTTTCATAGATACACACTGAAAACTAACTGGAGAACTGCTCGCCATGGCTAAAGGTATGGCTGTGTTATGATACTGGCTTGGAAATAATCCTCTAACCCGCATTCTGGAGAGCTCAAGCGGTAAATTCATGTGGCCTCCAAAATGGAAGGTCCAAAATTAAGAACCGTCTTTTCAGCAGGTCTGGAGGATGTGTCTTATTCCTCACCACCAGTTTTAATCAGTGGGGTGATTAAAAAAAAACAAAGCAATGACAAAAAACTGGCTGAGTTTTCCAGTTATTATTATTATTAGGCCTAATATGTGAAGGATTTTGCAGGTCAGTATTAATGTAAATGTCTGGTGGTTATGGGTGACAGCCTGTGCTTTAGATAAGCTTCTGTAATTCACTTGTTACCACAGGTCAGCTGCCGGCTCCCCCTTGGTGGGTGCCAGACACTTGTAGCCGTAGCAAATTCAAACGCCAGAAAAAGAATCAATAAACCTTCCATATTATATTCTGAATTTTTAATAAAAGCCATTGGGAGCACTGCACAATGCAATGGGGCACATTCTCTACAGCAGCTAGAGAAGAAATATTCGTCATGGGCAAGGAAGTATTGATCTTGCTGAAGCTTATCCATTTCTTGAATGCTGTTCTTCTGAAGAGCCTGAATTGTGTTTGAAAGATGCTTTTCAGGACCATGGTGTTTGATTGGGTGGTTGTTGTTGTTGTTTTCTATATGCAATTCTTATCAGATGCATAAGAGAATTTAAATTTGTTGTGGAAAGAATTAAAGCCATTGGAGATGTAAGTCTGGGTAGAGCCATGTAATCAAGAGATGTTGGGAAATTATGAATAATGCTGCTGTATTTTTCCTGAACAGAGCAACTGGGATAAAATAAGGCAGGAACAGTCTGAAAGTACCAACTTTCTATGTGTGTTTTTAAAGGCAAATTGGAAAACAAACATGTCATCAGTCACAGACTTCTTCACCTGCAAAATGGTTCTGAAATCTTACAGTCAGGCTTTTGGACTCTAAGTATTCCCTCCTTTGGGTTTGACCAGATGACCTCTGGAGGTGCCTTGCAAGTTTAAGTTGCTCTGACTCTCCATCTCTTTTTCTCTGGCCAAAACTCTTTGGTAATTTTAATTTCAAATAATTTTGTTTTCCATGAAGTTCTGTTCTGTGGAGAATATGCTGCTTCTTTAGAGCATGCGGTGGCTTTTCCCCCACCCTTAATAGAGATTGTGAATAGAAAGGTATGAATTGAAGGAGGACTGTGCTGCTGAAAAGAATGTCAATACTGTGGGTGTGTAATCAGAAGTTAAGATGAGATGGCGCTGGCATCAGCGATGAAAAGAGCTCTGTTGTTTGGCACAGATTTGCTTGAAATCAATGGCAACTGTATCAGCATTTTTTGGCCCTGTGTTTTTTCAGTCTTTTATATATTCCATACATTCACTGAAGTCTAGCAGAAACTTCTCCTTTGAGAGTTATTTCTATACAGTACAACTGTAGTGCAATCTCCCTAATTTTGTCATTCGTTTTGTATTGAAAAGGTAACCCCACTGTTGACAAGTTATTAAGATTTCTGCACTCAAAGGTCAGTTCCCCCTGGAGTCTCCTTTCCTCTGGAAGATGGCATATATTAAAATTTTATAACAGTTCCCATTAGTTCCAGTCCTATAATCTTGGGATCCATCTGGCTGCCCTTCTTCACAGCCTATCAAGTGCAATAAATGCCTTAGGTGAGCAATAAAGAGATGGGAATTAGATTCTTCTAGGCAAGACTTGTTTGCACAGAGGTTTAAAGTTGGCGGCAGCTCTGCTGATGAGGCTCCTTCCAGCCCAGGTGAGAGGAGCTGCCAACACTTCCACGTGTCAAAGAGCTGATCCTGTGGGATGAGACTCGGGGAGTGTGGACATGTGTGGATGCGAGGCTGCACCTGCAGCCACAACTTTTCACTTCACTGTCTGCTCCTTGTACACAATTAAAAAAGAAATACACTTTTCTTAGTGTAAGTATGAATAGGTAACTTCACCAAGGTGTCAAAAGGAAAAGAACATTTCCAAGAATGAATATTCCATTCCCAGGGGTGGTTTCTGTCCTATCCACTTCTCTCCCCATGTCTTTGCTCTGGATTTGCTTCTCTTTTCGGTCAGTGCAGCCCTGGGGAGAGCTGGCATTGGAGAGTCCCTCCCCACTGTTAGGAAGGGGCTCCAGCACATCCAAGAATATGCTTCCTTTGATTGTGGGCGAGCAGACTGGCCCTGGTAGTCTAAGCGAGCCCTGTGGGCTAGCAGTCGTGGTGGGAGTGGAGTCCAGAGCAGAGGCCAGCATTCTGCTTGTCCTTCACTCGCTGTAAGAGGAGGGAACAGAACAAACATCTGTGGCTGAAAAACTGGATTTCAGATGTTTCCATCAGAAAACTTTAGATAAGGTCAAGGCAATTATTTTTTTTCCTACAGACTTACTCCACTGTGACTAACACAATGGTCTGGTGCCTCTGGAGACTATTATGCCCCTGGACATTATTATGTGGTAATAAGATTAGCTTAAAAGCTTGGAGAAAGTCACTAAATTCCTATTTTCAGTGTGGGATAAATTTTTTCAAACAGCAGGACTTTTCATAATTGATTGCATTTTTTAAAATGTCAGGCGGTGTCCTGCTAAGTTTATTGATGAATGCAGTGGGTGAAGTGTAGTATTAAGGGGAAAAAAGAACACAGCGTCTAACAAACAAATCACGGTTTTTCTTTTAAATCTCCTCTTGTCATGGTCTCTTTGAAGGATGCTGCAACGTGTCTCCGAGCACCGATATCCCGGCTCACCGGGGTCTGGGAATGAGTGAGGTGTCAGTCCTCTGGGCCAGCTCTTCACCAGGGTGGGGGCTGCCAGGGCCAGGCCTCCATCCTGAGACTGTTTGGATGAGCTGCTCCTTTTCACTTCTGTAAAGAAGCCAAACCGTCAAATGCCTTAACACCGAGGAGATTTATTGAGTTACACAGCGGCTGTGAAGGGTGTAGATAGCTCCCATCACCACCACTTGATCTGATGCGTGCCCCGCTGGGACTGATTGATCACTCGGTGCTTCTGGGTGGAAACGTGTGTGAACTGGACCGAGGTGCTGATTGAGCTGCCCAGGCTGCGACAGAAACGTGTGACAGCTCCAGCACGGGGTGATCCTGTGCTCCTAAATGTGATGGCTTTGCTGAGGTGGTGCTTGCTTTTTTTTGCGTTAGGGGAGAGGGAAAAGAGTTAGTATCTTAACAGCTTTCTCACTTCATGCAGGTGTTGTTTGCCCAGCAAAACAAGCAAACGTGGCAAGTGACTTCTCTCCTATTCCCCTCTTCTATGTCTGTGTAGAGCTCCAGACCTGCAACCTTCTGTTCTCATGGATAAATGAATAATTAACCCAAAGGAAGATACGTGGATTAAATTTCTTCAGAATGTCACAGTGTCCTGTGCAGATCGTTCCAGCTCAGCTAGAACAGCAGATACCTGTGCAATCAAACCCCTCTGCCTTTGGGTGTCTGGGAGTGTTTGGTACCACCACGCGCTTCTGGAACAGAAGCTTATGGCTCGTTTTCTAAAAAACTCTGGCATTTTTCACGTAGCTCTCCTCTTTGAAAAGCAAAACCAGGCACTTGAGGATTAGGAAATGCCAGAAAGAATTATGCCACATGGACTTAGCCAAGCCTTCTAGTTTGTGTGGCTTATGATGCTGTCTTTTAGGAGGTGGTCCCAGGCCTTTTTTCTGTGACAAGAGGACCTTTGCCACCTGAGGTGGCAATGTCATCACTCTTTTTGAGAGCATGTGGGTTTGTAGATGACTCCATAGCTTTCCTGCAGCAAAGGCCAAACCTTGCAACAGCAGAAGTGACTGTGGGAACTCTGCAGCCTTCTGAAGTTAATTCATCTCCACACTGTGTGCAGCAGGGACTCCAAACTGAGGCAAAACTGGGCTGCGATGTTTTCCTTCTCCAGTGGCTAAACCAGTGGGAGGGCGTGTTGAAGAACCACCTCAGTGCAACTTTGTTACTTTTAGAAGAGTGTTTGTTTTCCTCCGATGCTAAATATTTACACAGATGTTTTCCTGTTTTATAAATATTTGTCTGGATGCTTCACTGTTCAAGTGCAGTCCTTGATGCAATTCACTAAACTTCTCCTTAAGTTTAAAAACATCCCCAACCGTAAAGATTTATGTTCCCATCTAGTAATGCAATTTACAGTATTATAAAGGATCTAAAATTAGGTGAAAAATCAATTCTCTTTATAATCAAGGGAATTGCAAAGAACAAAGCATTTGACAGTGCAAGCTGTGTGTAACTGTGATGGAAGTTTCACAATACTTCAGCCCCAGGGTATCGCTTGAGCATTTTAAAGATCTTGGAAATCTGCATAGCTATATCTTTTAATCAAAGAAAAGTTGTATTTAAAAAATCCATGACCTTATTTTGATCTGGTTGAACAAACAGTGACTGAAAGCAAGTCTGTGCTCTGACAAGTCCTTCCTACCTCCACGTGTGTGTTGCGGATTTACTGTAAGGGTCTGATGTGGTTTCTTGGTGTGCAGCAGCTCTACTAGGGATAACTCTCACAGGAGTCACTGGAGCACCTCGGGAAGCGAGGGAAGGCTCCGGCTTGGGGAGCCACTGGAGTCCTGCAGGACCTGGGGAAATGCTGCTCCATAGCCATAAACTGATTTTAACTGAGCAGATAGTTCTGGATGGATACTTTGTATAGTGGGTGTTTGGCTCTCTGTGATTGCAGGATGTCCACGAGGAAGGTGGTAAGTGCTCGCTGCGTTGGCTGCTGGTCAATAACAGCTAAGTAGCAAGCAACATTCTTCAGTAGATATTGATTTCCATTTTTATTGCATGCTTGTGGCCGGCCTTTGGGTGCTATTTCTTCTTTTCCATTTGGCCTTATATGACCAAAATCTCATGGATAGAAGATTTTCCCTGAGTGGCAAAGAAAATGCCTCCTTTAATAAAGTTTTGTCCCTTGTTGCTCTAAAAGGGAGATGAGGCGAGATTTTCTTCCCTTTTTTGAGGGAAGAAGGTAGGCTTGGTCTAATAATGATCACTGTAGTAATTATCACCCTTTTTGGAGCAGCTGCAGACATTGTGCAGGGAAGTTTGGGTACGCTTGACTCAGCAGTCCAGGTCTACTTTCTTCCTTCCCTTGCCAGCTGAATGAATCCCCTCCCAACTCAAAACGCATCTGTTTGCGTTGGAGCCAGAGCTGTGTGCATCTTCTGCATTTCACCTCCGCTCCACCAGACCCTGTTCCCGAGGAGTGGACTCAGCTGTCAGGGCTGGCGATGGGAGTGACATTGCAGGGCTGCCAAAAGAGGTTGGGAAGCGGCCAAGGTAGAGGCAAGACACAAGGGCTGTGAGAAGTTTGGGAAAGAAAAAGAAATGCCAAGGCAAAGTCAGAGGTAGGCAGTTGGAAAAGAGGTTCACATGAAAGGTTTGCAACCATTTAACCTTTGTCAGGCTAAACGAGATAATCAGAAAATGTATTTATTACTTTTAGCACTTTCTGTGTTTGGGGGCAGGAAACTTAGGAGTGACTGATCTAGTTCTAAGGCTAATTAATACCAGTGCTGTTTGTAAATGGGGAGAGCAAAATGACGTTTTGATGTCTTGGAGCTTTTATCTTGCTGTTGGGGGAGTTTGAAGCTGTTGTTTTGGGAAGAATAGATAACAGAAGAAATTTCAAAGGTAAGAAATGGAAGACGAGAGTACTGGAGATGAGACTAGAAAAGGCAACTTCTGCTCTGAGCTGGCTTTTGGTTATTGCTTCAGCTGCTAAGGGAAGGCAAGGCCAACATCTCTGCAGCTTCCAGCAAAGTTAAACTACAACCTGTGTGGCCAATAAGAAAAGCATGCTATTGTTAACAAACTAAGAGACTGGGTTAGAGTCTGTGTCAACAAGCTTGTTTCCAAACTTCTTGTGGCTTTCCTAGACAATTTTATATAATGGGCAAATTTGAAGCGTTTTCATTTTGGAGATCAGGGTGAAGCAAAGACTAATTTTCCTAGCAAACTGCAAAGTTTCATGCAACAAGAAATACTCATTGTAAAGGGCAGCAGATAGATAAGCTGAGCAAAAAAGGAAGGTTAATACCTTTAAAATTGCACAGCAATTTTAATTAAAGTTTTAATTTAAAAATACTGCAGAGAAATTATAATCCACTTTGAACAGTCACAAGGTAAAAGCAACTTTAAATATTTAATTTTCTCAGTGCAATCTCTGCTCGAGCNGGGGGGGGAATCTCCAGATACCATATGCCTGAGTTCAGATGTGTTCCCTGACTGAAAGGAGTTGTTCAGGAATTCAAAAATACCAAGGAGTGGAAGATAAGGTTTTAAAGTCCTCCCTGTTTATCACTGTATTCTACTGAGGCACCTTGCCACTGAGGAACATCATTATAACAACCAGACTAAACTCGCAGTGATTTGTTTTGCCTTTCTTGAGTGTCCCTTAAAGGAACACATGGGAAGTACTACACCCCCATCAAAGATGTTTGTCTCCGTATTAATAGTTACTCTGTAGGCAGCGTGGTAATGAGATGTTTGAGAGCTTGCAGTTTGTTCGAAGGGTTTGACCAGCCAAAGTTGTCATGCGTTGCAAGTGGCTCCCTGTAAAGTCACTTACGGGTGCAGCTCCCAGTTGCTGTGTGCTGCTTAATGTAACTATGGTCTTCTAAAGCCCGTCTTTTGCCCGTAACGTGCAGGAAGCGGCAGCGATCTTCTATCCTTTGTTCTAAACTGCTTTGTCTGAGGTAACCAGACTTTCTGGTACACGCCAGCTCAGTAAGGCAGTGAAGTCACAGGGAGTCACGGAAGGATCTGCGAACAAGCTTTGCTCAGTCTTAAGAGAAGGCTAAAGGGACACAGTCTTAGTGCTGTCATCAGAGGAGGTGAAGCCGGGTCTCTCTTGGAGGCACAGCAGTAGCACAAGTGGCAACAGGCACAATCCTAGAATCATTTTGCTTGGAAAAGACGTTTCAAAAAGTCCAACTACTAACCCGGTACTACCAGGTCACCACTAGCCCATGTCCCTCAGCACCACATCTCCACGGCTTGGAAACCCCTCCAGGGCTGGGGACTCCACCACTGCCCTGGGCAGCCTGGGACAGCTCTTCACAGCCCTTGCAGGGAAGAAATTTTTCTGGACCTGCTTTGAGCTAGGGATTGGAGTGGAGACCCTAAGGTCCTTTTCAACCACGATTACCCTGACCAGAAAATTGACCTGATTAATTGTATTGCAGACCCAGTGCCATTTGAGTTCAGTGATTCGGTGTCCTGTCAGATACCAAAGTGTCAGTGACTGAGAACCAAAGAGCTCCTTTGCAGCGTCACTGTCTAACGTGGTATAGGTATATTTGAACTGCTCTGAGATTGGTTTTTTTCTTGGGCGACCTGTCTCACTTGGAAGCATAATCTTGGCAGAAGCCTGAAGTGGGAAAGATGGTTGCAGATTACTTACCATAGATAGAAGGAACGTAGCTGCTCAGAGACTGAAAGAAGAAGAATGGAAAGAGCAAGCTGAAGCTTCATATCTGAAGGAATAGCTAAATAAGAGGTACTGCAGAAATCACTTGACTGAAACAGTTTTCTTAACATGGTGCCAAATGCCCATGTTCCTGAAAAGGGGAAAATTAAGAGCCAGCATGCAGGGTAGTTCAGGTAGGAAATCTAATTTCACGCCAGGCTTTCTAGCTTGTGGTACAAATCTCATGAGAAGAATTGGAGTTTTCCTCTGGCAAGTATTAAATATTTGTCTGTGGTATTTCTACCTTCAATTAAGTTAATGTCTCTGTTTATGTGCTTCATTTAATAACATATTACACAAGTGAATCATTTGAAGAATTCTTCAGTGAAATATAGAAATAATTTTCATGTAACATCAGCAGATGAACAACTTACTTTGATGTAGTGCTCTAACTCAGTATCCCAGGTCAGTCTTTGTTGATGTACTTACTCCAAAGTTGAGGCAATTTAGAACACTGAACGGTCTGGCCGTGTGTTCCATCTCATTACAGGCTCAGTGCCACAGCAGCCAAGCACCTGGTAACTTTATCTCCTGGTTTTTGTAGAGGGCAGAATCGATGGGTGAAATTTGTGTCTTGGCTCCAGAGCCAAGTACATGGCCCACCGGGACAGGTCTGGATGGCTGTGATTGCAGGCAGCGCTTGTCACTGGAGCAGCACGATCCTTGTAAAAGGACACATCTTTTCAGAACGTTTTAGAACCTTTGTATGTCTTTTCCATAGGTAGCCAGGGCTGGATTCGATACCACAGGTCTATGTGGAGAAGCATTTAAAGGTCTGTCACTGACTTTGATGTGGTGAGGACGTGCATTTCCTGTAAGCCGTGTCCTCTGGTGTTTGTTTCTGTGGTTGAGTGCCATCACTGCTGGCTTACTGGCACAGCTTTCTCGTTGTGGTTTTGACTCGCAGCTGCGGTGGGTGGTTCGTTTATTGCGCTTTGTGTAAGTTTGTCTTTAAAGACAGATGAGTGTAGGGGGGTGTAGGTGAAGCCACGTGCAATGTGTGCCCAAGCCTTCGGGGTGTTCTTGCCTGAACTTCATTAAATGCTCTCCTACCAGGCAGTGCTGTCAAGAGCAGCAGTTGTGCTGTTCCTCGTGTGTGGTGGTTGGCAGTAGGACTTCTATCAATGCTGGTGATACAACTTGTCTTTTTTTGTGTGCATTATTTAGGAACTGGGAACTCCTTCCCTCCACCTCCAAACTCTGTAACAGCCAGCAGAGCTGAATTGTTTTACCTTTTTGTTGTTGGTGTATGCTGACAAAGAATGATGGTGACTCGCAGATTTCACAAGGAAGACACAACTTCTGTGTATATTCAGAGGTTACTTTTAAAAGAGCTTAAGAGACAGTTCTGTGTCAGAAAAAGTTTTATGAAAGTATCTTGCTTCTCATCTGTATCAGTAGTTGGCAACAAAGATGTTTTTCATGTCCCAAGAATTCCTGAGGGAGAGAAACATTTGAAAACTCTTGGTGGCTGGGATTCCTAGAGCTTGTTTTCAAAAGTGATGTTAAGCCAAAGCCTTGGCATGATGTCAGGAGAAAGCAGCTCCACCATGACGTTGCTGACAAAGCTCTGTTGGTCCCAGGGCCCGGGTTAGGATCTGTGTGGGGCTGTGCTATGTCTTGACACATCAGGACCCAGCTTTGGTTGCTCAGTGGAGCAATGTTCCCGTGGAGCATGGACACACCAGCAGAGGAGTGGGCAGGCACTGGCACCAGCGGTACGTCTGGCACTGATGGGATCTTTGCCGACAGCATGCTGCAATTCTTCTGTGAATTGATTTGATACCAGAAATAGCTACTGGCTTCTTCAAGGGCTGAGGCTGCCATGGTATGGGGGTACTGTGGTTGCAAGGCCCTACCTACCAGTAGGAAGACAGATAGATGACAGTCAGGTGGAGCTGGTAGAAATGAATCTAGGAAAGAAATGAACATTTCCAATATAAATCTAATTTGGCTGGCAGAGCTGCCTCTCCTTTAGGGTTTTGTGGTGTGTGCAGTTGGAGCTGCAGCGTGCTCATATCCCTTGCTGATGTAGCTGAGACCATGGCAATGTGTGCTTGGCCTAAGTCACGTGAGTGACTCTCCAAACATTTGATCAAGGATCTTGAAAAGAAAATAGAAAGAAAGTAAATTACAAGAAGGCAAGAAAGGCTCATGCTCTAACTCAAATCCATGGAGAACTTGGGACTGGCTCCAGTCAGAAAGCAAGGATGGCCATTGCCCAGTAGCCCCCAAGGATGAACAAGCAGCTTCTTGGGAGTCCTGGCCAGCCATAGGGGATTTGGTTCTTCCTGAGAAAGGGATCAAGCATGTTGGGGGAGCAACTAGGAATTGAGAGCACAATGCCTTGCAGCAGTATCAGTTGCTCCCTTTCTTCTACTCCTGTCCTACCTGAAGGAGCAGCTTAACTCTAAAGCTCTGTCCCAGTTTTGGGCTCAGCATGGCCCCAAGAACATTTCTGTGTAGTAGATAAATTCATTTTTTCTCACGCTGCTAAGAAGCCCTGAGCCAACTTGTAGTAAGAATACCTTCTGGTTGCATTGCAAATGCAGGAGCTAAGTGGCGAATGGGAAGTTCTTCCTCACGGTTGTTCCCCATGTGCCTATCTTTGGATTAGCAGCAGAAAGCAGCTTTTCTACTAGGATCGTTTTTATGCTGCAGGAAAAGCCGTTATGGCCATCTGTTGAGGAAAATGAGCAGTTTGCAATATGTTACATCTGTAAATGGATAAACTCTTCCAAGCACTACACGTGTTTATATACATACTTTGGTGTAATTGAGGATAACTGACGAATACAACTTGCTGCTTCATTTCCAAGGAACAAGGGATAGGACAAGAGGAAACAGCCTCAACTTGTGCCAGGGGAGATTTAAGTTGGACGCAAGGAACAATTTCTTCCCTGAAAGGGCTGTGAAGGGCTGTCCCAGGCTGGGCAGGGCAGTGGTGGAGTCCCCATCCCTGGAGGGGTTTCCAAGCTGTGGAGATGTGGTGCTGAGGGACATGGGTTAGTGGTGCCCTGGCAGCGCTGGTCTCTTCCAACCTACGCGATTCAATGATTTCCCTGTGGCTGGTAGCCAGTGTGCTTTTACAGGGTGGATGGCAGGTAACTGTAATTTCAAATGTACTTTCTGTAGGTGTAGGTGATAGTGCAAGGATTAATGTAGTAGATTCTTAATCTTTCTTGTTGTTCAGAACTGGCTGATTATTTCAGCAATTATTTTGGCTCGGATGTATTCTGAAGGCTCTCAGCTGGGTTCATTTGATGGCAGAATTGCGGCTGCTACACCTTGCAGTACTGGGGCTGTTTGATTTTGTTCCAGGCTTATCTTTCTCTGAAGTATAGTGGAATATCAATTGAACTTCAGTTCTTTAAGATTCTTGGGTAAGTAACTATATTGTAGGGCTTCAGAGTTCTTGTTAAGACAAACACTGTTTCATTTTCCCTTTAATACCTAATTGAGAAAACGGATTTTAAAAAGCAGCAAACATATCCTCAGAGACTGAACTCTTTTTTTTTTTTTTTTCCCCCTGTGTTTCATCTGATATGTGACTTAGTATAAGCAGCAAACTACAACAGCAAAGCTAAGAACATGGTAATGGCTCTTAGTGATAAGCAGTCGAATTAGTGTCACATGCTGGTAGCTTTGAGGTTGTTGATTAGAGAGAGATTCAATTAAATTTCTGTGATTTACTGTGGTTACATGTCACTTCTATTCACAAAGCACACATGGCTTGTGTACAGTAGGTTATTTTTTGTGTGGAAACCCTCAGTGTGATGTTTGAAGTGGTTTCAATGGTCCTGAGCTTTTCCACGTACCAGTGCCCCGTCCCCCCTCCTGTTACTCAGTCCTGCTTGTAAACCCCAGCTCATGGAGTCCTGTTATGGGACAGTCTGAACTTCGCTGGAATTTCTTCCCTTTTTAAATACATTTCTCACAACTTTAATAGTTGTGAGAGAGGCTGTAGAACATCAGTTCTAACAGCTTTGCAGATGGAAGCGAAATGACAAAACCCCCCACTTTCCTGGATGTTTTCTGAGATCAAATATGCCGTTTTCACAATTTGGAAGGGGAACACTGGGACTGTTGAACGGTTTTGGTTGGCAGCATTGAGCAGTAAGTGAAGGATTTGGACGGGCATGTCAAAGGAGCCAAGACTGGATAAGAGGACAACAGTGGGGCTGGCTCTCACCAGTGTGTCAGCACATAGATGAGTCAGTTTTCCATCTGGCTTCTACATTGCTCCCAGTAAAAAAAATTCTGTTACCCTAGTAAGATATCACACTGTCTTAGGAGGCGTCGTTTTATAAACGGTACAAGATGGGTACAGAAGCCTGCAAGCCAGCCTTGCCACAGGACAGGCAGCCCAGTCCAGCAAACCGAAGTAAGGCAGACTTTGGTGAATTCTGTGAACAAATCTGTTGCTTGTCCACTGAAAGCACTGGTTCTGCGGAGGGCCCACTTGTCTGCGTTTATCCCTGGCGAAGTTATTCTGATCTCTTCTCTGTTCAGTCTCCTGTCTCTTGTATTAATGACTTTTAGATTTCTCTCCCGTTGTCAGCGGGAACTTTGCGAAGTAAGAGGTGACTGATGGCGTTAGCTACGTACTAAAGGAATAAGGGAGAGCCCTGGATTTGTGTTTCTAGTAGAGGGTAGTAGAATACATGTGTGTTAGCTGCTGACTCGTACAGGTGCTTTGCGTTGCACTGAGTGAGTCTGACTTCAGTGGGGCCTGCCCCAAGCTTCTGGAATTGGGCACATCCCAGCATCTCCCGGTGCTCCAGTTACCGTGAGGTTTTTCCCTCCCTTACCTGAGACAGGGTTGTTTGTGCAGGTGCAGCACACGTCTGTACGGTGTTCCGTCATACATCGGATGTCTCGGTTCCTTTACAATGACTTTCCCTTCTCCCCGTGCAACTGAACCAGCTGGTTCTATGGTAATGAGTCCTTTTGAGCTGTCAGGGTGGGTATATTTCCATTTGTGCTGCTGGCACGTTGTTCTGAACCTTCTCCCCTTCTGTCCAAATAAATTACTTACACTATCAGATCTGCCTCCTTGTTCACAATAGTGCTGCTGTGGAGTCTCCAGATCCTCCTTCCTCACTGGGTTTATTGCTCGTTTTGCAGAGGGCTCTTTCAAACTTTGGTAGGTGTAACTTTAAGCCCCATTAATTGTTGTATGAGTCAGAATCAAAAGGAAGGAGGAAAAATCGTATTTTTAATTGCACAAACTATCCTGTGGAGGGGTCTAGCTAACCTACTGACTTCTCGTTATACAGTAATTTATATTCAAATTAATTTTGACAGCTGGCATTTTGTCTGCATTACTGGGATCATTTAAACTTCTGTAGCAATTTATAACGTAGTTGATGTTGACCAGAACAATTTTTTAATACTGAGAGGAGGAGAGTTTTGTGATTAGAGACATGGCTGATAATCAGGAGTGTGGGAGTGTGGTCAAAGATAAGTAATGGAATGACCACGCTTGAAGATAGTTCTGATTTCTCCTGAGAAGCAAGTTTCAGAGATGCACAGAGAAAGGCCAAGAGACAATGGTCACAGCTGCAAACAAGGTACAGAAATCAGGGAAAAAATAGTTCAGAGTGAGATTGGTGAAATAATGTAATAGAAGTTACAGAAACCTCTATGCTATGAAAATGCTACAGTGGAAAAAATGTTGGTTTATAGAGGAAATGGAGGTCACTGAACATCAGCTGCTGCAGCCGATCCCTGGTTCCCAATCATTGCATCTGTAGTGAAGACACGGCTGCTTTCTGGGCTCTGTCTTGGGTCCTGGGCCAGCCAGGAGTCTTAGCAAGTTCCTGATTAAGCACAGGGAATGTTAATTTAATCGACTTGCTGAATCAGGACCTCCTGATGAATTCCCATCTTTCTTCATTTGCACAAAGCTTGTGTGCCAGCCGCGCAGCTGAGTGAGGAGGAAGGGTTTGCTCTTCACAACCCAGGAAGCCTTGATGCCAGCAGCTGATAGAGCAATTCAGTGAGACTGGGAATTCCTGATCACATAAAGTTTCAAAAAGAGAAATGATTGCTTATCTCAATTAGTATTTCTCCCAAAGGGGTCCGTGGCCTACATTCTGCAGGAGCTAAACAGGCAACTCGACAGAAGAACCTTTAAAAACTTTTCTACCTGAACACTCAGCATAATTTCATCCTTTTCTATGAAACTTGCTCTTACTGTATTTTGTGTAACTTGGCCATCATAGTGGGAGATAGAAGGACATAGTCTTCAAGAAATGCACGTCTTTGCAAGGTGCTGTGGAGGAGCAGTCTCTTCATACTTCACCGGGACAACTTGCAAATAGCACTAGTTACCAGAAATGCTGGGCTCCTCTCTGTCCTTTGTTTTTCTGCATGGTTTTGGAGCCAAGGAGCCCGTATCACAGATGAGTACTGACCTGTGCTAGGCACAGGAAAAACAGCAGATCACAGAGGCAATCTCGACCCTGAAAAGTTTACTATTTGATTGTCTCCTGCTTAGTCACAGAGTAGTAGAGATTGGAAAGGACCTCTCCAAATCATCTATTCTAAACCTCTGCTCAAAGCAGGTTGCTTAGGGCCATGTCCAGACAAGTTTTTGGGTATTTCCAAGGATGAAGACTCCACAAATTCTCCAAGCAGCTTGCTCCAGCTTTCTACCAACCTTGCAGTAAAACGTTTCCTTTTCTTTAAGCAGAATATTCTGTATTTCAGTTCATGTCAATTGCCCCTTGTCCTGTCACTGAGCACTGCTGAGAAGAATTTGGCTTCATGTTCTTTACCCCCTCCAGGAATCTATATACATCAGTAAGATCTGACTGAGCCATGAGCATTTTAACTTCTACTAAATGAGCTCTAAGTATGTCAGATGTAGAATATTTTGGGGAGAGTACAACTGTCTTCTAAGGTCCTCACTTTTTCTTTGGATTCCCTGGGGTATGTGGTGCTAGCAAGGTCTTCCACACCTGTTTTTGTTTGGGTTTTGTTGGAGTTTTTGTTTTGTTTAACATAGTACATGTTTTCATTCCAGCACAGTGTGCTTTAAGGTTGTTTTTTTCCAGCTGGGCCTGCCTTCTTCCTTGCTGTCTTGCGATGGAGAGGTGAAACTATAAGGCCTGGTCTTGCTTCTCCTCTGTGCAGTCCCGTGCTGGCTGGTGAGCTTGTGTGGGAAGTGTGTGAGGATCTGCTGTCTTCCTCTTTTCCAGAGGAAATGCCAGAGAACGTATGTGTCAGTGACTGGGAAGCTCCAGCAGAATGTGACTTAGTTCACTTGCTTTCCTATCTACACGATTGCTCTCCTCTCACAGATACAGTTCTTGCTCGGTGAATGTTAAAATCCACGTCGACATTGAAGGAATAATGAGGCTCTAATGAGGTGAAGAAGGAAGATTTTATAGCAAAGGAAAAAATAACCATTTATTTCTCCATCAATAATATATGTAGTTAATTGACAAAAAACTTATTACGCAATCTATCGTGTTTATGTAAAATAATACTTTTTTTAACTACTTGCAGCAGGCTCAAAATGTATTTTCCAGGCCCACAGCTTCCTGGTAGTGTGACATCAGCGCAACAGCCCAAGCTGGTGATTATATTAAAAGAGGAATATAATGGGACAAAAGAAAAACACTGTGGCTTGATCTTTTCCATTGATAAATTTAGAACTTGTAAAAGCTGAAGTAATAGTTGTAGTGATAAAAAGAAATATAATTTTATACTTACCCGCTGCTCTAAAAAAACAGTGTATAATTATTGTGGGAGGAAGAAAAATACATCTCTCCCCCTCGCTCTGCTCCTTTTTCCCCTTCTCTTTAGTGTTGAAATCATCCGGTTTAATTAAATCACCAGCCTATTTCTGCACAAAGGATGACATTTCATTAATGATGTAAGATGTGCATGAGACAAAATTAACCCAATTTTCAAATGGATTTCAATTTGGAAAGGGCACCATGTAAAAATGTCTTATAAATGTGTGGGATGAGCTTGTTGAGCAGCTTTCTGAAGGAGATGGGATTATGAAATGATGAATAATTAGACAACAGTCCCTCCCCCCACCTCTGTTTCTAACAGTATTTTTGTAATCCTGGTTGATGGAAACTTGAGTATCTGACATCGCATATTAGAGATATATTAGAAATAGAATGAAAAACAGGCTTATAAGGATTGCCAGCAAAATACATATAATTTTCTCCGTAAGTTTTAGCTGAAGAGTAGCCTTCAGTGGCTTTGCCAAAGTTACCACCACCTTTAATCTGTTCTTTTTGGGGACATGAAAAAGAAAGGCAACAAAAAGAAGAAAACCGGCCTCCTAAAAATGGTTTTGAATCATCACTTTTGGCAGCACTTTTTCCGGACACCTGCTGTCGTGCTGGGTTGAGGCCTCAGAAGTCAGGTCCCTCTGCCATGCAGGTCGGCGCTCCTCAAGTCAGGATGTGACCAGGGTAGTTGTGACGGGGCAGAGCCCGGTGCCCCCGCCCGCCGCTGCTTTCCGGCTGGGGCCGTGATCTGGCCATCATGGACTGACCCGGCACAAACCTGCCCTCTACAAGTGTGAAATGAGCTTTTTTGCAGCTCTGATGTGTGGGGTAAGGGAGGTGAAGGCACAATTCCTTGTATTGGGAGAGAAATTTTTAAGGGTCAGGCTGCGAAGCTTGGAACAAGTGAGCAAATTAAAGCCTTTCTGTATTTCTTAGTGACGCAAACCCAGTCATGTACTGAGGTTTGCCAAGATATGTGTTGAAGATGTGGGGTTTTTGTTGGCCTCTGTTGAGAGCAGAGGCTTGAGCTGCAAGACTGGTGGAGGTGTTTATAATGAAGCAAGGGCCAGAGGTTCCCGCTATTCCAGCCGTCGGTGTTCATGTAGTTGTGATTCCTGACCCAAAAGAGCAGGTGCCGCATAACAACAAGATTGGCCAGTGTAAATACCTCGCCCTGCTGCTTGGAACATCAATCTTGACTCCTTGGTTAGGAACAGGGGGAAGGGAACTTGTGCAGTAAGCGTGGAAACTATGTGAAATCTATTTTGGAATTTAAGGCTGAGATGAAAGGCGTCTTCTCCAGCATTTACACAAGGAGTTTGTGTCAGATGAAGCGCATGCGTTCGGATGGAGCCTGGAGAAGTAGAAGCAGGTCGAGGGAGAGCTGAACCAATTGAATTTAGCCTGGTTGTTGGAATAAGGTGTTATCAGGAGGAGTTCAGAGTTACCGTCCTGTCCTGGGGAGCATGGCTCTCTAGGCACAAACGGAGCGGGAGGTGGAGGTCACAGAGCTCAGGGGCACCGTGGAAAATTTCCTTCTGGACTTGCCTTATTTCTGCGTGTACAAGACGCTGTATTTCTTCTGTAGCAGAACGTGGCGTTGGCCTCTGCACAGAAGGAAGAGCTGCACTGTGCGTGCACTGTTCTTAATGGACCTTTTCTTCCTTTCAGAAAAAGGAATGAAGAAAATGAGCAACATCTATGAATCGGCGGCCAATACCCTGGGAATCTTTAACAGCCCATGCCTGACTAAAGTGGAGCTGCGAGTTGCATGCAAAGGCATCTCAGACAGGGATGCCCTCTCAAAACCAGATCCATGTGTCATCCTTAAAATGCAGTCGCACGGCCAGTGGTTTGAGGTGAGTGTGTAATAACATGCAAATGACTTCTCTGATGGGTTAGGACACGGACAAATAGACAAAATTCAAATAGTGAGGACAGTAAAGAGAAGAAGCAATTTGAAGCCTGTGGCGTAATCTTGTAAGAGTGAAGGGAGATTTTCCATTAACACACTTTGAATCAGGCTCTTAATGACACTTTGAACTTCTCTTTGGAGTCTGGATTAAAAATGAAGATGGGTAAAGAATGAAGCATCATAACACTTTTCCTTTTAGGCCCTCATGTTTCATAAAAAGCTATATAGCAGCAGAGATGATAGCGACCATCGTGCATGCCCATCTAAAGGAGTAAAATGCTGTGGAAGAACAGTGTTTACTACTGGTTGGCAAGGAATTTGGTGACAGTACCTGGATTTGCAAATTTGGAGTGTTACAGTTGGATTCACAGCTGATGTTAGTAACTTTAATGCATTTGCCTTCTCAGTTTGCCTTGTATTGCAGATTGCGTGTTTGATTCAAATCCCACTTTGTGTTATTTTACCGAATCTTAGAAACCATTTGATTGGTAAATGGAAACAGGATGCTTTAGAGATGTGCAAACCGTAAATAAAGAACGTTGGGATGGAATGTAATAGTTTAAATGAAATCTTGATGGTTATTTTACTTACATTTGAGTGTTTGTCTTTGATCAAGCTAGAAGGTGTGAGCTTTAATGGAAAGTATGTATGAGAAAATTAGAAATGTTTTAAATCAAGTCCAAGTGAGTAATTCATCCCTGCCTTTCCAACAGTTTCAGCATTCAGAGTAAGGTTGTGGTATCTATCAAAAGACAGAAATAATAATAGCTGTGAGCATATGCAGAAAGCAAAATCTGAAATTCATGAGTGTTTTAATTTAGCATTTTCAGTCAAGTTGGTCAGACTTTTCTTCCAGTTATTCCAACTGTCTTGTTTTGACCTGCGGGCCTCTGAAATGTTTCCAGTGCCGGGTCAGCACCAGCTTAGCAAAGTGAAGGGTTTTTGGCAGTATTCTTCATCTTTTCTTAGTTGGCTACTGTGACACCATTAGGTAGGTCCCTGATAGAAAACCAGTCTATAAGTAGAAATAAAACCCTCATGACTGACCTAGTGCTACAAAATCGGTGTCTTCATGTAACTGAAACTTGAAGTGATCTAACAGCTCAAAAACCAGGTGATTCTAGTTGGGCATGTAGAAAGGAGCATTTAGCTGCACTGTATGTAAATGCTCTGAGTAGAAATTAACCAAGCAAAAAAGGATGGAAAGTCAGAAGTAGTGAAACACCCTTGTTTGGCAGGGACAGACTGAATTCCCTTGGGCCATTTCGGTTCTCTGAATAAGTCTGAGTGAGTTTCACACAGTTTGTCTAGCCGGTTGCGAGCAGGGTAAGTAGCTTTAAATTATATATTCTTATGTTGCAGTGGAGATTCCCTTTATTGGATCTGGTTTTTAATTTGGAAAGTGATTGTCTGAATAGAGTAGTTCTCGCAGAACAGATCTGCTCACCGATAGGATTCTCATGCTAGGCCTGTTGCTCCCACTGTCTAATGAAAGTCCAGGGTATTCATTTTAGTGTGACCGAAGAGTTCCTATTAGTTCTTGCTGCTGTCAGGGCTGCGGAGCCAGCACAGCTCTGACAGGATGAGCCTTTTCCTGTTCTGGCCAGCATGCTCCCAACAGAATTTGTAATTAAGTTGCAATTGCTAAGCTAAATTGAGCAGAGTCACTCAGGTATAGCTGAAGATGTAATTTTGCTGGAGAACCTTCTGCTGATGATGACCAGTGATCCAGCAAGACCTGAGACAGCAGACAGACTAATGTTCCTCTGCATTTTGGAGGGTGGGGGAGATTCCCGGCCCCTTCCTGGCACGGGGGAAGGATCTGAAGAGAAGACCTTCAGGCAGACTTCAGCTCCTTGTTTCCATAGATACCCAGAAGTCTCTTTGGTGTTACCCATCTGTGGCTGTTACAGCCCACCGCAGGAGCCAACAAGCCATGGAATAGAGTCTGTGGGTTGATGTGTTCCATTATTCTACCAAACTATTCCAAAATAACTACAAAAGAAGAGGGGGGAAATATACATATACACACACACACACATACATGTACATACATATATATACCAAAATAAACACACCTTTTTCAATTCTGCTTTCCAAGCTTTAATATCTTGGAGGCATCCACTTTTCCAAGGGTTTGCCTGTCACTAACTCTTTCAGGAAAAAGTTCTCCACGTGGAGGGAATCTCCTGTGATGTTTTCCTTCATATCCTTCATAATGTTCTGCTGAACTCCTAATGCATTGGGTCCTCTTTTACAAACACATGCATAATCTCAAAACCTGGAATTGCATTTCCTATTACCCTTCTCCTTAAGAAGACAAACAACCCTCTTCCTCTCCCACATCTTTTCCAACTACTTGTGCAAAGCCAAAAGTCTGAAAACTAAAGGCTGTAAATCTTTTGTGTTGGCAAACATTTGATTAGAAGCTGGGACTGGGAATTTTCTCCTCCAGTGCCTAGTTCAGCAACATGAACATAATTAGGTTTTGACGAGATTTTTCTTTTTACACCCCAGGTAGTAGTAAGTGACTACTTATTTTAAATCTGTTTTATAATAACCCTTTTTTTGCTGTTATCTAATCCATCACTGCTGCCTTCTCTCGAGCCTCCTCCTCATGTCAGCATTTAAACATAGCCACGGTGCTTTTTGTCCTGTCTTTTAAGCCAACTAGTCTTTAAACTTGAAGTCGTTTAAATCAGACAGATTGTCTCATCTGAAGGTAAATCCTGTCACATTGAGTCAATATGTATGAACCACCATCATGTTCCACTAGCTCAGACAGCAATTTCTGCTTCCTTAGTGCCGTTTGTGAAATGTGAAGGAGAAAAGCTGGGTTGCTGAGGTCTGTGTTCTGACTAAGAGTGGCCACGTTTGGGCTGGCTGCCTCTGTCAGAGCTGGGGGTGGGATCCCCTGCCTGTGCCCCAGCTGCAGGCTGGCTCCTGGCTCTGTCTGTCCTACTAAATCTCCTCAGGTCCCCTGTCCTCATGGCATGGCAGAGCAAAGAGGGGTTTTTTTTTCTCATAGTTTACATAAATGAATAAAAACAAGTGTACTCCTGGGAAGTCAGGAGGGAGCACTTTTAGAGAGAGGTGGTAAAAGCTACATGGTCTCTCCCTGATCCCGTGGCCCGGAGCATCCTCTGCCGGGAAGATCTGCTGTTGGGACCAGTTTCCAGGAGCCCTCTGCCTCTGGGAGAGCTATTCATAGAGTTCTTATTTATTCTTGGGTTTATCTCATTTGGTCAAAATACTATGACTTTTTATTAATAAAAGCTTTTTTTTTCCTCAGAAGCAGAGCACTTGAATTACTTCCCCTCCAGCTGTGAATAATTCTTTGTTATTATTGCACTTTCATCAGTATTTGTAATGACCCTGAGACGTGCTTGCTTGATGGTTCTCAATTCACACTTCATGAGCTTGTCACAACTTTTCCACAGATTCTTAAACAGTGTTCTCAGTCATAATAGTAAAACAAGAGCTTCCCAGTATTTACTTTAAGAACCAGGTCAAGCCTTGTAGCTTTCTTGTATGAGTAGGGTAATAAAAAAACCCAAACAAACATTCAGAATGTTTTCAAAATTATCTAAGGAGCTCTCAGGATGAGGGAGGCTGTGTGCAGACACAACTGATCCAAGGACCTGCTGCTGCTGTAGCACCAAGGGCACTACATCACTTCTCTGTGCTTCTTCAGGGAGACATTGTGCTGATCCCCGCACCTTGCTGTATTTCACTCTAAGTGCTGTTTGAGGGCTGATTATCCTGCTGTAGCCTTGTTCCTTGTGTAAGCTTAAAGCTTACGCTGTGTCCCTGCCAGCTGAACAGAGCTAGTTCCAGCAGCCTTGCTCCCCTGGCTGCCCTTTGGACTCCACCTGCATCTTTGCATTAATCTCATTCTCTTAATAAAGAAGCTGTTGATGTGTTTTGTAAGGAGTGTCCCTTCTGTCTTGCTTTCGATGGTGGGACCTAATTGATCTTCTCCCATGTTTAGCCTAATAGCTCTGTGACAAAGTCACGGTTACAGCCAAGTTTCCCTTTTTCGCTTGTATGACTTATGTTTTTCACTGGGAATTTACTGAGGTTCTCCAATAATATTGAAAACTGTTGATTGTAATTGATAGACAGCGAGTCATCCTTAACAAAATTTAAAATTATATATGTAACTCCAATTCTGCACGGAACTATTCTTTTTTTAATTCAACTTACATGTGATGCTGTTTTTAACTTCTGGAGATTTTGGCCTAAATTTTGGTTGGTTGTGGATTTGCTGCTCAACATTAAATTGTGGTATTGGCACCAAGGATACATGCTCACAGGGCTTGCATACTTGTTTTTAAAATTTCTTCTGCAGACTTTGCTTTCCAGGATTGATCTAACGTTGTCGTGGTTTAAAGCGGCCATGTCCTGACCTTCAGGTGCTGCAGCTTTCGTGAGGAAAGAAGGGGGCTGTGAGTCACAGTTTTAATGGAAAATAACACGCTCAGTGTAGCTCTTCCAACCAGATAATATTTTTGTGTCTGTGCTTTTTCTTTTATGATGGAAACCTGTCCAATTCACAAAGTCTGGCGCTAAAGAAGGAATCATTTTTGTGTTTTAAGGAACCATTCTAAGATGGGCACCTGCAGTTTTGTTGTTTTGGGCAGGGTAGTACTCAGAACCCTAAGGAATACTTGCACCTTTAATAAACTTTGAAATTAAGGAAGTTGTATTTTTTAATACATTTTAATGTTATCAATTGGGAATATTTTTTAAAGATTCTGGCACAACGATTGAGTTCACAGTTTACATTGTCATAGTGTGCTGCTTTCCATCTCTCCATCCTCTTCCAAAGCTGCTGTGTGCTCTTACCAATTTAGCTGGAGCACAGCTGATGGGGGCTAATTTGTTTCCTCCCCTTCATTGTATCACTCTTCTTTTTCTGCTGAATTCAGCTGGAGTTGGAGGTTGGTCTATTTAAAGAGCACACACTTTTATCTCGATGTCTCTTGTGAACCGTTGTATAATTCGGCAGCTCCTGGGGATCTTTGTGGTGTGAATACATAATTTACTGACCATCTGCCTGCCTCTGCCTTTCATTACAGTTGCAGGGTTGGACAGTAGGAAGATTTTCCTCCCTGTAAGGGCTGTGAAGGGCTGTCCCAGGCTGGGCAGGGCAGTGGTGGAGTCCCCATCCCTGGAGGGGTTTCCAAGCTGTGGAGATGTGGTGCTGAGAGTCTTTTCCAACCTAAGCAGTTCTGTGATACTGTGATTCTAACCCATTTTCATTCTCAGTGGAACAATGTTACAGGACCCAAATCTTGACACATAGTTCAGGTGGGATCCTACATCCGCTGAGGATGGATACTCCTTCTGCTGGATGCTCTTGTCTTTCTGCAGAAGTTGCAGTATCTCTGTATGGAAGAGACTGATCTTGGTGTGCCTGCGGAGAGATGCTTTGTGTGGCAGGTTCCAGCAGGTGAAGGTACGATAGATGTATTCTTCACCATCACTGTTGAAGGTAATCTCTTAAACCCCTAGAGCGACCTGATGTCCCATCTCACCAACTGCTGTTTTATTCTAAAAATGCACCGATGCAAACCCAGCCCTAAAGCAGTCCTTCTGCTCTGGTGACGTTTTTCCCCAGTTGCTTGCCATGCTGTTGTCTGTGTTTATAAACTCCTTGGACATAAGCTCTTAGGGGCAGAAATCCCTCTTCTGTTTTGTAGGCAAAGGAAAGCAAGAACCTTACCTAAGTCTGTCACGATATAAATTATCATAACGACAGGGCTCTGAGCAGCACTAAGTCTGAAGTGAAATAGTAGCTTATCCTGCAGTGGAAGTTTTTATTTAAAGTGTGAAGAAAAGAGAGCAAAACATACATGGATTATGGTTTTTGTTTTCTTTTGCTTAGAGAAAATAGTAAATGCGGCTTGTCACTTAACTTGGCCAGGGCTCTCTTGTTGCGGCTTCTTTTTTTTTTCTTCTTTTTATAAAGCCAATTGTTCTGCAATATGGAGTGTTTTCATGTAGCCACGCTTTTTAAAGATCAGCATTCATGGCACATACAGTGAAGAGCAATTTAAAATTAAAAGGCTGCTTTAGACTTTTAAGAGCACCTGGATCTTATTTTAGAAGCAATTGGAACTCTGGGCCAGCACCTTGTAGGGTAATTTAAATTCTTCTTCTTTTTTTTTGAGTACTTGGTGAGGAATTGATTTGAACAGCAAGGTGCTGAGCTCTTTGGGTTTTGAAGTACTTCCAATTCCCGATCGCATTTAACTGCAGATCGTGATCTCCTCCTCTTGCTCTTGCAAGGCCAGCCATCTTGCCACCCAGACAAAGAAATAAACCTGCATTCTTTTGATTTATCAAACATTTTATTTCATGTATTTCTTCTCTTTTTTGCTTATGCCTAGAAGAAGTTCCTTAGGTCAACAGGAAGGCACTTTAAAGTTTCAAAAGAAAATACAGGCATGTAAAAGTAGCCAATTGTCCCATATCAAAGAGGTCTTTTCATTGGTAGAATGTTCGTAAGCACTGCAGTAAATGATGTGTATCGATTTGTCCGGGGCGGAGTGGAGGAGGGAGGGAGAAGAAGCAATCCTGTAGTTGTACTGAGCGGGCAGCCGAGCTGTGGGGAAGGAATCACCGTGTAACTAAGGCTTACCGTTACTCACAGGGAAAAGGAGAACCTGTGGCTGCACAGGTAGTCTCTGTTCTGGAAACTACTGCCCTGGGCACTTGGCTTTGAACCATAAGCCTTCACTGTAACGAAGGCTTCCTGGATGTTTTCAAAATGCCCTCTGCAAATACAGGGACAAAATGGTGCTTTACTCATATCGAGTGACCCAAGCCACGCATTTCCTTCCTCCGCTTTATTTTCAAAAGTACAAGGACATGGGGATGTCCATTCGCAGCAAGAGGTAGTGCCTGTCCCAACTACAGGGATTTTTGTTCCTGTTCTCCATAGAGCAGCCAGCCCCTCGCAGACACACGGGTGGGGATGCGAGCAGCTGGGGCCATAGTGGTGAGTCAGTAAGTCCTGGAAAGTCACTGGGATGGGAACCACCAGCAGGAACCTGTCTAATACAGGTCTTACTCATGGTAAGAGTTTGCAACTACTTGTGGTGGTGCTGGGATATGGTGTGGGGAAGCGTACACCAGTATAGAGATGTTTCATGAAGTGGAATGGTGGAACAGTGAGGATGGCATCAAACAGCACCGGCGTCTCGCCGTGCTGCGTGGGTCTCCTCTGTGGGGCTGGGGGAAGCGGGTATAATGTGTTTGGGGAAGAGCTCAGTGTGGTTTTGCCTTAGGGTTGAGATAAATAAAACATCATAAGACACATGAGAGATTTCACTGGAGTGCGGAGGAGGAGAATGTAAAGTCTGAATATTTTGTTTTCTGTCTGAATCACTAATATGCTACCAGTCAGTTTAATTAGAATAATTAGTCATGAAATATATAATTGGTCTGAATCTTCCTGCAGATTATAGAGAGAGCTTTTGAAGAGGAATGTGGTTATTTGATACCGATCCTGCAAACATTTATGCACACTCCGAGCTCAGCGTGCGTGAATCAGCGTGCGCACAGTGACATCCCACTGATGGTGGGAGGGGATCCTCCCTTCAGCTAAGGGGCCTTCTCAGGTTAAGCTCCATCGGTGGGCTGCATTTGTCTGTCACCCGGGGATTTGTAGCACATCCGCTGCTTTGGGGGTGCCTTCAGTAAGAGACCACTCTCACCCTTAAACCGTCACTGCCGTTCACAGAACAGCGGCTCTGAGTGACCAAGTGGTGGCATGTCTTCTGTGGCTCAGTTCGTGTCTCAGTCTCTAAAGGGTGGCACCGCTGTGGTGGGTCCTGCTGTGGGGAAATGACCAGTGCAGTGGTAACTGTGGGGAAAAGCATCTCTTGCTTTCTTCTGGACTGTGCTGGATTGTTTGATCTGGAGCACAGGTCTGGTGAGGAGCGGCTGAGGGACCTGGGATGTTCAGCCTGGAGAAAAGGAGGCTCAGGGGAGACCTGCTGGCTCTCCACAACTCCCTGAGAACTGCTACTGCTGGTACGTTTCCTAGCTACTGTTTACCTGGATTTTGAATTTCTGCTGAGAGTCTGAAATTGCATTCCTTTTGGCCTCCCATTCAGTGTGATAACAGAATGCTCACGTGAACAGGATCTATTTTGGTCTAGAAACTCGTGAGATGTCAATTCACCTTGTCTTGATTGTCTATTCTTTAACGATACTGGTTTGAGGCTCTCCCGGTTTTCTGAGAAAGTGATGTTAAGAGACTTGTTCTTCTTACCTGATTTGTTTCGTATATCAAAATTATTTCTTCCCCTGAGATTCTGCAACAGCTTCACTACAGGTAGTAAATTTATTACTAGCAAGTCCTGCAAAGGTGTTTAGGCAGCCCTGCTATACGTGCTGCTGTGCTTTGGTCTGGTTTGAGAGTCTGACTGTAACAGTAGATTCTGTACCTCAGCTATTAGAAAACTTAGTTTGTATTATCTTCGGCAACAAAGAACAGCTGAAAGCTTCAGGAGTTTCTTACTATTTTTATGGTACTTCAGTTAATTCCACTTCTCTTTTTTGGCACGGTCTCCAGTGTTTAATATAAAAATACGTGATTCAGCAAAAGCTGTGGAAGGTTTTCTGTTACCGTGGTGAAGCTACAGCAAGCAGATAAGGAGAAACAAATAGAGGAGGAGAAAAGAGGGAATGCTAAGAATGGGTTCTCCCTCTGTCCCCAAGCCTCTCCTGCTCCCACTTGCCCAGGGATCCTTCTTCAGGCCCTGGTTTGAACCTGGCTCAGGGGTCTGGGCTGGCCCAGGACGGGCGTTGTGTGCTCAGCCAGAGCAGCTCAGTGCTGCCAGGCATGGAGGAGCACCGGGTGGTGTTTCCAGCAATACCCCTGTCAAAATAAACAGCCTTGCTTTTAAAAGATCTATCTGGAACGTGTAGCCTGCTAATGCATATTCATGTCTCCAATGCAAATATCTCCCTTTCCTGCTCGTATTGGGCACGTTTGCCCTCTATTTGGGTTGTCTATCAGATGGCATGTAAATAAGAGATGACAAGTTGTGTAATAAGTGGAGGGGGGGAGGAGAAGGGGAGTTAAAGGGATTTGATTTGATAAGAAACATGCATAATTTACACACACAGCACTATTCTGCTCTGGTTTTGCATACTTTAATTGCAAAATTGTGGCCTCGTACCAACCGATATCTTAGAAATAGTAGTCTTTTACTAGCCTTAAACATAAGATTTCTCAGATGCAGCTTGCTTGCTAGAACAAGCCTCCTGCAGTGGTTTAGCCTTACACAGAAGTTGGTAAATGTCCTTGTTTCTTTGCAAGGTGAAGGCAGATGTGTCAGTTTGGCTGGATAAATATACAGGATGAGCAGGACATAGCTTAGGTGATGTTTTTATCACACAAGTTGGAAATACAAATGATTTTAGGATACGTTTATGTCTCCCTGACCTGTAAATGATCTAAGCTCAGGGCACAAATTAATATTAAGATGCTGAGGCTCCCAATTTGCAGATTGGTTTCCAATACCCAGAGAAATCACTTCCTGAGCTCACCAAGTCCAGCCCAACATTTCAGGAGCTGCTTCTGACCTGGGTCGGAAATGGATTCTACAGTGAGACAAACTCAAAGTTCAAATGCAATTTTGGATCCAGATTCTGGTAGGGTTTGTAGGTTCACGACCTCTCTTGTTTTGTTTTTAAACATGGACTCATCTTTAATTACTGTAAAAGTTCCATCTATTTCTTCTTGTCTTCTTTTTTGTCTTTTTTTTTCTTAAATTCTTAGACATGAGTATTTCAGGCAAGTGCTGAATGAAAAATGTCACTGTGCCACTGACGTTAACCACAGTGCCTGAAGTTTGTTGTGCTGTGGGTAGAGATAGAGCTGGATAAAAGCTTTTGACTTGAAGGTAGCAGTTAATGACTGCACGGCAGTGGTCTTCGGGTATAAGCACAGTTTTTTTCAAAATCCAGCTCTTGTGAAGTTCAGAAATCATGCTAACACCCTGTCTCACAGGGGTGGGAAGTCTCTGGGGATAGTCCCCAGACTAAATGGACTCACAAGCAGGAGGAGCACCGAGTGCAAACTGCAAGTAAGATCTGCATCCATCTTACACGTATGCCTTAATGATGGCGAAGGAGGCTTCTTGTTAAAACTAACAGGTCGTTATGATGTCTGTAAAGCTCTCTGCGGTGACATGAGCGGTTTCAGGGTTTAACTTACCGGAGAAACAGAGATGCCCATTGCTCCACACATTTTCACTCCTATGCTGCTTATGTAAAGACACGCGGTCTTTAGAGCAGTGTGTCGTAGATCTAATCCCCAGTTACAAATCGATAAACTTACTGAAATGGAAATAATTAGTGATGATTTCTTTTTTTCCCCCTCACTCCATGTTACCTTCTCAAGAGAGACTGAGCAAAGCAAGCAGCGAGCAAACGCTGTTCTCCAAATATGTAACTAGGAACTTATCTCCTGTTAAATAAACATGGAAAAGAGTAGAATTTTATTTTTCTGAATTATGGAATGGGTTTCTAAGCAATGAACTACTCCTTGTCTCTCAAATACCTTTCATCAGTTTTTCTGCAAAAATATGGCATACATGAATACTTATTGGAATTTTATCTTCAAAAAAAAAAAGCAGAAATAAAATTGGTGTGTATGTGGGGCAGCTGTTACAAATGCAAAGTAATTGTGTCTTAATAAGTTTGCTGACCTTTGGTGTTTTCTTCATTTTAAAGGCTTTGTACTATCCAAGTTTCCTAATCATCCATTGGAATAGACAAAAATGTATTCTGGATAGATAAAAGAGCACTGGTTCTTTGGCTACCTCACTCCCTCAGCAACAAAGGAAAAGTATTCAGACGTTAAGTTCTGATTACCTGGTGTCCAGTGAGCAGAGGGGGACTGGGTGTTTGGCCAGAAGGCCAGTTAAAGGGCAGGATCTGGATTTGGTGGGGCTTGTTCTGGCAGAAGTGGAGCTGCAGAAGTCCTAACGCTGCTGTTTGGCACGTGTTGTACCAAGAGGTACTGGCAAGTAGAGCAATGGATGATTTATACTTAGGTTCTATTTGTCCAACTGATTCCTGTTTGGCTTTCGCATCCTTAATTTGGGTTTTCTACTTGGTTACTGTTATGTATCCTTTTATCACCCCAGCAGCGCTGTCAGGCCGATGTCTCGCTTGTCTTCCTCCTACTGACATGGAAATACCAGTTCTGATCTATTTATCATTCCTTCCTGAGTAGTCTCCCAGGATGTACCCTCTGGAAAACAGCCAATTCATTGTACAATGCTATAACTACTGAAATCTAAATGACTACGAAATAAAATTCTCCTACATTTATGCTTCCCGCTACAGGAGTCTCCTGCTGCGGGCAGAGTTTTAACAGTTCAGGTTCAAATTCATCCGTATTTCTAGATGGATGCATCCACCTCAGAGGCGGGATGGCTGAACCTCGGTGCCTGCGCTGCTCTTCCAGGTTGCTCTGTAGCAAGCAGAGGTTTATGAGAACAGGCCAGAGGCCAGAAGAAGTGGGCAGCGCAGTCTGCTTTCAGTAGGTTTCTGCAGCCTCATCACTGTCGTATCTAACGGTACGGAATGGCAAAGGCCAACTCAATAACACGGGGCAGCTAATTAGGAGAAAGGATGTGTTGTGCCCCACAGGAAAAGATGTCATAAAGCATATTGCTTTTCTTCATGCCAGACCTCCTGGCACCATGACTCTCCAATCTTTTCCTGGGTTTTCTTGCTTTTTGTTTTTTAAGGGGAAAAAAATGAGTGGGTTGCTTTGTGCAGGGACACAAGGAGAGAGTATTTACGTCAGGTCACAAAAAGAATGCAAATTTAGAACTATTGAATATACACCTATTTTGAAACAAAGACAAAAGCAACAACTCATGAGTTTTGAGGCTAGCTTTACTATTTCAGATGCTGAGGACAGACTTGCAATTTTTTCTGGACTTTAGCTAACAGCCAGCTCTGATATTAATGGAAGTGACACTGGGACTATAAACGCCCTTGATGCTTCCATGCTAAAAACTTGTTTTCAGTTGTGTGTGGTTTTGCCAGACTGCTTCTGTTTGCGTTGCCAGGCTGTAAGGGATATAAGTCTCCCGGTGAATTATTTCTTGTGGAATTTTGGACCAAACCCCCTCCAGCCATTTCGTGACTAGACCAGGGCAAAGTACCCCATTACGAAACCAAGTGTTCCCAATCAAACCTGAGCTGCACACCTGCCATGTAAGCTGCTCCAGACAGAAGCATGGTGACTTTACCTTCATCTCTGCTCCCCTCAGACCTGCCATGAGGGACGATTAATGATGCAGGATCTCGTCCTGCCCACAGATGCGTTCATGTTTGTGGGTAGAGGCAGTGCCTCCCACGAAGAGGATGCCTGTTGCTGTCTCTAGGAAGATCTGCCCATATTTAGCAAACTAGTAAGCATGTTTTAAACCGTAATCTTATGTTTCATCAGTGATGGTGCTCTCCTGCTGCCATCCCAGTCTCTGCCCAGCACTGCCAGCAAGGTGCTAGACCCTACACTGCAGCATTTTCCATTTGCTTCTCCTGGGGCTTTGGTGGCTTATTTAAACACCTGGCAATGGTGTTACTCAACTTTCCCCAAGATACCTCTATGAGTAACAATAATGGAAATTTTGGGTGGTAAATTTTAATGGTATCTCCCACGGACACAATGTGTTTCTTTTATATGAAAGTATTACCAGTGAGATTAACCATCAAGAGATTAGCCACTTCGAGGGTGTTACCTACTCTATAAACTGAGAGGCAATTACACGCAAAAGCACTAAAAACTGCTGATCACGGCACAAGTGGCGAAGGTGGATGAGGGTTTTGTTCTCTCCTTTTCAGTACGGAACAGCACCTCAGTGTTTTCAGCAGGCATGCTCTTTGATTGATTATTCCCATAAAGACTTTGGAGAGCCCTTTCCTCAGTAGCCTAATGAAAACCTAAATGCAAATCATCGGCGGTGCAAACCCGCGGGCTCCCCGGCAGCGAGCGGAGCCAGGCCCCTTCCGGCAGCGGCGGAGCAGCCTTGGAGCATCAGTGAGCTGCAGACCCGCGTGCTTTGCTGCTTCTCTGGTTTATGAAGTGCATCCTTAATGTAATTACTTTCAAGCCCAGGTTCCCCAAAGCGCTTCATCTCAGAAAAGGCAGAGAATACTGATCGCTCTTTTAAACCTCTGCTGGTGAGATGTGTTTGTGAAGTCTCACTTGTGAGCGGAATGCAAATACCTGACTAATTACAGCAACTTGTTATTGTCGGTCTGCTTGATGGGGAAATCCGAACAAGTCTTACCTAGCTCCATGACTTCTCATCCCATCCAGCAGCCTGCTGGGGGAACTCAGACTCTTGCCCAATTACTATCAGATGGATTTTCTTTGAGAAAATGGATGTTGTGATGTGAAAAGGAAAATTGTCTTTTAAACTTTATTGAGAAGTATTGCAGAAAGAACGTAAGTGCAATGAGAACTTGACTTAAGAGCTGCCTTTTGGGCCTGGGAATAGGTTAAGTCCTTCAGATCGCTGCGGGCAGAAGCTTTTGCTGCTGTTGGGCAGCACTTGCTCAGGAAGCAGAGTCAGCAATGCAGCAGAAGGTGCGAGCTCCCTGGTAACCCAGCGCTTTGCTCCTTCAGATACTCACCTGTTGCCTGGTGTCTAAGGAAATGTCTCTCTTTGTGTCTGATTTTTAAGCGAGACCTCATCTGGCAATCTCTGACACACCAAACATGCTTTGACTGTAGCAGGAGGCATCACCAAGGCACCCAGCACTGCCTCATTTAGCCTTAGTTGCCTGTTAAAGAAGCACTTTTCTTTGTGGTAGCGTTGTGTCTGTGCCTTCCGCGTCCTGGTAAGGAGAGAGGCATGTCTCATACCGAGTAGTTTCAAAAGATCATCCAGATTTGGTTCTTTACTGGATATCGCTCCTTGTTATTGCCCCTTGCAAAGGATCCTTTGTCCTTCACAGAACTGGAAAGGGTGTAGGGCCTTGTCTGTTTTCTGTGCTCTGCAAGCAGATGTATGTCTTAGCTCTTCCTCAAGACCTCCAGTGATGAGGACTCCAGAGCTTCCCCAGGCATCCTATTTTAGCACTGTTACCCTTTAACTTCATTTCATCGTACTTCCCATTGCCTCTAACCTTAGGGGTTTGTTTTGCAGTTTCAGCACTTAAATCCTCCAAGCACGAAGAACAGAGTTTTTCCTTCTCTTTTGAAGTAGCTGTTTGTAAGTTTTTGTCAGTCATGTCAGGACACTAAGCTCAGTTTGCTCGGTCCTCAAAAGTCAAGTTTTCTAAAGCTGTGATCGTTCTTCACTGTTCTGCCTGCAGGCATGCTTCGGGTGGTCACTCCTGGTGTGAGATGCAATGCAGCAAACTCCAGCTGCGTAAAGCTGAGCAGGAAGATTTACTTTGTGCCTCTCACAAGCTGTACCTCTCCTCATTACACTGCCGTAAAATGATGGTTGTCTTCCCTTGTTGGGAAGGTTCCAACCATTTCTAGAGCCTCCTAATATTTCCACCTTGTTTTAGAGAATTTCACGTGAAATCAAAGCCAAGCTTACTTAAGTAAAGCCATGTGACAGCTGCTGTTTTTCCTCTCTCCCCAGAGGGCATTATCCTGTCACAGAGCGAAATGAGATTGGCTTGATGGGACTCTTTCCTGGCAAATCCATGCTGTCTGTTATTCTTCTTCTTGGTTTTTCTAGGTATTTACAAGTAGTTTGATTATTTATTCAGTTACAGTTCTGGGAATGGAAGCTAAGCTATGGGTTTATAGGTCTGTGGCTCCTCCTTTTTATTGCCTTGCAATTTGCAGTCTTCTGGTAACTTGCTGTATCCCAGGGGACCTCCAAGATAAATGCCAACAGCTCATCCAGCAACGCTTCAGGAAAAGCCAGACCGGACTGAAAATGTCTGGTTTACCAAGGTATTCTCTAATCTTTTTCTTCCCTGATTAGAGATTGATGTCTCACTGCATTGCTGGTATTAATTATGAAAGCTAATTGATGTTTAATGAAATGATGATGCAAAAGAAGGCATTCTAAAGTTCTGCTTTCCAGTGACATCCCTAAGCGAGGTCTCAGTTTCACTGACTAGCGGTAATTCACTGCCATCAAGCCTTCTTTAAAATAAAAGCAAAACTCATTAGCTGTCTCTTCAATCTTTTACCAATTAGAGAAGTTAACTTAAATTGTCTGTATCCAAAAATAAGCTTGCTTTGAAATTTTCAGCAACGTGTAACTGTAATAATTTAAAAATAGGCTTTGAAATTTCATTTTCTCTTTTGGCAATGTTGGTTGCCATGGAGTTCAAGTAATAGGTTGTGATGTTTAACACTGAATTAATTACTGCTTCTCACTCACAGAGAACATCTAATTATACATATTCATGAAGAACGGTGTTTGGCATTCCTGAGGGAGATAATATCTTATTTAATACTGTATATACATACTTTTGGAACCAGATGGGGTCTGTTAAATGTATAATCTTATAGCACATTTTCCCTGGGATTTTAATTGTTTCCCCGTATAAAAAAATTTGTAGTTTTAAATATTGTCTTGAAATAAACCCCTCGCATTATGAATATTTACATTCAATGAGTACAGGCATTTACTTTTAAAGTACTGAAAGTTTAACTGGTCGTACAGGTGGATGAATACATAGGACAACACATTTGTGGTTTTTTTCTTTTTCTCAAGCCAAACAGGACTACAGCCCAGCGTTCAGCAGTCCTTGCTCTGTTGTGGCCAGAGCAGCTCAATTAACGGATCCTGATTACAGATGTGGGCCTGGGATGGCTGCAGCGAGGGTGCTGTGCACTTCTGGCCTTGCAGAGCTCTTGCCCTTGGCTCTCTGTAGCCTCACAGACCAGACCAGCCCCTGGCATGAAGACTCACAAACCTAGACCTTAATTTCAGCAGGACCTTGGATCCTAACTGTCTGGGTGGCTTTGGGTCTCTGTTCAGGAAGGCACCTCTGCTCAGAAAGGTCTCTTCTGCTGAGCACATTCTTCAGTGCTGTCCTGAGTGATAGTCCACTGCTGGGAACCCAGACTGGTGGCATTGGGCATGGGCTGTTCTTCCCTGCAGAGCAGCTATTCGAGATGCTTTGCCTTAGATGTTTCTTGGCTCTTCAGGAGTCACTGTTACTTTCCTGAACATCTCTGTGTAGACAGTCTGGACAGGGCCCTGTGAAAATAGCATTTATGATACAGTTTAAATAGTTGGTTCTGACTACAAGCAGTTTTTATTATAAAACACACACCTAAGCTCAAGTCATGTTTGCAGCACAGTTTCTGGGGACCATCCAGCTTTGCACGTAAATGTCTCGTGCTTCTAAAAACTGATCTTGTGCCCTTGGTGCCAAAGCACGGATTTTGAAGGAGGCGTTCAGTGCTAAGCCTGTTTTCTCCTCGGCATATATAGTTGTTTTTATCTTCAGTGCAGAGTTGTGTAAGGGACAAATGCAGGTAGAGGGCAGGATGAGAATCTCACTGTCTTTATTTCAGCTGATTTAGCCTTTTCAAGTTCTTCATGGAAAAGAATCTGATACTTAGAGATAGATTTGTTGCTTAGTTCCATTCTAGGATGGGTACTGATATTTTGGCTTTGGTGGGCTAAACTGAGAATCATCCTAGATAAAATAAGTGAATTATCTGCTTCTGTTTAAAAAATGCCTGTAGCAAGCTTTTTGTGAAAACCCAACAACTAACATCAGTTAAGTATCACTGTTGTTGACTAGGAAGGGTGAGGTGTTAAATCAGGGATGTTCTCTTACCCATCTCCAAAGCAATCAGCTAGGCTCTGCTTTTTTTAATGCAAAAACTCACAAAAGTGGAGGTTGTGTGAGTAACAGTCTCTTTCTTTCTATGCAGCCTCACTCTTTCACGTTCTGTCCCTTGGTGTGTATCTACTGGGCAGGGATGAGATGTGTGCTGTCCTCCCTCGCACATCCCTGGCAGTCACGTGCTGATAGCAGGGGTTCTTTTCAGGCCAACTACCTTTTACTTTCCCACCTATAAAACGGTCAGAGCCACGTTATTGAGTCTGAAGGCAATAGACTCTATAAGAACCTCTGCTAAGCAGCTAACACAAAACGTTGCAGACCCTGCAGGTCTCAGCGTTTCCCGTCGCTCGCAGTCCATCCCTCTCGTCTCGCGCTGGGCGCGGTGCGCTGCTGTCGCTATTGCAGTTCTAAGGCCATGTGTTGTTGGTATTCTGGGGAAAAAAATGTAAGTCTGTGAGAGAGCTGTATGTTTTTGATCTGGTCTCTTTTCTGTGAATGTCAAGCTTGCTCTTGTGAGACACGCTAGGAGTTGTATCATAGCAGGCATTCTCCTTCATTCCGATTCCCAAACTCTCCTGTTTCTAGGATAAAGCTCCTCTTCCCTCTTGGCTCATGCTATGCCAGTGCTTCCATGGGTGTCCCAGGCTTCCTGCCCCTCCTGGCTTTCAGTGCTGTTTTCTGGCAGTGAGCGTGCACACACACTGTTCCAGCAAAGCAAACCCCATTTTTCACCTCTTCTTTCAGCCATTCAGAGAAGCTCCATCCACCCTTGCGTTGCTGCTCCCACAGGCGGGCTCTGCTGCTGTGTGGTGGCTCCTATGGTTCAAACTTGTACGGTGGTAGAAAGGAGCTCAGCATCTCCTTGGCCTTAACATCTATTGCGACACAACTTTGACAGTGGTCTTCTCAACTGGTGGTCCGCCACAGTCCAAGCTGCTGAAATTAAGTTTAGTGAAGATGAGTTCAAACAGGAGGGCAATTTGGAAATGTCGCTGTTTCCTCAGGAAGAGAGTTGCCACCAGTTGGATCAATGACAGATCAGGTGTGTGACGAGGCTGGCCCTGGCCAGCTCTGATTCCTGTTGGTGAGGGAGCTGCTGTGGAAGGTGTGACATGACGGTAGCTGTGTGCGTGGAGCTGCTGCAGGAGTTGGTGGTGGGGCACGATGTCCCTGTGGGAGGGCATAACATCCTTTCTCTCATGGGCAGTTCCAGGAACTGGATCACTTTGGGTAGATTTCAAGGAGCTGCTGGCTTTGATGGTAACTGGCAACAACATCTGCACTTTAGCTCCTCGGTTTGATCTGTGTTACTCTTGTTTCTCTACGAACTGTGGATTTGGATGCATCTGCATGTTGATATGATGCTCACACATAATTTTTTTTTTTACACTTCAAGATACCTAAAGCCTGCCCCAAATTTACTGAGCTCCTTTCAGTCATTGAGATGAATATACACTGTCAAACCACCCTGGCCTTATTAATATTTTAAGGCGATGTCAGATTTCAAATTAAATCTCACTTGGCTGTATTAAAAAGAATGGAACTCAGCCAACCTGAAAGTTGTCATTAGTTTCCAAAATGCTTTTAGGAAGACAAATATATATTAGAAAATAAAATGTGTAATTAGAAGAGGAGCTCTGAAGAGGAGAGTTGTATTTAATATTTAAACCCATAAGTAGTACAGTAATAGCATTTTCTGCCAAGAACATCCTTTTATTGCATATTAATGCAATTAAAATTACATCATAGTCTGCTAATTTCCTTCCAGTTCTGCACGCTTGAAAGCAAGAGTAAATCCCGCTGATTAATGTTTGTGAAGGGGAATCTCACAAATTGTGTGAGAAATATTGCCCTGGGGCAAAGTCAGAGCACCGTGGGCTGCGATACCCTGCGCCCTTTGGACTCACCCGTTCTGGAAATCACCCGCGATCGACGGCTGGCGACCATCGGAGACCACCCGCTAAACATGTTAATATTTAGGTTATTGAGTATTAAATGCACCAGCTCAGAGAGCCTCTGTGACATGAGACAGAAGCTGTCCTGAACCGGCTTTATTAGACTTTAATGGAACAGCAGGTGCCACACAGAATAATACATATGCTCCATTTGCTTGGAAAGGTTGTCCAGGCTCTTCTGTGGTCTGTTTCTGTGGCATAACTGCAATTTCTGCAGCTCCACCTCCCTGCCTTCTCTTCCCTGTGATATCACCAGCTCTTTGAGTTCCAGGTCATCCCGCAGGTATTCAGTACAGCTGACAGCTCTAGGAAAAGATGGAATAAATATTTCATCTTTCATTTATTAAAAAATCATGTCGTTTGTAACAGGGCTCTGGCAGGTGCTCAGCCATGCCTGAATCAAATCTGTGATTCCAAATAGGCTTTTTTGCTTCGTTTGATTTGGATTTTGAGAGAAGAGGAGCTCAGAGCAAATCGTAAGCATCTGTTCTGAGCATCTGGCCAAAGCTCACGCTCTGGAAATATTTCAGAGCGTTTTGGTTGGGATCAGAGATCTCTTTCAGGGCGGGCAGTGTTTGCTACGTCCCCGCTCTCCCTTCCTGTGGTGTTTGGTTATTGGCATCTCCGCAAGGACTTTTTTAACCAGGTTCTCAGGTGGAGGTTATTTGAAGGAAAAAAGCTTGTGAAGAACTATAAAATTGTGGAATGGATTTAATTTGTATCTGAATGACACTACCTCAAGTTTATATAATGCAGGTCTTTATTTAACTCATTGCTACTTTATTAATAGTTTTTCATAGCTGCTGCTTACGTGAGCTGCCTGCAAGTAAGATATAAGCCAAATTGTATTTATTTAGAAATCTGGTTCAGCTAATCAACTATATTTAGTAAAATGGTATAATATACAGTAAGCTACAAACGGTGGTTTTTAAGGTGCCCTGATTTTATTTGGACTTAATGTACATCCAGATCAAATAATAATAATAATTACTGGGACTTACCTGTATCATTGAGCACGTGGCTGACTGCTTTGCTGAGGAAAGGGTCACTAAAATGCAACTTAGAAGCCTGATTTAACTGGGTCTTAAGCAGAGGCTGGTTTATGTTTATATGGGTTTGTAGAGGGATTTCTTTCTTGATTACAGGCTATAGCCTTAAAAAAATTAAGGAACCGAAAGCTACAGTTATTGCTCATTTTTACATAATCTTTGATTCAAGTGCTTAAAGGCTATTGGGAAGTGCATGCTGTGAAAGCAACTGTCCCAGCCAAACCCCTGGGAGTGCAGGCTGAACTGAAGAATAATTCATCTCAGATTTAAATAATGCTTTTCCCCAGCAACTTCTTTTCATAAAGAATTTTAGTATGTATTTAAACCTCCTGGGTATCAGCTGGGCTTGAGTATATGCTGTGCAGAATCAGGAGAGACTTCGGGGTGTGCTTCAGACCCAACTTGCTTGGATGAAGTCCTTCAGTGCTGCAGTTTGTACCATTTTACTGATCAGATTATAAGATGTGGCGTGGCCATGGGTTTTCTAGTAGATTCTACTACTTTTCTGGCAGTCAAGAGTGCTGTCAGGAGTCACCTTTTTGTGTCAGAAAACCAAAGCTGCTGGCAGACTCCTGTGGTGCGGCATCTTCTCGTCAGTTGAAAAATATCAGTGCAATCAGGCTTAAAATGTACATGGAATTACTGCCCGTGTTAGAAGTAATAAAGCAGGTAATTTAGACGTGTTCTCTTGTTGCTAAACGGGATCATTTACAAAAGCAAGTGTAAGCAGTTTGCGTTTCTCTTCTCGACTGGCACTGCTCTCAGGTTTTCAGCAAGTCTCTCGGTTCAGCAGGAAGCGTGTCTCAGGTGTGTGCTTCTGCTGCAGCAGACCTTTTTTTGGTAAGAAGTGGGACTCTAGAGTGGCATTGTGCAGGTATGGAGGAACTTCAGGGGGGACATGTGAGGAGAGGACTGGGTTTATCCTGTATCCCAGCCAGTTGAGAAATCACTCCAACAAAAGAGATTACAAAGCCTCCTTTTGTTTTCTATTACGTTTCTCTTGAGTTTTTAATCTTCTATCTATTCTCCTGAAACAGAAGCGCTGTCTTCTGAGGCTTTGTCGGACCTCGGTAAACATTCCTCCTTACCTTTTGTGTTGTCCTTTGTGTGAACCATTTCCCTTTGGCAGCCACGCTTCTCTTCAGCCCAACAGTGGCTGCAGGCGGCTGCCGATTCCAGAGTCACCCAAGAGAGAATTCTCCGTAATACAGACACGCTGTCGATGTGTGTACACACGTACATGCACAAGTTTGTGAAGAATGTGTTAAATTGCCAAGTGTTTCACTGCAAAGCGGCTGTGTGGACGTGCCCTTTATAGCCATGCAGGCACCTGGATGTGCAGGAAAGAAAAATAGAAATACACACAATTAAGTTTTTGTGGGAATATGCAAAAGAGATTGTCAAAAAGCCCCTTCTGAACTTTGAATCCTCACCTCCCTGCCCTTGAATTCACACACTGCCTTCAACCCCTCCTTGAATTCACATACTTTAAACACCCCATTTGTGAATTGTGTATTTCCTTGCCTTGGATTATATGGAGGGTTCAGTTTGGGGTTTTTTTTGTCATTCTGTCTATTCATGTCTGTGTCTGGCTGGCATTGCGCCTTTTCACAGCTAGTTTGCCTGCCATGGATGCCATATGATGATGAGTTTGGCCACCTGTGTAGCACTGCAAGTGATACTGCTGTAACATATGTTTGCTCTTCACCCCCAGTGAAACCATTTGAAGGCAAAGAGATGTCAGCAGGGAATGAACGGGGGCCAGATTCGTGTAATCAGCATCTTGCCTGAGTAGCCCTACCACCAAACAGCTCCGAGGGGCACAGCTGGCATCACCCCTCGGCTGGCAAAGCCTGGGCAAACCCAGACAATGTCTGAAGGGAAACAACTTACTAGCAAAGAACAGTTTTGTTGGTGGAACTTTATTTGGTGGGACAATGATCTGTGTGTGTTTCTTGGTACTGGCACCTGATTTGGCTGAATCAGCACAAGCTCAGGGCAGAAGACCTGTCTCCAAAGGGTCAAAGGAGGAAAGTCTGAGACCAGAACCAAAATTTCCAGAAAGGCAGATTTTTATTTTTATTTTTTTCCAGGAAAGGTTTGAGTAACTCTTCAAGTATGTTTCCTTTCAAAACCAGAAGATTTGGATGCTCAGCACCAATTGGAGTCCCCACCACACCATTACTGCAGGGGACTGAGAACAAACTGTTGTGCAGCTTTAGGAAAAGGCTCAAGCTGTTGGAAATACCCCCAACGAAACTGAGACAAGTACAACCTCGCGGACACATGGTGTGAATTAGCGTGCTCCCTGACCCAGCTCACATGGGTAGAAAGGAAAGGCCTCACCTGACTGTAGAGGTCTTTGAACCTCGGCCAGGTCAACCCTTCTCTGCCCAGCCCACGGCCCCTCTTTCCACAATGGTCACACGTGTACTATCCCACCAATACCATATTCACCCCGAGAGGAGGAAACCTGTGGCCCCTGCCCTTCCTGGTGGCTCCGCTGAAGCCTTTGGAGCAAGAGGCTCTGCTCGTTTGCAAACGCCGTGACATTTAGAGCTTTTGTACAGCAGCGGAAGCTCCCCGGGAGGCTCAGGGCTGAATGATTCCTTCCTAGAGAGCAGTAAATGAGGTTAAATCAATTTCCCCCTGCAAGGGGAGGGGCTTGGAGGGAGAGGAAATAACATTTCTGCCTTTAGCTCTCAGAGAAAGTAATTTTGTTTACAAAACTTTCCATTATATTTCCCTTTTTAGTTCCTCTCCTCATTCACATTTCCAAACCTGAGAAAATCTTTTGCCTTGAGCAGGAGATCCTCTGTCGTCGCAAATACGGCACTGGCTTATCAAAATCCTAAGTACCAGGAGTATTTCTTTTGCATTAAACCTCAGTTACTGTTGTGGAAAAGTCAGTAATCGGTGCTGAGAGGTTTGGTAACACGCTGATATTAAATATCTCTTTTAACTGTCAGATCTGTGAGATGTTCCTGACAGCTGATGGAAACAGTGTGGGAGTCAGGTAGTACCTTTGCTGGATGGGAAGAGTGAGGCAGAACGCCTCTCCCCTCCTCTCCCTGTCACCCTGCCTTCGGTACCTGGAAGCTGAAGAGGTTTCTGTGTGTTTGTTACCTTGCTGTCTGTGTTCAGATGGGACAGGGTGGGAGGAGAGGAGGAGCCCTTATCTCACGTCAGACATGGGAGTGATGGTGGACCCGGCTATTTCCGTGTATTTCTCCTCCCTCGGCATGGGATAAGTGAGATGTGAATAGTGCTGAGAGATGAGTGATGGAAATCCATCAGTGACAGGTTCTGAGCCCCCCGAGGAAGCTGGGCTTTGCTCCCCTCTGTGTTTCAGTTACTTCTTGTCTCAGCTGATGCATGCTTCTCTGAATGATTTTGGGAATTACTGGAAGTCTTTCAAGGCAGGATGGCACCAACAAAGCCCAGCGTCTGGAGCTCAGTTGGTATCTCAAATAGACGTGTCTACAATGCAGATGCGTTGGGGAGCTGATGCCAGGGAGGGCTGATAACCCCAGGCTGGGTCGGGGCACTGCACTGAAGTTTAGCCCTGCAAGGAGCAGTGTCCGTTTGGATAGAAATAGTAAAGGAGGAAAAAACTGTGAGTGTGGTCTGGTTCAGAGGTACTGAAAACTTCATCTGCTGATTGAAGTGCTCAAGTCCTTTGTAAACAGAAGTAAAGTACCCATTTCTAAAAGCATATTTATATAATATACATACATATATTTGTAAAGAAGCTGTATAAAAAAACCTTTCCGTGATTATTTGGTAAATGCAGACTAGAAAACATCGGTCACTTTCAGTAGCTCACTGGCCCAACAACCACGTAAACCTGAGTGATGCAGAGGCTGTCCTCGTGTTTCTTACAGCAGCCTGTTTCCCATATTCCATGTTCTCAAAGCTCCCTGAGAGATCTGGGGGTTTGTTCCTGTCAGGCAAAGCAGTGGGGGATTTTTTTCCCTTAGAGTGATGAGCGTTTTGTTGCCCGTGTTGTATTGCACTACACAGGACTTCCTCATTTACCAGTCCAGTGGAAGAAATTCTGATAGGAATACTACTCGGAGTCAGGAGGAAGGTAAAGGATGGACAGAATCCCTCAGAGTTGCTCTTTAGTTCTAATGACTCTTGCTTGTTACTTCACAACGTACTCGCCTCTCTCCAGTTACTGGAGGCAAAATTCTCCGTGCTGAATGGAATGGCTCTGTTGCAGAGGAATCAGAAGCTTGTAGTAGCTACACCACACATTTCCTGAGGTGTAAGCTTTCCCAGGAGTATTTTATAACCCTAGAGCACTTCTGGCTTTTGTCTGAATTACCTCATCCAGAGCTAAATGCCCCATTTAATTCTGGCTCTGTCTCTTGATGCCAGCGATGCTCACGGTGTTCACATCACTTCTTTCCCTAGCTGATGATATGCACCAAGGTAAATCACTGTGGCTAAATGACTTCTGCAAATACTTTTTTATCATCTTCCTTAAAGTTTAATGAGGGCAAGGAGCAATATGTTGTAATTTGTGGACATGAACTTTATTATTGTATGCTTAATATATGCATGGTGGTCTTATCTTCCCCTTAATGCTTTGAGACAAGACATGACTCTTAAAGTAGAAAAGGGGCTCTTACCACAAGATTGAATAGAAAGGTCCTTCTGCTTGCAAAGTCAACACAGAGACAGCCATTGAAAATACTAAATTAAGTGGATTTATCTTGTCTTTAGTGCAAGTGCACTACACATCCACTGAGCACTGAGGAGGTTTATGGTTTACTACCACTCCTTCAGGACAGTTGTTGTCTGCTCTTGAGCAGTGATGTGGGTTTGTTTTGGTATCTTACAGTGCTACCCTTGACCCCTCCTGTGATTCCTTCACGCTGTGTGGACGCTTGCTGAAGTACGTGTGTATCCAGGCAATAGGATGCTCCAACCGTAAAGAAAAAATGGGAAGGAAATTGCACTGTTTGGATGCAGTGTTGGTAAACAGTGTGTCTAATTAGCAAGTGTTACATTGGATGGCTAATAGCACTTCTGCTAACAGTTGTTCAGGAAAACAGATTTCTGAGCAGATTCTACATGTGTGAAAATCTAGAGGCACATCTAAATAAGCTTCCATGTGCATATGGATTTACAGCAGTGCTTCTGCCTCTCCTTACTCTCTCTGCTGTTTCTTCTTTGTGAGAAGTAGAGCCTGTGGTGGAAGGAAGTGTGTTCGGGGTAGGCCTGCAGCTTAGGAGGATGGAGTGAACAGTCATCCTTCCTAATATCTGTGCATGTCCTTCTGTCTCTGGGCTGCCTGGAGTCCTGTGGACCAGCCAGGACTTGATGGAACATGCTTGGATTCTGTCTGTCTTTATCCAAAGAGGGCTAGCTATGGCTGGCTACCACAGGCTTACACAACTGGCAGATCCTACAGAAAAATGACCAGTGTCTGCCCAAAGGTTTACCTTGTTCAGCTGCTTGTCTCCTACAGTGGCCAGTGATGGCTGCATGGAGAAAGGTATTGGAAACAGGGAAAATATTGGCTAATGGTTTCTTTTGTGTAGCTTCTGAGCATTTGTCAGTCAGAGTCTCGTAGGCAGAGGTACAAGAGGTACCCTTAAGGGTAGAGGCTGGATGTGGCCTCCATCACAGGAGTCCCAAGAATCTGATTCTCTGTTTCACATGAAACCCTTCCATGAGTTGCATGTGGTTGAGTTTTGGGGGAGCAGGTGGGAATAGTAGTGTGTGCGCACAGTTTGGAAACGATGTGAATTTAAAATGTGTTAAGTTGTAAATAGAGGTGTTGACGATGTGGTTGGCAATAACAGATGTACTTGACAGAAGGTGTGGGTAGCTGTTTAGTGCTCAGGAGGAGAGCGTTCAGCCCCCCTGCTCTTCAGGAGTTTTATGAAACACTGTCAAAGCCAGGCTGTGTTTGAAAAGCACCTTTGTACTATCCCACAGCGGGACTGCACATGTGGGAGAGCATGTGCTGGGTTGGAGATACGTCCGCTGCTGTTGGAGATATGTCTCTGTGGCAACATACATGTGCCGTGAACAAGGGCATGCTGTATGGTCCTGATGCTTTGCTAGTTGTCACAGGATGAACCTACAGCCAGGCTCAACAAGTCTTTTCTTCTAAGTAACTGGTGCAGTGTCAGAGATATCATCTTGCTTGTTGGCCACCTCTCCTAGTGCTGCTGAGAGCCTCCCAACCATATGTGCCCTCCTGCACACGCTGCTTAAATTTTCCATATGCCACCTGACAAGCTTTCCATGGCACTTTGTACCACCTTGAGATAACTCCCACTTCTTTTAACAAAATGTGTCATGTGGGAACGTTTTGCCCTTCAGAATATTTCAGAGACTTCATGAGATGAGCAGTGCCTTTCCAGAAAGATTTAGAGTTTCAGCTTACTACAGTAGACAGTCTACCACCATCAGCAGCCAACAATACGTTCTAGTCTTCTTGCCCCCTTAGGTCTTCTGGCAGCTTTTTTCTGTACCAGCTTTTTGGTATTGCTGTCTTCATAGGTAACAACAGAAGCAAAAAAGTCTCTCAGAAGAGTCAGATACCAGTACGTGGTATCTAACATGGGACTGGATTATTTATTATTTTTGTTGTTGTGACTCCAGGGAGTACATCTCCACAGGTGACATCAAAGTAGTCCCTTCCCTCAGAATCTCAAGCCTCTGGATGACTTCCCATAGCAGTTGCCTGTGTGGCATTTTATCCATAGAAATGGAAATTTAAGCACAGTTTCAACTTATATTTTGAAATCTGGAGTGGACAGATCCCGTGCAATTCTGCCTAGTACATCCCAGGGCTTCATCCAAGCATCACCAGCCCAAGTTTGGATTTGCTTTTAACCCAGTCTCAGCAATTGAATAGCATAAGAAGAACACCCACTCCAGAAACTTGCTGATTATTTCTAGAGACGTTGGCTTTTTTTCCTTTCTTTTTCATTCTGTGGTTGGTTTTATAGCTGGGGAAAACTGTGCAAAGTACACTTTGATTCGGAGCTTTTTACATAAGTCACCTTCTAAAAAATAACTTGACCCTGGCCTTCCAGATTCTTTTTCTGAGACGAGCTGTTTACACAGCTATGTCACGTTGTGAGATCAGTGATATATTAAGAGTTTGGGTGTGCAGCGCGGTGGGTTTGCATCGCAGGGGGAAAAGATCCAAGATAACACTCTGAGGAACTGTAATGAGGCGGTGTTCTTTGCCGCTGCCTTGCAGTACTTCCATGCCACAGTGCAAGTAAGAACTGGCATTTAAAAATACAAGTGTTCCCTGCAGAAGGTGAGGGAATGAAATCAGTGCCCCTTTCATTAAGGGAGGTGTCACGATGCCGACAGATGCTGGAACATTTTCTGCTTGATGCCAGTTGCATGTAGGGTCTTAGGGTATTTCTACAATACAGGTGAGAGTTTTGTAAAGGACTTTTTTTTTTAAAGGGTGAGATTAAAAATCTCGTTGCCTCCATATGGCACAGGAGCAGATGTCAAGAGCCAGAACTTGCTGTCGCTGAGGAAATCTGCGGTGGTCTATCTGTGATTTTTTTCTTGTGTAACTGAGCGTGTTTATGGCAGTCCATCAAAGAACAGCCACAGAAAGCAGACCTCTTGGGGATGGCCAGGGCTTTCCGAGACAGGCTGAACAGTGCTTTGGCAGTTAGGAAAGCACTTGTGCCGCTCTGTGCAGTGTTACTAACTGCAGGCCCAGTTAGAACCATGGCAAGCAAAAATCAGCCTGATGTGAACCATTGAGATAATTGTTAGGGCTCTGTCATTTCAGAGAGGTTTTTAAAATGCCACCTAGCAGTGACTAATTCAAAGAGGACCCATGTGCAATTTAAACAGCAGTAGAGTGACTGGTAGCGGAGATGACTTTTAAGAGTTACACTGCTACATAATTAAAGAATTAGGAAGTGCTCCAATCCACAGAACACTTAGGTGCTTCGTTACCTTTTGCAGTCTGGCCATCCATTAAAACCAGGGAGACTTCTGTGCCTGCATGGAAGGAGACGCATAAATCCTTTAGCCTGAACTAGCAGCACTACCTACTGTTCTGTGAAAAGTTAGTGTCTGACGAGCCTTGCAAAGCTTGGGAGATTTCATCTACACACTGATAAACAGCTTTCCTAGAATAAATAGAGCAGCACATGAATAAAAAAGGACATTTGTGGGAAAAAAAGGTATGACAGCAAATCTGTTCCGGTAGTATTTGTGGAAACACTGAAAAGGTTTGCAATGATTGAAACCTGTCTTTCTGCATTGTGGATTGACAGGAGTTCTGAATCTTGGCACATGAAGTGTGGATTTGCTGGCGTGCAGCTTTGGGCACGTTATCGCTGGAGTGTGAGCTGCATTTCCACATCGGCTGACATGGGTGTGGCTGTACAGATGTCCTTCTGGCATCTTCCCACCCCTCTTCTAGCAGTGCCTGTGGTGAAGTAGTCTGCCGTTGAATTAGATTATAGGAACTTCCCCACCATGAAGAGCTAGTTCTTGCCTTGAAGAATCTATGCTTAGAAAGACAAAATGTGGGCTAAACTGGGATGATGGGGAGAAACCAGGAAGGAGATCGCTTGCGTTTATAATTCATTGTCTTTTTTTATGGTTTTTGATTTGCAGTGAGTTGGTTTGGGGTTGTGTTTTTTTTCATGAACAGTACATATACCTATATTTGTTCTGCAAAGTTGTGGGTCCTCTGTGTCTGATTCATCAGTTTGCTTCATGAGGATCACAGCTCATTATCCCTCGAGAGATGATGGCTGAAATGTCCTCCTCTGAGCTGGTCTCTGTGTCTTGGTACCTGTCCTTTAAAAATTCTGTACACCCATGTTTTCACATGTTAGATTAACATTTGGGTTTCTCTGCAATATCTTTGCATAGGTAATGGAAAAACCCCAACTTTTTCAAATGCTGAGCTGGATTAGCAGAAGATTGCCCTTCCCTGCACCAAAACCAATTCTAGAATTGAGATAAGTGATTTACATTCCAAAAGGCTCATTAACCATCAAATTGCTATGGATTAGGTTACTAATGGCATCCTGATGGTTGCATGCAACTTCCAGCAGATTTGTTGGTAGCTAGCATTAAATCCATTTGAAGTATAATGAGGAGGCCCTAATACGTAAATGTTTATTAGCAGGACTCTGTAGCCATAATGCCTGCCAGCTCTGTATTTTAATTTTCACTAAAGGTTTCATGCTCATCCTAGATGTTGTTGCTCACAGGACCAAGCGGGGATGCTCTTCTTTGGCAGTTTATGCCAAAGATTCAAACCCAGGATGCCAGAATCTAAAAGCGTGAAATCCTGGACTCGTTCCCTGCGTGTGACCCCCCCCATCCTGCCATTGCAGCAGGGATTTCAAAGGTTGACAAGGCCAGCTTCACACATTTCAGGGCACTGCATCAGCTCTCCCCGCTTGTGAGACCATTTTCTATGTGAGATGGTGTAAAAATCCCAAACCGCCTCCCCTGACGGTGTGCTCTAAGGAGGCGAAGGCAGAAATTGGCAGGTGTAATTTCACTGCGATGTAGTTTACCTTCTCTTGGGCTCTTCTCCTCATGCTATTAGACTTCTGCTTTCTTAAGCTTATGGTCTAAATAAGACAGGAAACCCTTGAAGTGAATTTTACTCGAGCCATGAAATTATTACCACCTTGTCAGATTGAGGTTGTAAGTAAAGGTTTAATTAGCTTGTTGCTGGTCTGGGGTCTGCTTTGCCTCTGTATGGCACATTTTGATTGCAAGTTTCCCAGCTCTGCAGAAAGATCCGAACTGGTTTAAATGGGCCTTTACAATTGTTCCTTCTGGTGTAGGAATTCAGGAAAGCCTCGTAAAGCAGTGTGTATGTTGCATAACCATGCATTGCCTTCCTGCTGCTAATGCCTCGATGATATAATTGATTTAGCAGTTGACTTACAGCATTAAAAGTAAATTAATAAATCTTTAATTATGAGCGCTTCGTTAGCAATGCATTTCTTAAACTAACAACTTGACTAGGCCCCTATCAATTGACATAATTCATTAACCGTTATGAGAATCCGTATTAGTTATGCTTAACTTACCTGAGTGTACGAGGCAGGAGATCTTTCTCGGTATAAATAAATTATCAAATTGCTATTTATAGTCATTTAATTACAGGACAAAATACTGAAGCAGTGTAGGCTTCCTATTTAGTATAACGTCGTCTCACCGATATTCACTGATCATCCCATCACTTAATTTTCCTCTGTTCTCCATTACCTGTACGTTTCTGAGCAATGACATGATGCAGAGTCCTCTCCTGATCCATCCTGTGCTGCCGTGCCCTCTTCTAAAGGCCTCTGGTCCAGCTCAGTTGCTGCTTGGCCACAGCAAACATCTGTACTTCTGTCTAAACGGGCTGGCACTGCAAAACTCCTGCTGAACTTCTAAATCTCTTGTTCTCCAGGCCATCAGGCAAAGGAGAAATGTGTCTGTGGCTGCTGTGGCAGCCCAGTGCCCAGGGTGTGAGATTACCCCAAGGTAGCAATACTGAAAATCAATTCTGGAAGTCAGTTTTGGCAGAACGAAAGGTGGAAACAGCAAATAAATGCTTTGCCTCCTGATTAGAGTAAGTTGGAATTCATTTCCTGGTAGGCCAATGCTGCAGCAGAATCTAAATGTGTAAGTACAGTATTCTGGTGGTGAGCTGAGGATTCCCGAGCAATGGCATTGGAAAACAGCAACCTTCAGGTACTTGGCATGTTTTAAATCATATTCCAGAGCCCAGTAACGCTGTAGCATTTTTATTGCTGCTGTTGTGCAGACAAGGTCATGTGTTGCACTGTGAATCAAAAGCATATTCAAAGTGGAATTTCCTTTTGAAATAAAGAACTTAAAAATTTATATGGTGGTTTTAATAATTTTACATGTTTTGGGTTTTTTTAATTTTACTTGGGAAGGTGCTTTTTTAAAATATCATTGGTAGAAAATAGTGGGTCAGAATCCACCCAGATTGTGTCAATGCCATCCGGCATAGACAGTTGAAGAATCAGGGCAGAGCAGGTCTCCTGGCACTGCCAAATGCAGATGGAGTCTCATCAGCCGTGTTACCAGGAAAGCAATCGGAGATCCAGGGGATTACACAAAAGCCCCCCAGAAACATAACAGTTTTCATCTGTGTGCTTTCACTGCAGCCCATGCAGTGACTGAAAATGACCAGATCTTTTGGGCTTCCTGACACCAGGCTGAGGAGACTCAGTGTCCTCCAACTCCCACAAGTTTTGCAGGTTTTCTGTGAGGGCTTGGGGTTGCTCAGGTGAGACTCTGAAATCTGCCCTGGCTGGGAGCCTGCCAGGGATCAGTGGGTCCTGGGGGGCAAATACTGATGTCCGTGGGTGCAGTGGTTGTGCCAACCAAGTCCTACTTGGATTCCGAGTGCAGGAGATAAAGTGTATGCAAATAGCTGTCAACAGTCACGCCTCTCTGTTCTTTTTAAAGCTGAGTATATCAGGTAGATTTCATCCAGGAACTTCTCAAAGGATTGATACGTCGTGTATATTATAAATTATCTGTTTCCTGCTTCAGAGCAATGAAAAGTAACTGTGAAAGTACAAGTAAGGCAGCAGAGGATAGTTGGTGGCTGTCAGAGAAGCAAGCTTTCTGAATGAAGAGCTTTTCCACTCGGTGATAATAACGCTCGTTTTGCTGCAATTCCAGTTGTTTCGACCGGAGCCCCTTGAGGGCTGGGCTGTTTCTAGGTGTTCGCTTTCCCAGTGCTTGAAAGCAGGTCTTCATGGATGTGACCTCGATGTTTACAGGCTATCTAATATTTATATCACATAAATAAAAGAAACTACTTGCAGATAATTTCCAGACTGTTCATGTTAAATGCTTCCCTTCCAGCCAACCTGCGGCCAAAGGGATTTTGCCGACACTGAGCTGAGCTCCACAGCTGAAAAAGAGTTAAAGACCTATATTGTTTTCTTTTCACTGTTTCCAAACATCAATTAAACAAGGGCCATAAATTATGGTGACCTTTGCAATGACTTTTCATTTGTGGGACAGAGATGTGATTGTGTGAAAGCACTGTTAATAATGAAAAAAAAAAATTATTAATAACTTCCTCAGGAGCCACCAAGCAAAGTGTAAATTGCTTTCTGCTTGGTATCAAATTTTTATGTAAGGTACTGTATCATGGAAATTTTCAGTCTTGTTAAAATTCAGATGACCTAAAAATACTGCTACCCCTTCACCTCTGTACATTTTGTTGTCTCAGCTGAAAAATGTGATTCTTCTAGATTTAATCAACATTTTATAATGACTTTTACTGAAAATACAGCCTGCTGGTTTTCCCTTGTTTGCCTGTGAGATGTGTAGGGAACAGTGGGTTTATTTGTTGGTCTAAGAACTTGCTAAAAATGTAACAGGCACAAAAAGCATGCTTTGGGCTGAATAGCGGTGCCCACTCCCTGTTTAATGGAGTTCCTATGTGTATGGCTTTTCAACTAGTTTTTAAAAACACTTCAGGAAATGCAGCACCAGTATAAATGTTCAGACCATAGTTCTGTAGACCAAAGATGTTCCTTAGTTCACGAGCCAGTTGTATCATTATTGACTAGAGCATCGCCATGCCATTTCATAGGTTAAAATTTCCCCCAAAGAGTTGTCCTTTTGGTGAGAAGACAGTGAATTCTCCGCGGCCCTTTGGCTCTTGGCTGCTCTCCACCTCAAAGGTGTCAAGTAACAACCACTGAAAATGTGTTGCTTTCAAACCCAGCTTCCAGCTTCCTCCGGGTTTGCCAAGAGGATTCAGAAGGCCCAGAGCAAGAAGTCCTTTTCTTTTCTGTATTTTAATCCCTGCTGTTGAGACGGTGCTTTACGCTGTGGAGCCCTACTTTGGTGTTTGCCTGCCATTCACCGTGCCCCAAGGGGAAGCTCGCAGGGTGGCTGCATCCAGATGGGCCTGCCAAGTAATCCGGGCTGCTCAACAGGGTGCCACCTTCTGCGGAGTGACAAGGGCCTAAAGAGATGAAGAGGGAAAGCAGCGTGAGTCCCTCCCGGGAGGTGAAGATGCAAGTCCTTTTCTCTGTATAAGTTGTCCTTGAAGGGGAAGTGCAGGTAAAGCTGAAGCATGAAGCAGATGTTTGGGTCGTGGTGTCAGCTGAAGCACTGCTCTTTTTAAGGTCAGTTTTAACTGTTGACACAGCCCAAAGGTGCACGTAGCTGTCAATTGCTTCTTCTGAAAATTTGTTCTGCTATAATAATTTGGAGAAATTCCTTGCTCTAGCAAAGTCCAGAAATAACAGATGGCTCATATGTCAGGCATCAGCAAATCCTAAAGCTGTGGGCATGACCCCTGTCCAAGTCCTGTTGAGAAACCTGCCTGCCTTCAGGATTAGATTGCCCAAGAGCTTGGTGTTTTGCGTGACAAGACCAAAAGCTTAAGTTCCACTTGCTTATCATGTGCTGTTGTTGAACTTAAAACTTCTCTTTGGCAAAAGTAATGGAGATTTTATGTGATTGCGGGTGTTCTTTGTTGTGTTTTGGAGAGCATTCAGGTTGAGAAGTTCTAACTTTCAAACAAATCATTTAAATGTTTTGATTATTGGATCTGCTGATGCAATATTTCATGAGATAACTGCTCTTCTGCAAGTGGATTGAATCGCCTTCCTCTTAGAAGGGATCTGAGGGACATCCCATTGAACTGGCTGGCCATCTGACACAGGGAATATTTCATATCGTAGCAGTAATGGGGATTTCAAGCAACACTAATTGCAAGAGGAGCTCAAAAAATGTTTCAGATGGGCTTAGCATCCAAGTGAAGCTAGCTGATATACTATCTCACGTCTCTTATTCTTACTGTGCTTTGCACCGCTGTTATCAGAACCATTGTTCTTAGCTAGTCTAAGCAAAGGGACTGAGGATTGAATTTGTAAGTAAGGCTGCTTTCCTTTTGTGACGCTGTCATCTTGGCAGAGCTGGAGCACACAGGCACAGCTGTGTGAGAAGGCACCAATGGTAGCACTGGTTGGCATCTGTTCTGTGACTGGTAGCATCTGTTTGATGGTTAGCTCAAGGATTTCAGCTGGTTGAGCCGTCAATCTGACACCTTTGATGAGCACTAAAATAAATCTGTGCTACCAGGAACTGCTCTCTTTTTTTTTTTTTTTTT
>VZZY01012370.1:440078-516517 GCA_013400335.1 Eurystomus gularis | reverse complement strand
TTTTTTTTTTCCCCTCCCCTCCTAGCTTTTGATTTGCTTGACTCATTGTGTCCTTGGTGATAACCACTAGCAAAGCTAATGCATTATAAACTCTGAAAAGTGAAGCAAGTGGCTGTCATTTTTTTTTTTTGGCACAACAGATGTTCCTGATCAGGAATCAGACAAAGGATCTCGTCGCTCTTCCTCTGAGCAATTTAATTTGTCTGTTCCATGGAATACCGGCCACCTCCTGTGTCATGACTGATGTGCCCAAGTCCTACTTCATTTTAGGATCAGTTCCTTTAATCTCACAGAATTATTAGGGGGTTTTTTTCTGTGCCAGAGCAAAGAGAGTGGAAAAAAGGAAATTGCTTCATTGCTTATGGTGTGACCAATGATGCATCATAATGAAAAGTAGCAAAGGCCTACTGCAGAAATAGGAAGCCCAAGTAGTGTGCTTTAAGAGAACTGGAATGTACGCTATGAGCACTTTTTTGAAGAAATAACAGTTTAGACCTGATGGTGTTTCTCTAGCAGTTGTAAGGCTCAGAGGTAGGGATAAGTAGCCTATAATCCATCAGGTTCTTGTAATGCAACTTAACGAGGTGGAAAAATTGATATATTTTTAAGAGAAGTTGTTTGCTGTGGATCCAGTTCTCCACTCCCTTAATCATGCAAGTTGTCCAAAATGAGTAATTACTGGGGTTTTTGCTTGCTTTTCCATTTAGTTTGATAAAACTGTATCGCTCTGCTGCAGTTGTGTGGTGATGGATGGGTGCTGCTGGAGAGGTAGGTTCTAGCTGTTCCACAGTTAATTTCCCAGTTACTGCTCTAGCACAGGACAGTCGCCGTGCCTACGCACAGCTCCTGACTCTGCCCAACGTGGGGCAGGCGTTCCTCACCCCACCAAGGATGCACACTCTGCCCCGTGTGCCTTCCAGGATCTGCCAAAGGCTCGCTGGAAGGGAGAGGCAAGGGAAGGTGGCCTTGTCTTGTGTGTGTGGCCAGCTGCTGCTGCCCACGTGGATGGTGGTGTCTGTGGCCACAGCTGTCAGTCCTGATCAATGAGCAGATTATGTGAGAGCTTGGTGTAGTCCATCCCTGGTAGAAAGAGAAACCCTTTCGATGGTCACTCAAAGGACCTCTTTTCCATTTGGCAGGTTGACAGGACAGAAGTGATTCGAACCTGTATAAACCCTGTCTTCTCCAAGCTGTTCACAGTGGACTTCTATTTTGAAGAGGTGCAGCGGTTGCGTTTTGAGGTCCATGACATCAGCAGCAACCACAATGGGCTGAAGGAAGCAGATTTTCTCGGTGGCATGGAGTGCACTCTTGGACAAGTAGGTATCGCTGCCATTTTCCCTCCCACATCACTCATCTTTTGTATGTATATGAAATATATTGCTTTGTTAAATGACCAACGGGTGAGATTTGTCATTCGTGACAGAATTCTTAACTGGTGCTTTGAATGGGATAACTAAGAACTGCTGCTGCTGGTTTGATTTATGCTGTAGTATAGCTTCAAGTCAGCCAGTCCTACAGGAAACTGAGCACTGGTGATTGGGCTTGGGCAGTAAGAGCGGCTCATTACACCAGCGTTGAGAAAGACTGATTTGGGAGAAAGTTATTGTTCTTAACACTCTATGGGACTTAAAGCAAGTTCCAAGTCCAAGAAACACTTACAAATACACTTTATTCACATAGGGTAGTGCTTGGTGATGTGGCAGGTAGGGAGGTAGGGTTGGATTCCTTTCCCTGACTCTCCAAAGGTTAGGTGTCTAGCCTAAGTTACTCCTCTGATTTCCATCTTTAGTTCAGTGGAGAGAAACAGTTCCAGCAGTTGATTCATTACTGCTGGACACCCATCATAGATTAGGATAAATTGCCTTCAGGAGATACCTGTCCTTCCCCATCAGTTATCAAGAGAGTCTAGACAGCTGGCTTAGAGTAGATACTGAACTTTTTAGATTACTAAATTGAAGGATGATGAGTCCTACCCACAGGATCAATATCTAGAGGTCATCAGAGCCAGGTCTGCAGTGAATTAATTCCTATACTGCTGACTGGTAGCACACTGCAGCCTCCTGGGTATCACAGTTTATTTCTAACTAGCAGAATTTTTGTTCCACAGGGTCTCGTAACACAGATCTCAGCTCTGTCCATAATGGCAATGCCAAGGATGGTCTCAGATGCTACAAAGCATTTGTTTCCTATCTTCTCACCTTTCGTGTTGCTCCCACAGCCTCACTGCTCATGAATCTCTTTTATGTCCAAAAGACATTGGGTCAAATATGCTGAAAGAGGAAAAGTCCTCTCAGGGAGAGAATTAATATGAACTGTATGTGTTTACTAAATGGAAAGCTCAACATGAAGATACTGGCATTTAGTATCTTCACAGTGCACAACAAGCTTTGGGTTTTTGGACAGACTTCTTGTGGCCTAGGGGGAAACAGACTATCCTATAGGATAGGGAGATAGGAGAACAAGAAACAAAGAAAGTTATTAAAATGTTCTCCCTTAACTGGCTTGAAAATGAAAGGAGGGGGAAAAAATGTCTTTGCTGCTGCCTGTAGCATAAAAGTCTTTATAATGATTTGATCTCTATAAATAGCACACAGCTGGCTTGGTTGCGCTGTAATTTTAATGGTAACCAAGAATAAATAATAACAGTGTGAAATCTTTCTTAGTAATGTAGCCTTGAGGACTGATCTCACTCACAGAATGGCAGGGGTTGGAGGGGACCTCTGGAGATCATCTCTCAACCCCCCTGCTCCAGCAGCTCACCCAGAGCAGGGTGACCAGGATCGCGTCCAGGCGGGTTTGGAATCTCTCCAGAGGAGACTCCACAACCTCTCTGGGCAGCCTGGGCCAGGCTCGGACACCCTCACAGCAGAGAATTTTCTCCTCCTGCTACCATGGAACCTCCTGGGTTCCAGTTGGTGCCTGTTGCCCCTTGTCCTGTCTCTGGGCACCACTGACAAGAGTCTGGCCCCATCCTCTTGCCCCCACCCTTTAGCTCTTGCTCAGCATTGCTCAGATCCCCTCTGAGGCTTCTCTTGTGCAGCTCAGCAGCCCCAGGGCTCTCAGCCTTTCCTGGGCACAGAGATGCTCCAGTGAGCATCTGAAGGTTTTGTATTTCTGTTGCTTTTTGGTTGCTCACAAAAACTGTCATTGTTAGTTTCAAGGGGTAGGATGTAGATTTGTTTGTTTGTTTGTTCTAGTGGGTTGGGGTGTTTTGTCCATCAAAAAATGATGGGAGAAAAAAAAAATCTTAGATGGACAAACACTGCCAGAAATTTGATAGCCTGTCACAGTATTCAGCTAGGACAGCAAGACCCCAAGTCCTTTCTGTTTGTGTTAGTTCCTTCATGTGTTCTGAGCCTCTCTAAAGCTCTCTTACCAGAATTGCTCAGTTTTACTTTCCATAAACTTTATAAACCATTGAAATTGCATCATTGAGTACAGTAAGGGCTCGAAGTTTGTAACAGCCAAAGCTAATTTCTTAACCCCACAGGAGTTAGTTTCAGGAGAGTGGCTTAGGAACACTTTTTTTCCTCTGAAGTTTCACCCAGAAGACTCAGCCTTAAGAACTCACAAAAATTACTTAAATGAATAACCATTTTCTGGCAAGAACTAAGCAAACTTACGCCGCCAAGATATTCTTGATTACTGCTCAGCTGCAACGTTAAGTGAGAGGAACCAGTAAAGCTGTTATTCCTTAAATGCTGTGAGCCACCCCAGCTCTGCAGTGGGGGAATAGCCTTTGTGGCTTTTCTTCCATTACCTTCCACAGCTGGTCTTTGCCATTTTCAAATCTGCAACTCTGTTCCTTCCTTGGTTTCTTCTAATTTACAGAAGTGTTAAAATATTGTTATGATTCACAGCTCCCTTACTTGCTCAACTGGTAGCACAAGTAAAGGAAACTGCAGAGTGAAATCTTTGCCTGCCAAGAACCTCTCAAATATTATTTAGAGATTTAATATTTCCCATACATGCATTTGTGTACCAATTAGATTGAAAATCTTCCTTCTCAGTAATGAGCATTATTGTTTCTGGTGTGCTTTTAATAACATACGCCATTATCAGATTATGCACTTGGAAATGGCTGATGATTAGTTCAGTATCAGCCATTGCAAATCCCCTTGCTTTTCAATTGGAGAGAGGCTAAAAGGGCCACGATTGCACCTGAATTAAATTGAAGTAATCTGTATGAGAATATTTGTTTAATGGACTGTTGACTCCTGTCAACCAGAAGGACCAGCTTTCTCAAGGTGTTTGAATTCCTAAATCTCATTAGATGTCTGTATGCCTCCTTAGGTATCTAAAATACCTTTAAATACTTGGCCTTTGGTCTTCTCCAGATGAAGCTGCTCAATTCATTAGTGGGATGAATAATGTACTTTATTAGATATTAATGTCATTTTCTACCAGGGCTGACTGGGAGCACAAGCACATCGTCAGTGCAGCACGCTCTGTAACTTACCTGCCCATTTGAACACCTCGGGTATCCCCGGGAAGCTCTTGGTTTGCCGTTGCAGCATCATCCCTGAAGCTGTAAGATGCTCTGCTCTAGAGGAATCTTGCCAGCCAAAGTTAATGGAGTTACTTGTACAGCTTGTGCTCTTTTGGTTTTACACGCTTTATCTTTTTGTATGAATTGCTATAGCAGTCTTTAGAAAAGTGATTGAAAATTCACTTTGCTGTTCTAATGAGTTGTTATTATTATGACTAACTCTAAAAGGGCTGCCAAACTATATACTAATTAAATTCAGAGACCTTTTCTGCTATTGATAAGCTATTTCCTGTAACAACATTATTTGCTCTTGTGATAGGGATATCTTTTTTCCTCAGCGTTCTGTTTTGATTGACTATTTTCAGGTACTGGTCTTTAGCAAAGACAGCAGTAAATAGGCTGAGCTGATCAGCACTGCAGGGAGCAGAAGAAATCTTGCAGAGTGGCAAGTATAGTACAGAAAGTATGATATGTACAGAGAGGATGGTCATAGCAATAAAACTGGCTCTACCAAGGAATTATGTGAGCACTTAGAGTGAGACTTCCTTCCTTAAGGACACAAACGTGAACTTGTTCTCTTGCAGGGAGTTGGGGATGTCTGTGAAGGGGTGAACTCATTCCCCAAACTTTTTTTTTTTTCATGAGAGCAGAGCAAGGTCACTGGTATCTATCTGCTTTCTGGTCCCTCTTCATGCTGGAACGCAGCATGCTGGATGCATCTTTCACTACCGGCCACCATTCCTAGAAATTATTTGGTGGGTTCAAAAGTGGCGTGAGGATAGATAGCAAGATGGGCACAAGCACATCAGAGCTGTACGGATCTTGCTTTGTCAAAAACCAGGCTAAAGATGGATTCATGAGGAAGGAGAGAGAGGTTCTACTTCTCGGTGTGACATATGGGATTTCCCTGTTCCTGCCAGTGCTAAATCACTAGGTCAAAAAGCCACACTGAAATTTTCTCCTTAGTTTGATTGATCAGCATTGTGATTTCTGTGTGATATTATTGGTTAAGGAACGACCACACAGAGAAATATATTTTAAAAGGCTCTTAAGCAAGCGGGTAAAATAGGTCATTATATTTCACAACTCATTGTACACGGTGCTGATTAGTCACGGCTCGGAGAGCAAACCTTCGTCAGAGCGCTTGTCCCTGGCTGCTGAGCAGGGCACAGCTGGGGCCAGCTCTTCCATGCTTTCATCCAAAGTGTTGCATCTGCTCATACATTTAAAATAAGAAAAAAAAGCTAAGAACCTTTTATATATTTGAAATTGGAAATTGGATCGAATGGCGACATGTGAATCCGGATTTAATTACAGCAATATAGAGCATCTGTTCAGATCTGTCCGTAACCTACTGGGGCTCGTATGTAAAAAAGGCAAATTAAGACAATCTTCAAGGGGACTTCCCACCCCCATCTGACCCCACGGAGCTGATATCCCACAGCAGAAAGCTAGTCAAGATGATGCTCTGTTGAGATGATTGCATATTTGATAAACAGGGATCACTTTGTGTGCGCATCCTCCCTCGCCGAGGCAGCGCAGCGGCGTTAGCGCTCAGTTCTGTCCCCACCCCTCACAAAGCTGTGCAGCGTGGGTTTCACCAGGCACGGGGCTGTCTCAGACCGGAATGGGAGAGTTGTTTCTGCACCTGTAGTTGCAAATAAACTTCCTAAGTCTCTCTTAGCCTCACCTCTTAAATTCCTGAGGTTTCTACGTCCATTTGTTTACGGGTAGTTCATGCTTCTAAAAAAAATGATCATGAAAAAGCGTGTTCTGGAAGGGACAAGGTTTACTGGACTGGATCCGGCTCTCTGTGATCTAGAAAGAAGAGAGACATTTCCTTTCAGCCCTTCTCCACAGAAGTTTTGGGCAAAACACCTTTTTCTGTGAAGCTGAAGCTTTAACTTGCAGGTTTTTGAAGTAGGAGTCAAGCCAAAGGCTCCTGACGAATGAAGACCTGTAGTTAATGACCTTCTTGTAAACCCTTTTTGCCAGTTCAGCTGTCTCTGCAACTCCGAACTCAGACAGATGCTTCCTAAGCCCTCGAGTTACCCTCGCTTAGGATGTGCTGGCTGGCAATCGGGGCAGCAAATGCTTTTTATGATAATGTTCACAAGAAGATTTACAATGGCACATAAACAATAAATATGATCTATAATTGATGGCAGTTTCCTCAGAAGTAGCTCTGACCAAAGAGAGCTGGCTCATGCAGCGCATGAACAAAAAGGGCAGTTTACTGCTAAGGCAAAGAGATTCCTGAACCGGAATTACGGTGTTTTGAACAATTATCGCAGTGATAGTCTGCGGATCCTAAATCGCTAATTACGGTTTGAGGCAACGATGCTGGCACACTGTTGCCAGATGGAAGATTCATTTTACTGGCCACTTAATTAACAACTGATAAGTAATTGCACCCAAATACACGTATTTACATATGCAGAGTGCTCACTGTGTCACAATGATGCTAACGGCTTGGAGAGCAAGTCTTATTAGTGCCATCTCCTAAGGGGAGCTCAGGATAAATGATCTTCTCTGGAGCTGCGAGCCGTCCGTCTGCCACCTGCGTGGCTGGCTTCTGGGGCAGCGCTGGTACCTGGTTAGCGAAGGAGACAATTTCGGAACTGAAGCTGTGGGGCAGTTCACTTGCTTCTGTCCCAAATTTAGAATTGGCAATACTTAGAAAATAAAATAAATGCCTTCTCTTGGAAATGGACTTCAGTTTCCTATAAGAATAAGTGGGGTTTGGAGGCATCTCTGGTAGATTTGATTGTGTCCGTCCCATTCCGCTTCACCCCATCTGTGTGCTCTGTCCTTCCACCATGTCCTGTCTTTAGGCTTCCTGGGGAACCTTTCTTCTCAGGTCGTGGTCTTGTGGTTGTGTGTTTTGTGTGTGATTGTGGATTAAGACACTACCCTGATACAAGAAAAAAAGGCAATATAAAAATGAAATCATAATAAGCCATGTATTTACTCCAGATTCTAATTTTTTGCCCTTTATTTGTATTTTTGTGCAGATTGTTTCTCAGAGGAAGCTCTCCAAGTCCTTACTCAAACACGGGAACACAGCAGGAAAGTCATCTATAACAGTAAGTCAGTCTTAAATACAGTCTTTTTTTCCTGTTATTTAGAAATGTCTGATGTGACTAATTCTCCCTAAAAGCATCCTGCTCAGTCGCCAGAAGAACCCTTGATTGAGAAATGTATTTAGATTGTTTATTTACCAGATTACTTGTACTGTTTCTGGCAAACACTTGTTGTAAGGAAATGGCAACAAATACTGTAACATTTGTACAAAAGCCACAACATTTACTGCTATTAAAGTACTTTGATGACAGCACAGGAGTTGTGCTGCTTGGTTGCTTTCAGCTGAAGGTCTAGACCCCTCGGAAATGTATTTCCACCCACTTTGACACACGGAGGAGCCTGTTTCTTGGCCCTTCCAGCTTCTAACAACTCGGAAAACATGCACGCACGCACCCAGCAGCACCAAATGTGGGAGTTTGGTGCGATTCGGTGTTTTAGCTGTGCTGTAATGCAAGCACAGGCTGGATGGCTACAGCCCCGTGTGTATTTGCAGTCTGCAGATCAGTGTATTACCGCTCTTTCATCTTTCTCCTCGCTGGCTTGTTTGGGAGATCAAGCTTCCCTGTGCTGAACCTAGCATGCTCGTGACATTTGCAGCTCTGCATTAAGACAAAGACTGTAATAAAATATTCCGCTTTGGGGATCTCTGCTCTGTTGCCTCCTGGGGTTGAGAAGGATTTTTTTTTTTTTCCTTGATGTGCAATTAGCCAGATGAGTTTCTTTTGGCTTGATTGTTTGGATTTATTTTTTTTCTGCCTTCAGCTACAGAAAAGATGTCAGACTGTGAGAAATAATGCTTTCTGAGAGCCCGGGGGATTTTCTTTCTTAGATGTCTTCATTGCTGCTTGGCTGGGAAGGGCTTTGCTTAAATGCGTAAGGTAAAATCATTTTGGGGTTAGAAAGGGATTCCCTGCTCATCTGTCTGAGTAGAACCAGGAGAGAGTTTTCCTCCCTAAATAGCTTGCTGTGGTTTGCCTGCTGGGATTATCTGGGCATGCTTCGTGTCATCCATCCCCGTGGTGTTCAGGACCCCCTTCTGGTTCTGTGAGGGACACAAAGGAGTCCAGTCTTGTGAAAACACAAATGCTCCAGTTCAAGTAAAACCATTTGGCTTGTTAGTAGAGTGTTCTGGCAAAAAATTAATGCTCTGTGATATACAGAAGATGAGAGAAAATGAGTTAAGAGTCCCTGCTGGATGTTAACCACGGAATATGGACCTTTGTGACTTGCTTTGGCTTCCGGCCAGTAGCACTAAAGACCAAGTTTACTTTACTTGAATGGAAGAAAACTGACAAACTCAGACGGAAATTAGTATGTGAAAAGTTTGCTGTCTCAACAGAACATGTCAAAATGGATTATTTTTCATTATTTCTGGACATGGGGACATTCCAGGTTTCTGAAAATATGGAAGCTGCAAATACTGGTTTCCTAACTTGTCCAGCGTCCTGAATTATGAGTTTTTCATAGGATCTTGAAAGTTCCTGTCTCGACATGACTTGCCCAAATGTTATTAGCCCTTTGTCTGTGTAATGTCCCATCAACACAATTTCATTGCATGGCCGTGCGATGAAAACAGAGCATTGTGCAGCTTCTCCAGCTAGAAGTTCATCAGCCTTTACGAGAGAGGGTTCATTAAATTCAGTTAAAAATATTTGTGAAACTTGGTGTGCAAATCTTGGAGCACTGTTGGTCATACACAGCTTATGATCTTCTAAACCATCAGACCAGGTGAAAGAGAAACATGTCAGACTCTATCGGCCAAATTTCCAGCAAGCTTATGTTTGCCTGGACCATGTGGAACAGCACATACGTGCCCAGGCGATGGTACTTCAGTGCCCCGTTCAGCGTCTGTGCCCCTGCAGGGGAGTATTTTGCATGAGGAGATACCACAGTTCACTGGTGTGAGGTGTCACAGCCAGAACAGTTGTGGCTCAGGAACTGTCAAATAGAATATTTTTCCATTTAGCGTGCCAAATGATGCTGAAGCAGCATAAAAATATTTAAGCTTTAGACACAAATAATACAACTCTTGTACTGCTTTTTTGTCCCCCTGGACGCTGTGAGACTGGAATTCTGCATTGTCCTCTCTGAGGAAAAGTACTTGATCAGAGGAGAGGGCTTCTCGTGGGCGTTGATGCCCGTCCATCAATGGGTGGTAGACAAGGCATAGTCTAAGCGACTCAGGTTTATGGGCTTCCCAAGGTGACCCATCAGCCGAGCAAGGGTTTCAGAGGGCTCCTCTCAGCCCTTCCTGACCACCAAGGGAAGTGTGTGAACTTGTACCACACTCTGGTTTCCTAACGGGGCCTGCAGTGTCTCGCTGGGACGTGGCACCTTTCTCCCTTCCATTACCCCACGCCAGGCTCAACTGCAGCTTTCCATTTAGGTGATTGCTGAGGAGCTGTCTGGCAACGACGACTACGTTGAACTTTCATTCAGCGCGCGGAAATTGGATGACAAGGTAAGCTGCTTGATATTAACCTTACTGCAAGATATAAGAATGCCTGCAAATATAATTTGATGAGATTTTCTCCGACAGATATTTTTTGCTCTGTATTATTAAACACGTCAGAGATTTCAGATGAATGCTCACAATGAGGCTTTCCTCGAGTTGCGAAGTAATTAAAAAAAAACACCACCAAACTCAAGGGCATCTAATTAAAACCAAGACAAGTTAATTACTCTATAACCAAGACAATTTAATTATTCAAAATGCCACTTATCAGAAGTGCTTAGAGAAGTGAACTTTCTATAAGTATTCGAAGATGCTATAGCTGAAGTGTCTTAAAATAAGGCTAGAAAACTTCATAGCAGCTCAGTCATGATACATGTTTTGTTCAACAAGATGGAGCTTGAACGTGAGAAAAACTCTTGCATAGTTGTTTTAAACAACTTTTCCCACTTTAATAAGAACACTCTCTGCTGACTCAAACACTACTCTTCATTATAACGATGACCTCTTTCTGGAAATATCTATTGTTGTTTGGCTATATATGTATACACATATCTATATGTACACATATACATATATATACACACATATACATATATATATATATTTTTAAAAAAATAAACACCTCGAGCAACACACAGCCCAAGAATCCCAGCTGAATGCTTGCAAGGCACTCTGTTATTTCAGCATCATAGCAGGCATAATTATTTGAGGTAATCTGGGGAATATCTTTGTAATTAATAGATGCCAGGAGATTATGACCCTTTTTAGGTCGTAAGACTTCTCATATGATTGAAGACGAGATTGGTACTGGAGCACAAATATCTACCATTAGTGTATAGTCTCTTCTTATAGATGAAGCTGCTTCTATTTAGAAACGTATGATAATACTATATAAACAGTTACGATTCTGGTGCTTCAGGCATGTGCTTATAAACCATTGATGTGCGGGTAGCTTAAAATCAAATCAGTGAGAGTACTTTTGGATACATACATCAGTATCAGGTCATAACTGAGGAATAGTATTTTTGGTTGAAACTTCCAGAAAGGCTCAGGCAAGCAGAAAATACACAGGAAGATGAATAGTACTGGAATTTATTTAGGACATAGAGGCAAGTAACATTACTGTATTCAGGATCATTAACAATCATGGATGATCCACACCTGAATTTGCTTCTCATCCAAAAGATGAATTACTGCTTCCCTTGGAGCTGGTGGAGCCTTAGTGTTTCTGAGTCCTGTAATTTATTTAGGTGTCAAAATGGAGATTTAACAGCCTGCTTAGACAGCCATCTTTAGATGTGGTTTCCAAAGTTGTGCGTGAGTTTCTTCCTGCTCCACGTGCTGTCACGTCCAGAAAAAAGGAAAGGACATGGGCAACAAAATAAGACCTTGCTCGGCCATTGCTTTTGCACCAGTGTAAAATGTGATCTGGTGTCAATATTAGGATTGCTTCTGGCTCTCGTTGGTATAAATTAAAAGGATCCTGGCAGAGCGTGCTTCTGAGCCAGGCCAGTGTTGTCTGGGCAACAGCTTTAGCGAGTGATTCAAACACTTTATGGGGAGGATCGCTCTGAAACACTGTAAGAATATCGTCACTCTTGCCATCTTAACATGTCTGGTCAAGGTGGGCTTCACCTAATGAAAAATTCCTGGGTGCTGTGGTGTGCAACTCAAGCAATGTGTTATCAGAACCAAACCTCCCGTCTGCAGCTGATGAGTCTCTGGAAGCCTGTTAGAGTTGAAAGAAATTCTTGAATGGACAAGAATTTTCTTCCTCCACCCTTTAAAGGGAAACTCCTTCAAAAAGGATCCAGGTTGTGGTCCTTAAACAGATGAGCTCCATCCACTAAAGAGAAAGCTGTGAACAAGACATTTTTGGCAGATTAAACAGAATTTGCTGGTGTAATTTAACAGGCAGGATATGTTTGTTGGGATTTTTTACTCACTCCACATAAAACTGTGAGATTTTTAGAGAAGCCACAAACCAAGTAAAGCCTACTCATTTTTTCTGGAGGAGTGGCTGAAACATCCAGTGAAAAATTATAGGAAAGTCCCAGGTATGAAATTTTCCTTTAGTTAACTGACTTTGGAGAGATAAAGGTCATTTTTTTTTTTTACTGCACTGCTTGTTTCAAAGGTTTAACTGCATTTTCATGTTTTATTGAAGCCCAGTCAGCTCAGATGGCACATCTTTGTTTCAGGAGATCCACTGAGAACACTTTGCAGTGGAACAATAACTTTTGGAAAGGTTCTGTTGCATTAATAGCCGTGTCACAATTACCATAACAAGCAGCTACGGTTTTATGATAGCTATAACAAATTATGAGCACCGAGGCAGGCAAGCTGCTTTTCCTGTTCTGAAAGAGGCAGTTATCATTGCTTGGGAAAGATTCTCCAGCAGATGTCTGCAAAATACAAGCTAATACTGCCTTTTTATACATATTTCTAAACTACTACCAAAATATCCCTGAATGCTTTGTCTTGCTGCAAAAGAATTTTGCTACTTGAGCTCTTTCCCGAGGGGCCTTTGATTTGACCCCCAAACCTGAATTCTAAAAAGTGTCATGCTCTGAAAATCAGTGTACTAAGAGACATGTCAAACTAGGTGCCCAGAAATGGAGGGAGTTGAATTTTTAAAGTTTAACCCATGTACTTGCATTACTACAGTGTAACTGCTGCACATGCTGAAAGAACAAGGTGCATTATACCACTAGCAAATGCATCACATTAATCATTTAAACATTATTAAGATATCAAAACATTAAACCTTTGTTGCTGTTACTCTTCTTTCTTCTGAGATAATGCAAAGCTGTTAGATTCAGCGTAACAACCAGAAAGCTTTGAAAAAGTTAATAGCTATGAAATAAAATGTTTCTTCAGCTTATTTCTGAGTCATCACAAAGCATCTTCAATATTGGTGGATTTTTTGTTTGTACCTTCATTCTGAAAGGAGCTAGGCTTTGTTTTTGCAGTGAAGGGGGTGGTGTAAGCCATGATCCAGCATTAAAAGCTTTCCCTTTAGGTGGTATTGCCTTGGCAGTGCCGTGGAAATCCTTGTGGAACAAGGACAAGAATGAAATATTGCTGAGAGACACCAAGAGGTCTCACTAAACCCACACTGGCTCTCCTTTTTCATCAGCAGCCTGGGAAGCACCAGTGCACTGTGCCTGAAAAGCTCAAAGAAAAAAGTCTCAAGAGTAACCTCTCCTGTCTTTTATTTTAGGATTTTTTCAGCAAATCTGATCCTTTTCTGGAGATTTTCCGGATGAATGATGATGCAACCCAGCAACTTGTTCACAGGACTGAGGTAAGGAATAGGGTTGGATTTCCTTCCCAAGGTCACAGGTGGGCTGTCAGGAGGAATAGTTTATGCTTCCCATGTCACAAAGGGTTTTTCAAGCACCCACATTTAAAAACACTTCTGGCTCTTATGTAATTATTGACTAATCAGTATCAGGTCATGACTTATGAGGGAACACAAGACGGTGCTGAAGCTAAAGATCCAAATTGAAACCAGCAGATTACTCTGTTCGAAGGCCAGGAGTTATACATATTTAGCCCAAACCATGCTGAAGACAGCATTGTATTTTCCCACTGAAAATCCGACACTGTCTGTAGTCTGTCTATGTTGCACCTTCTCCACCTCCTCCCCGGCTGCTGGTGCTGAAGAGGTTTGTAGTCTGGGTGCTTTACGTTTGTTTCCTCTGTCCCTGTGTCACTACTGCTTCCATGGTAATGACTGGCACTGTCCTAAAAAGCAGCATTTAGGTTTACAGAGTAGACCTGTGGCAGGTATTTGGAGTTAGGAGCCCGCCTGTTACGGATCTTCCTGGGCAGGCAGACCATGTGTCTGTAAATTGATGCTGCCCATCCCCATTGCCCGGTCCTGCCTCTCTTCCATGGCTCCCAGTTCAGGGATGCTTTCCACAACCTTCCCTTGTGCGCTACGCACCTGCCGAGACACGGCAGCGCTGGGGCCGTCTCTGCCGCACGCTCTGTGTGTGGGTCCCTTTCCCGTCCATGCTCCTTTTTGGGGCTTTCCAGAGGAGTGCTGGAGACCGCAGGTTGCTCAAGGGCACGTATCCCGTGCATGCTGTTCTGCAAACCTCCAGCTGAGCTGAGCTCTGCTTTCTTCTCTTCCTGGTGAGTGTGCTGTATTGAAAATTGTGGCTCTTGTTAGCATTCTGTTTGGAGAAGTGCAAATGTTAAGGGCTCCCTTCCTTTCTTTTCACCTCTAGGTTGTGATGAATAACTTAAATCCAGCCTGGAAGACCTTTAAAGTGTCTGTAAATTCGCTGTGCAGCGGAGACCAGGACCGCAGGCTAAAGGTCAGAATTAATTCCTACTTTATGAATAGTTTCACTCGTAGAAAACAAAACTTTGTCTCCTTTTGTCAACTGGAGATTGCTGCTCTGCACTGCCCTCTTTGATGGGAAAGATGATCACAAAGCTGCTCTGTGATTACCACAATCAAACGCAGAGTGCAGAGAAGTGGTAATCCGCTGTAATCAGCAGATTATGCCCTGTGCTTATTGCAGTAACCTCAAAACACGATGGGGCTGGGTTTTCCAATCAGTCGGGTAATTTGAACACAGCGTCATTTAACTGGTGGAAGTGTATCCCAGGGAAGTGGCAGCCCTGCCACTATTTTAACTACTATTTCCTCACTTTTATGTCTGGAGACCCTCTGTAAAAGAAACGCTGAATTATGAGATCTGTTACTATATTTGAAGAATATGGTAGCCAAAAAAAAGCGTGTGTAGTAATGGTGTGCCGTAGTAATGTCAGAGTTAATAGTCAACGGAAAGGCTGATGGCTGGGAACTTGGAGCTTTGTGTAGAAAAATTCATCTTTTTATGGCTAATTCGTATTAAGTAAAGGCTGAATCCTATTGTTCGTATCTTCTAGCTGGGTTTATGATTAATACTGTATTTTAAAATGTTATACAAAGAGCACTGTCCCCAGTGTCTGTTGGCAAGTCCAGTGGGATTGAAAGAGAGTTGTAGCAGATGAAGTAGAGAATGAGGTGTAGGGGAAGAACAGCCCCTGTTTTAAACTGCGGGCAAAATTAAGAGTATTGGCTAAAGAGAGTTTCTAATGCAAATGAAGGTACGTAGAGGAGTGAGTTATTGTAGCATGTGTAGGATGACAGTGATGGGAAGTGTCAGGATAACAACTTTGTTATCTTGGGAGGTTGCAATTTTGTAAATTTGCTGGGTAGATTAAATACCTGTAAGTTATTTGCCTGAAACGCAGAAGACAAGCAAATTACTGTGTTGTATAAGCAATACAGATCTCCAGGAGAGGAGAGGGAAAATAAAAAGAGATGGATCCGATTTCTGCTTCTCAAGTGAAAAGCAGAATTAGCCCGGCATGGCCTTCACCGCATTCTGTGTACGTGGCCTTTAAATCACTTATATGAGACAGCCTAGGAAGAGAGGCAAACAAAATGTGATGCCTAGAATGTCAGGGCAAGCGGCAAGTCAGTAAGGGTAGAGAAATGTGATTCTGGAGGGAGAAACCTGCTTTAATCTCTTGGAAATTGAGAGGAGAAGGTGTGAGAAAGGCTGAGATTTCAGCTTGGGCAGAAGAAGATGAGTCTGGGATTAAAGGGGGTCTTTGGCCTATGAGCAGAGGGACAGCAGTCAAATTTCTGTGCAGGCAGCGCTGCCAAAAGAGACTGGAGAGGGAGACGTGGAGAGGAGCGAGCAGGGTCCTTTAGGACTGCCAGCAGAGAAGATGAGGGGAGAGTCACTGAAGGAATGGGTGAAAAAGAAAACCAGGGCAAGATGGGTCTTTTGAACCCACCGACAATTTTCAAAACAGTCTTGATTCTGCAGGATTTGTTTTTGTTTGGAGAATACATGTTTTTATTTGTGTATGCAAGTGTTTGCAGGCCCTGGTTAGATATCTGAGTATTTGCCTGAGGCTGCAGTTCAGATGTTTGCAGAAAAGCTAAAAGTAGTAATATTTGCACCAGATCATTCACGAGTGCAGAAATATTTTACAGTTAATTGTGGCAGTAGAATAAGGAAAAAAAAACCCAACTCTTGAAGCCTCTTTAAAATTCAGGCCCTTTATACCTTTTGGTGGGTGTAAGATAAGGCTGCCATGGTAGAGCAGCCCCCAAAGTCACTGATGTTTGACAGATCGCATATAGCACTTGTCAGATGACTCTTCTCTTTGCTTTCTATACAGCCTGTAACTTAGGAATTCGATGGCAGCAAGGACAGAGGAGTGGAAATGACAGGAACTGGTGAAGTGTCTGACGGCTTTAGCTCTGTACAAGTGTTTGTACTTTGATTTACATGGCCTAAGTGTTGCAGTCTTTACCCAACCATAAATTGGAACGTTTGACTTTAGTTGCTTTGTTTCACTTCATAAAGTCTCCAGCACTGGAGGCTTCAGCTCCTGAGTGTTGGAAGGATCCCCTGAGCCACGTTTAGCTGACAGGAGTTTGCTCTTTGTAAGCCTTGCACCCAAAGCGGCCTGTGCGCTGTCTGCACATTTGAAACTTGTTTAAAATGTCTGTTTAGAAAGATAAGATAAGCAAGGTCATGGAAATCAAAGCAACCAGTAATTAGGGCGTCCCTCAAAAAGTCTTTTGCTAGCATCCCTTACAAAATGTGCTCATCTGAACTCCTCGTGGGCTTTAAAAAGAAAAGCAAATCTCGTTTTGCTTCATTTACCTGTGGTGCAGAGAGCAGTTATTTTTTTTTATTCCTCTCAGGATGCCTTGTAAAACTTTATTGCAATTACTGCTGCTCTAGGTTTTATTATGAAAAAGATATATTAGATTTATGAACCTACCGAGCTTTCCTTCCTAGACATTGAAACTATCTGAGAAGTCTGATCACACTTCCGTGCTGGTCATAACCTCTCTTAATGCTAACGGAACAGACAATCTAAGTGTGCATTGAAGTGAACAAAGTGCCTCTTTAAGCCACAAGTTGCTCTTCTACGTGGGAAGAGATTCAGTTCGTGACAGTAATTACTGACAAATGTGAGTGAGGGATGTAATCCTTCTGAGACCAGTTTTCATCCTCGTCAGCTGCGCTGGAGGTCCTGTAAACTGTGGAATGGTGGCATTCAGGTTTGGTTTCAGCATGTGAGATGTTGCCATCAAAGGTTCACCTGACATACAGGCTTGCATGGTCAGGCCCTTCTGGTAGGGATCATCTACTGTCAATCCATTCTAGCAGTTGCAGAGGTCCTTTTTTTCCAGAAGAGTCCTGGTAACGTATGCTGAAAAGTAATCGCTTTTTGGTGTGGTATTAGATATTGTAGTACTTACCAAGACCTTTATCAATAGCAATACATTGGCCTTTCCAATGTGAATTTTCATGGGCCATGAATTTTCTACATTTGTGTGGTAGGTCATTGTTAGCAAGGTCTTCCTGAGAGATCTGCGCTTTGCTTGAATTAATAATCTCTACAGTGCCTCCTCTGCCTTGTTGATGCTGTTATATAATGTGATCCTTACTTGCAATATTAATAGAAGACGCTTCTATGATTCACAGCCTACAAGAAAGGTTTTGATGTTATGCTGGATGGAAATAGGCAATCACTTTTATTTTATTAATTTAAAAATTATTATTAATTTAATAATCTCTTCCCTAGGGGCTGTTATGGCATTTTGGAGGGTGGAAGATTGGGTCTCCCCCAGATAGTTGTAACCATGTTTCCTACCAATTTCCTCAAAGTGTTGAACCTTTCGTGCAAAGTGATGATGGATCATTAGGGAAAAAAAGTTCCTTAACGGTCCGAAAGTGTGTTGGCTGCTCCCTTCTGAGTTAAAGAAAAGCAAATAGCAGTGGCTATTTTGGTATTCTGTCAGTTATTACTGTAGCATTCTCTCGATCAATAAGCTTTCAGTGACCTTTAATAGTTGACTGTGGCTCTGCTTATACGAGTATATTATAAACTGTAATCCTTCAATAAGCCCTCGGTATCTCTGAAAGCCAGTGGTGAAAGTAACGGAGCAGAACCTGTGAAGAAGGCCGAGCCAAGCTTGAGACAAGTGCTATAAGTAATACATTCAGACAAATCCATTAGTGCTTTTATTCCTTCGCAGTTTAGCTGTCACAGAGCGTTTGAAGCGCTAATGTGGAAAGAAATGGTTTATGGTCAACAGCAGTAATTTGCGCAGGACTTGAAAAAGCACGTGGCACAAAGGGCAATTGGAGCAGCGTCAAATGGTGATTAGAAAAGCCTGGGCTGAAGGATTTCACACCGTCCCGAAAGAGAAGACTCATTTGTTGCTGTTTTCTCTGGGCTTTTAATTCCATGTAGAAAGAGAGTGGCACCAAGAACAAATCACAGCGTAGGCCAGACTTGCTGTTTATGTACTTGATTGAGTGATTTCAGTCATCCCTGATTAACTACACAGTTCTGCGCTTTCCTCTTCAATTTACTTCCAAAATTAATGCCAGTGCAGCCAATCATTCCCTGCCTGCTTGCCCTGATGCTGCTGAAGAGGTATTTGCATACAGAATCCTTCTTGTGGAAAGTCTCCAACAAGAAATGGGGACTCAACCATAACGTGGCTTTAAGAGGAATCAAAAGATGCCTTCAAATGACTTTTTCAGTAAGACATTTCTTTTTCGTTAGGTCAGGGCATTTTCCTGGAATCTTTAGAATAATTGCCTCACTTGGAGGGTGCAGATCTTTCTTTTCTACTCTGAATAGTATTGATTTATTAGTCATTCCAAGGATGTTACCATGTTGTGAATCTCCAGAGAAGTTCTTGTAAAACTGATTGTGCACCTGGTAATTTTAGATAATAAAACTGGTGGTCAAAAGGACCGCAAAAAAATCAGGCTTAAATATTGGGATGTGGTGTATATTTAATAAGCTGGTAGAAATACTGGTACAAGTGCATAGCGCTTAACCAGAGCAGGAGTTTTAAATCAGTCTTCTGAGAGGATGATACATTATTTTGAGGTTATTATAAAATTAATGACACACTGTAAAAGCCAGTTTCTGAGACCTCCTTGCATAAATGCTATTGGATCTACTTTTCCAGTAAATGATTCATTAGAATGCTACAGTTCTTCAGTGTTTCCCTCGCCTTCTCTCTCCTCATCCCCTTGTTCCATCTCCATGCCTGTGGTTGCAGGCACTGCACTGATTATTAAAAACTCAAGTGCCTGCTTCACAAGGTCTCCAGTGATTGTGGGGAGTTTGCTGCAGCTCCTTGCCCTGTTTCATCAGTTTGGGTTAATCTATAATTTAGCAGTCAGTTTATAATATGAGTGCCTCCTGAATTCATTAATCACAGCAGCGTGTTTGGAACCCTGATTTATCTGAGCCTGTCAAGGACTGATCAGATCAATCCTCATAAACCCTGTGCAGGTGGGGAGCAAGGTTTAAGATCATCCTTAAAACAAAACTAAGTCCTGATATGTGGGATCTCAGCTCACAGATTCCTTTTTCTCTCCCCTTCCCTTGACTGTATTCTTGGTAAAGCAGTTGAAGATGTCGGGGAAGAAGATACGAGACTGCAGGGAAGAGTTAGGAGAGAGAAGCAGGCTCAAGAAAGGAGCTTGATCCCATTTTTGTTAGAGTCAAGGGGACCCTTTCTGATGACTTTAATAGGCACTAGTTGGTGCTCCATTATTGCAACTGCTGGATATATAGCAAATTAATTGTCAGATTAATTAATCTGGATTTGGGTTAATTGATGTTTGTGAAGTGCTTTGAAGATGAAAGCTATCTAAATGACAAGTGTTGTCACAACAATTAGGGGGGCAAGCAAGTGGATGGCACAAGGGAGAGATCATCTGATGTACAGCAGTTAAAAAGAGCTGATATTCACATCTCCAAGGGCTTGGGCTGCTGGTAGAGGTGGTGGCAGAAGGCTGGCGAGCTGGTATGTGTGAATAAAACAGGTAGCAAGAGACGGGAATCTTCCTCCCATCCACTGAGCAGCTGTGACAGACTGAGTTTCAGAGTTCACTCTGTAGAAGGAGGCTTTTTTACTTCCTATTCCTTACCAGAGCCCCTGATTCCATGAGCCCTCAGGCAGGAATGAAGAAACTTCCCCCTGACACTGCAAGGAGCGTCCACTGTGTGAAACAAGGGCAAGGAGAGGACAGTAAACAAGCAGAAATATTGTGTGTGGATTTGCCTGGATTAGGGGATCTGAGGAGCATTTCCTCCATTTCTCTTTTGCAAATAAGAGAGGATCACCTCCAAATAATTGGTACACTGCATTTATTGTGAGCTTTCTTCCAATTGCTTCTGCCTCCGTGGTTCCATTCCAAGACAAATAAATGCAGCCTTCCGCAGCTCTGCTGTGCAAGTCATCAGTATGGGAAATGTTTTGAAGGGCTTTCTCTCCTCTCTGGAACTGTCTTTGAAAGTGAGTTTTAATCCCCTGAAATGAAGCAGAGGCTCCTGTCAGTGCTGCTGGCTACAATCCAAATCGGAGGTGTCTGGTTCCTTCACAGGGCCATAGCCAGCAAAGTACTAAATCCCATCCCTGGGACCCTGTAGAATGAGGCAAAGCCAAGCCCTGGTAACGAGGATCAGTCCACGCTGGAGGGTGGGGCGTAGGAGACGCCGATGAATTGAATGGCCTCTACATTCTCCCTGGTTTTCAGATCACGGTGTGGATCACGCACCAAACGCCCTACAGACCTTGGTGTTGGCCGCAGAGCTGCTCGCGGGAGGAGTTTAGGCACCAGTGCTGCCATTTTGAATTCAAAGACGAAAATGAAGCTCTGCTTTTCACCAAAACAGGGCAAGATTAGGTCTTAACTGTTACTACAGCTCAAGGCTGTAGTGAGAGAATTTTAGTATCTTACAGGAAATCCGTCAGCCTTGTATCTTTGTGTCTACAGGACATTTTGCTGTGTGACTTACAGCACCTCTTGATATTAAAAACGCCAGAAAATGAAAGTGTAACCAGTTTTTAATATTCTTTTTTTCCTCTCTTTCAGTGAAGAATAGTGAAGGCAATTTCCAGACAATCTCATTTCAGACTCTCTCATAAAGTAGCAAAGCCTCACGTTGGCTGACATATAACCAACTTGTAGAGACCCTTGGTTTCTTCTCAGATATCTTTTTTCCTGTGTAAATTGAAAATTACACACTCCTGGAAATTCTCCTCTTGTTAAATCTTGTAATAAATGCTTTCTTTCCTACAAATGATATATTTTTGCTGCTTAAATAGAAAGCTAACCTTAAAATTCTACTCATACATTGTATCTTTACAGTTTATACACAAACTTAACTGCCGTTGAAAAATGGTTACACACAGCGTAATATATACATGTGTGCGTAACTAGATAATAAAATGTGTATTTTAAATGGTAGCATTCACAGGGAATATAGCAGAGTCAAATTTAAGGCAAAATAATATATTTGTTTAAAAAAACTAGTAAGTATCTTCAGGCACCTAATTATAAATTAACATTTGTGCTACCCTGGGCAGCATTAGGGCAGAAATAGCTGCGAAGCTTATTTAGTATTTTAGAAGACATCTCAGTACACAGGGGTCACTTGAGAAGCATGAACTTTATCCCACAGTGGAAATAGGTGTTTAGCCCCTCAGGGCTCTCGCCTACCACACAAGTGGACGAGCCAGACACCTCTGTGTGCCCCAACCCTGGTTACACGTGCCCAGCTCTCTGCTGCGTTTTTTTCCTGTATATATCAGCTTATAGGTTTTCCAGAAAAGACACTACCCTTCAACAGAGTCCCTGCTTGGTATCAGCTGCTTCTGTTTTTTAATGAGTCCATTTCTCGTTGCAAGCGAAACATCTGAAAACCCAATGAGTAGATGTCTGGAAAGGCAGGCTTGTTTTTCCAGGCTAATTAAAATTAGGCGACTCGCATTACACAGTCATGATTCTTCTTACAGGCAGACAACAGTGTTTCAGACTCCTGCTCTTGAAAATATTGGAAAAAAAAAAAGGCTTTGTTAGAGTTGTGCCCAAAATGAGTCTTTGCCGCATGACTGAGCAAAAATGTGACTATTGTCAGATTTTAAGGGTGTTTTCTCTGTAACACTACAGACAACCACGAATACAACAAATTAATAAAAGGGAACCTCAGGGAGGGAAATATTGCGGCAGACCGATAGTAAGTGTTTTTAAGAACTGGGCTGTGTTGATCCAAGCAGTGCTGAAAGTTACCACTTGAATGGCACCACTTGTAGGAAGAAAGGCAGGCAGCAGGACACAACCTGAGTACCTGACAGAGGTTCTCCCGGTTCCCCAGCCCGCTCCTCACCCCGTCAGCATCTGGCCATGGGGTACTCCTACTGATATTTGCCTTGGGCATGATAAGAAAAGCTGTACACCTTCCCATTTTCTTTTGAGGCTGGGATCCCATGCGGTGGTTAGCCCCGAGGCTGTGGTAGCATCACCCCCCAGCGATACCATGGACATTTGTGACTCTACTGCAGTGTTATTTCATGTCCTGTCCCCAAAACCTTGTCTTGTGCTAGACTGACACTGTGTTAAGAGCGTGAGATGATGGCAGTCCTCATCAGAATGCAGCGTGTGCTTCTCCAAGCAGACTTATGAATATGTAAAACTTGCAGAAAATAATTAAAAATCAGTAACTCATGCTTTTAATCATCTCATGCACATTTTAAAATTTAGAATTGTGATTTTTAGTAGCCTAAATTTGTTTGTTCACAGCACTTGAACCTTTAATCTTCTTAAGAGCTTTAAATCCTCAACACTACACAGCTTTAAGGTGACCTGCAAAAGTAAAATCCAGGCTCCTGGCCCCATCACACCCACTGGCTGCTCTCCTAGGCTGACTTGCTCCCATTTTCCTGGCTGTTCAGAGCATTAAGCATGTACTTATGAAGTTGTTGACATTTGAGTTCTTTCCCTTGGTCGTTAATGGTACAGAAATAGGGGCCTGCCCTGTCTCCCGTGCAGCTCCTCGTGCTGAGCTCTCTGGCTGTTCATCTTCTGCCCTCCTCCAGAAAGCAGCCCGGCATTCCGGCACCATGCGCTGAACGTGCTGCTGTGGTGGGCACGGGGATGGACCTGCCGCCGAGGTTAGGGTCAGGATCAGTTACTGGACAAATATTCAGAGGATCTTAGGTGATAAAGGTGTGGAGTCCAGGGAAGAGGAATAAGCCAAAGATACTCCATTGTTACTTTTGTAGGGGTGAGTAGCCCCTTATGGGCAAAGAGCTGAGCTTATCTGTAAAACCGAGTGTTTTCTCTGCAGGATGTTACTACTTTTAAGCATTCTTTCATCCTGAAAGGCATGCAGAGGTTTGCCTGGGGCTAATTTTTTTTATAGATATATATTTGCGTTTCAAGGAATACAGCATTAGCAGAGGCTACTGGAACCAGTTCTGCTTGTGATGCTTGGGACACAGGAAACATGTCCCCCAGTTGCAGCTGCAGGTGCCATGATCCTTCTCAACTTCAAGCACTACAGATTCCAGTCAGTTCTGCAAAGCACAGGCATATTTTTAGTACTGAAAGATTCCCTAATCTGTTTGCCAGGACTGAGAAAAATGATGTGCATTTTGTGAGCACCGTTCTGTTCTAGTCACCAAGACAGACCTCCTTCCCTCACCTTCCATATTTCATCTGTCCCTCGATTTATGCTGCTAACGGGACATTCATTGCTACAATATCTCAGCATTGCACAGGTTTTACTTGTCGGAAACATCCAGAATCATTGATCGCTTTTCAAAAATGCTACCCTGTATCTTTTAGGAAAGTTTGCACAAAATCCAGTGATGCCAGGATCCTTTTGTGACTTTTAGCTGTGCACTTCCACTTGATGTTCTGGAGAGAGGGAAAGACCTGTGCAGGTCTGCAGTAGAGTCCTGCAACGGCGATCCCAAGAGCACTCGGTCAACAGCCTGTTGATGCCAAGCTGCAGGAAAGCCTCACAGTAGCAGGGTCCCCACTCCCTTTTTCACCCACCCCCTGCTCATACCATCCTTATGCTTAACACACACCTCCCAAAACCAGCAGAAATGCTAAGGGCTAAAGTTTGGCAGGATTTTCATCCCAAATTTTTTCACCAAAACCTCCTGGAGCAATTTGAATCTCTGACAGTTTTGCCAGGCTGTTCATCCAACAAAGTGCCTCCAAAAGAAAATGTGTTTATTTTCTGCTAGTCAAGAGAGCATTTCATAAATCTTCTGTCTGTGCAGGATTCACGTCCCCTCACGGTCTGTAGAAAAGCGTATTTTGGAGGAACGCGTTTCATACAGACGAGATCTGCGCTTCCCAGCTGTCGTGTTTGAAAAGGGACCACCCAGCAGTCGTTTTAATTTTCTACCTGGTATATTTTGTAAATGAAGTACCTTGAGTATGTTCTGGGAATCTTAAAATGCCTCGCAAATTTGAAATAGTACTTGAGAAGTTATGCTGCCATTGGCTTTGTGATAAAATGCCAGTTCCATCTCCAGGAGGTGGTGTTACTGACTGCGTGTTCCAGTTACTGTCGTCTCTTACAGCAGAGAAGCACAAGCCTATCTGAGCATGAATGCTTCCGTTCAATGAACGTAAACGGACTGGTATTTTGGAATTAATTGTGCTTGGAGTTTATAAATCAGCTTAATACATGATTTCTTTTATATTCCAATTTGCTTTCTTAAAGGCCGAACAAGCTGCCTGAAGCTTCTCCTCCTTGAAAATCAATTTTTCATGTGGCATTGCCATGCTAGTAGCAATTCCTTAGTGCCTTTCCCTGTTGCAGACCTCAGTGATTTTCATCTATAAAAAAAGAGGTTGTAGTAGCTGGAAGAAAAGCCTATCAGCTTATCTGCTCCTTTCTCTCTGCCCCAATTAAAAAGAAAAAGGCTCTGAAATGAAATGGTCCCTAGCTTGCTTTCTCCTTCCTTTCTAGCCTGTGACCCATCTCCGGTGCATTGCAATTAGTGAGAAGTTGTTCCTGTGCTATACTCCAGCGTCTTAGAGGGGGGCATTTCAGAACTCGGGTGTGTTTCTGATTCAGTCTCGGTTTGTTGGGGTGTTTTTAACAGGAAATGTGCAAAGTCCCGTTACTCTGAGCCCGACAGTTGAGCGGCAGGCAGTTTCTTTGCTCATACTTTCAAGTTCTTTTCTGCTGAGCCCAAATTATTCCCCTGCTTTGTTTTTTGCTTCCCAAGTGCTTTTTAGCCCTGCTTTCTCCTCTGCTGTCCCTGCTTCCCTCACAGACAGACACAAACGTCTGCCAGGGACATTTCAGGGAGACTTCTTTTTTTCAAGGAGTTTGTTTTTGTTTTTTTTTTTGAGAGGCGATGTGAGTCGTTTTATTCAGAGCCTCCATTGTTTCTTAGAGATTTCCAAAAAGGAGCCTGCTTGTTCCATGCATTTCTCAGTTGTGGGAATGGCTATTGCACCTCAGTTCATCAGAGACAGGTCGATCCCCATCCATCAAGAAGTATTTGGTTTTAATATCTATGCCTGACCTTGTTCCTTCATTACCTTGAATTTTGTACCAAACCTACTTTAAAGCAAATACCAGTCTGAGCATCTCTTCTTTGTTGTTGTTTTCTTCTCTCCACTGATAACTGAAGGAGGACAACCACGTATCCAAACAGGATAATGTATTGTAATATTCAGGAATGGTACCTTTTTTCTAGCTGTTTCTGTTTCAGTTCTGAATCATGCTGAGCCAACACAGTATCAGCACTTATAAAGTGTATTTTTTTCCTACAGATTTTATTAATGTTACATCAACTTCCAAAGCCCCCTCAGAATTCCTTAAATATTTTATTATATCCACTATATTAATAGCATAAATAAAGCATATCAGTGAAGGCGCTTAAACTATAGATAGGTTTTCTGGGCTGGGGTAGGATTGCAGGTGTTCTTCAGGCCTAGTCTTTACTGAGTCATGGGGTAATAGACCTCCCTAAGTTTCAGGAAAAAAATGAGAGTAATGACACAGCTTTCTGTGGTATTTTAGATCTAGATACCACAGATGATTACTAAATTATAGAATAATTTAGCCTGGAAGGGACACTAACATTTTGAATTCAAATTACCTTGTTAACGGTATTTCTCTTAGCTGAGTATGTAGAACCAGAGAATCAATATGAAAGACATTTTTGCCTCCAAGCCCGGTCCCTAAACTGGAAGTAAGCTGCAACCATGTGACCGAAGCCTGATTCAAGCACTGTTAACCAAGCTGCACTGGGGATCAGGGGCTAGGATCTGAAACCAGCATCAGCTCTCTTTGTGCACCTAACCCAAGGCACTCTAGGAAGGTCTGGCTTTTCAAAGAGGTACGTTCTCAGCACCTTCTGAGCAGGGCCTGAGGGGTCTTAAGCTGGGGGAATCAAAATCACAAGACTCCAATGACAAATTTGGGTTTGTGAAATTATTTCTGGAGCTCATTTTTATTATTTTGTCTCTAAATACACCTAGCCCCCTCTGTGCTAAACCATCTGTTAAGTTGACTGACTTGTTAAACGTAACACAATGGAGGCAGGGATCGTAGTTCCGGGTTGGGGCCAGTTAATTGTCGTGTTTGATGAATTCTGTGGTATTTTTCAGTACTTCTGAACGACGGGCTCTTCTACCACCGTGTGAGCACGTCACTGAAAGACGCTTGTGCCAACTGTGCTTGATTTTGTAAGTGCAGGTTGTGTGCTGTGGTAATAAATAGCCGTTTTTATGAGAGTGAGTGACAGATTAGAGTTGTAACCACTGAAAGGAGCTATTCCTTTTCCTTCTTGCTTTCTTGTGCATTCACTAAATGTGTTTCTTTATTTCACAGTTTCAATGTGTGGAACTAATGTATCTTTCCGTAACACATTTACTTGGTAGATTCAATATTCAGTATTTATTCAGAGCATTTCCTTCAAGGATATTGAAATACTTTACGAGTTATTTTATGTACTTGTGACATGAAGCTGGTTAATAATGATACAACCCCCTGGAGAGAACGAGAGAAAGTAAAGCCTAGACCCTGCCATTACCTCAGACAATGCTGCTGCTAAGCACCATTGTTCAAATTAATGAATCAGATCTCAGCAAGTAACACAGCCGAAATAAAAAGCATAACATTTTTAAATAGAGTCATGGAATCAAATACTTCTGCTTATCTTCTGTTCAGGTTCTCAATCTTTTTAATATGTACAAAGACTCCCTTTCTTTTATGTGTGAGTTGAGATGTAGTCACAGGACTTCAGGAGGTCAAGCATAGAAATGTTAGGATATCTGGGGCAAGTCACAACACCCTCTGGTTTAATGCAGGGACACCATCACAGAGGCAGCATAGCCAAAAAACTCTGCACCTGAAGTCCTTCTTTTTTCCTAGTGCTAGTGGATGGGACAAGTAATAATGTGTATGTAAATAACGTGATGGAGATCCCATCAGTGTTAGAACCAGGGCACACTGCCACTTGTTCTTGACGCTCAGCAGTGCTGTGATGGCTGCCAAGCATCAGTAGATGTTTGCCATAGATGGTTGTTCACCAGAAGAGGTTGGTTCAGCTGCATCTGAAAATTCATGGAAATGCACTGATTTTTGACAATTTTTCTTGAGAAATATTTTAAGCAGGATGGGAAATTCTGGTTTGCATAACAGAGAGAAAGAAAGAGCGAACAATGCCAGAGCCCAAGGCCCAGAGCAGCTGGCTGGGGTGTGGGAAAGGCATCTGAACACGAGGCATTCTCATACGGGCTAATCACAGCTGATTTTACCAGTGTTTGCTATGGAAGGAGATCCACGTTGTACAATGGAACGAGGGGGAGTCAACGAGAGAAAGGCTGATGCTATCATCCCATTTTTAAATGCTCTCCTTTGATGTGGGAAACTCCGGTTCACAACCTTGCCTTTAATAAATATTTAAAGATCTATGCAAAGCAAAGTGGCTCTAACAGAGAAGAATAAGAGAGAGGCACCAAGCAGAAGCTGGAATAGCTCCTATCCCAGTGGATAAAGCAGGGAAAAAGTTGGAGCAGTCAGTCAAAAGAGCCCTCCCCACAGGGCAGAAACACTCTCTTCTGTTCCCTCCCAAAGAGAAACATGAACAGAAAGTACAGAGTTTGTCCTGATACAGAAGGAAGGGCCCTTCTCGATTCCTGAAAGTCCCCTTTCCCTCCATGCTGTCATTAGAAAAATACTCTTATTTCCAGATGCTGTTGTGGACAGGGTATCGGGCAGGATCTCAGACACGCAGGATAGCCAGGCTCTTGGCTAAGGAAAGGAATTAGAGCAGAGCATGAGGAGCCAACAATGCTCAGTAAAAACGATTCCCTGTAAAGGAAGCAGCGGCTCCTTCTTGGGGACCTCTTCGTTAGTGTGTCTACCTGAGAAATGTACTTCCTCAGCTTGATTATCGCTACCTCCTTTTAATAGACAAGTAAAAAAAAGGACACAGAAGTTAACCCCTGGCCCCAGATTATTCTAGCATCTTATGCTTAGGTACCTGCAGGTCATTCCAGAATACGAAGCGTTATGTACGTCCATTTTCCCTCTGAATGCAGCAGTAAGATGGTGTGAATTTAATTACATGTAACAAGTTGACATCTTTCTGTGAATTTCATCAGTTATTTCAGCTCATGATTGTATAGTGCAAAACTGAAATGAAATTATGACTTCAAGATGAGCAACCTACTTCCAGTGCGAGATCTGTTTTCAGTGATTTGAATCCCCATTAAGGACCGTGCCAGCTCTTTATATGCTACTGGAACCATGCCTGCTCTGTGGGCAGTCAGAAAGCAAAGTGTATGACAAATATTGAAGACATATCTATCCTGTATGATGTTAGCTTGCCTGGAACACAGGTTTCTCTGAGCCTCCAGTACACTCATATGGAAGGTTATTTACCTATTTCTCTTTAGAGCAGACTCAGCCTCACCTTAATATCTTGACTGGCTGACTAGTAGGCAACAATATTTTTCCTACACCCAAAGGGGAACTCTGTGGGACAGTTTATATAGCTCTGGAGTAGTTGATGAAGCTGGCAGGTGGGGGCAAGCTTACAGGGACCTTACAGAGTCCCGATGCCGCTGCAGGGACCTGACAGACAGCGCAGCTCATCACTGCCGTGCTGCCGCACATCTCGTGGAAGCGAGTGCTTTTGCCTGCTGTACACCTTGTGTTCAGGTCTCCTTGCTAGCAAGAAGCATGTACCTCTTTTGAGCGCTCCACAGAAGTCTCCTGAGGATTGGTGTTTCTGTACACGGCAGAGTCATCACAAATTGGGAATATTTCTGTGTATGCACGTGAACGGTGGAGAAAAGCCTGTGCTGACTGCAGAGCGCCCGTGGTTAGTGTGCCACGTTGGGTGATTTAGATCTAGACACAGTTCTAATGTATTTTGCACATATATCATAGCACAAAGTAAGGTGAGCGGTGTTAGAGCTCCCTCTTTGTCCCAGTAGCTCTGCAAAGCCAGCATCCTGGTCCTGCCAGCTCCACCACAATCTTCTTATCCACACGCAGCACAGGGTCAGGTCATGTGCAGGATGGGCTCCTGCCACGCTGCTGGCTCCTTTTGTAGAACACAACTATAGTGTTTCTACATTTTCATCAGTACTTTGTCGCTTCAGTAACGTGCCTGAAAATGTCCCGGCTTGATTTTTTCATCGCTATTCCTGCTCTTCATTTCATCACAATGCGCAGCAGAATGAACCCCACTGTGCCGTCTGCTTTACTCCTGACCAGCTGGTTTACAGATAGAGATCTCACACTAAATGCTTGCAGATGACTTTTTTCCTAGGTGTTCCCTCTGAGGTCCCCACCCAGAGGCCATTGAAGGTCAGTTGGATATTCTCAGCTGGTGTAAATGATGAGCTCCATTTTCTTCAGCTGATGTTGATAGTTTGCATCAGACGATGCCTCCTAATCTTTGCCTCTGGGAGAGTTGTTTTTCCTATATATAACTAGTATTAGATTGCATACTTTATATTCACAGAGCAGTTCCCTAAGTAGGTTAGACTCCTCTGTGCGGCCCGCTTGTCTCAGGAATAATGTTGGTTCACTTCATAATGACATAATGGTGCCACCTGCAGACCAGAGCCTTGTACAGGTGGTTCCAGATAATGTGCATCACGATCATAACAGCATTGAACAGAGTAATGGGAAGGATAACAGCAACCAGTCATTTGTAGAAGTCACTGCCTTTTAAGAAGAGCTGCTTTATTTCTGTTGCCATAATAACAGCTTAAGTTTCTCACCATTTTCCTTGAAAATGAAGTCAGCGCAACCAAAATCTCTGCACTGGTGACTTGTCGGGGGCATCCGGTAAAGCTCAGTAACGTGATTCTCTGAAGACCTCTGTGATACCAAGTGTGCTGGAATCTGCTAAAACAGTTCACTGCAGACATCCGTCCCTGTGCACACATCACGGATAAGGAAAGCTCGTACCCTGTAAACTGTGTTTGAACCCAAGAGATGTTTCTCCTTTCATTAGCAGAGTAAAATCAGAATCACCGATTAACGTGGTTCTTCTGTGTCTTTCTCATCTGGTGGGGTTTTCTCTTCTAGGGAAATTTGTCTCCTAGAGCCAAAGCATGTCCAAGCAACAAGTATTTGGCTATGAATTCTTTATTACTTCTACTATCTGGATTCCGACATGTTTTTCAGTGCTTTTTCCTTTTCACAGTTGTTAGAGTACATCTGTGCTTTATGTACCATATGAAAATATATCTCCAAAAAGTGGCGACCTGTGCAGGGCCAATGTGCAAGCACACCACACGGCTTGGGAAACGAGGAGAAGGAAGATACTCATTCACAAATCCTGTTAGTTCCAGTTGCGGTTGTTTAATAGGATGAACTTGGTATTTATTTCGTTTTCAATTACTTTTCTTTGTGGGTTGTCTTCAGAGACTATCTACTGACCAGTTAGAATAATCCCTTTATTCTGCCTGAGTATTCTCCTCTATGTAGGGTCTTTTTTTTTTCTGAAATGTGATCGTTGTTTAATAGCTAGCCTATCGATACTGGCACGTGTTTTACTGAAGTGTCCTCACTTCCTTTAATCATGGCGAGATAAATCACTCATATTAGGAAGAAATAGGGTATATAACTACATGGAATTAATGTTTGATTCTCCTCCTTCTTCCATTGGTAATTATTTTAATGATAGCTTCGTAATTCACCTAGCAGAGTAATGAGGGAGTGTCCATACCTACACCATTTTCCTGAACACAAAGGAAATTTCACATTAATCTAACAAGATGTTGACATTAGGGAATGGATTATCAGCTGGGTTTTAACCGGGCCTCTTTTTATTCACCTCTGGCTATTTGCAGCATAATTTTGGTCACATATGCAATCTAAGTACCTGATTGGATATTCAGAGAAGGTACTTGGGTAGGAGGCTTCCTACCATTCCTACCACTGTTGCTTCCTACCATTTATTTGGAATATAAACGTAGAGCTCAGCTTTTGAAAGTGGGGTTTTGGAGTACTAGCTACACTCTTTATCTATGGGGTTTATTTTTACAGAGGGTTCACAGGCAATCAGCCATTTTTTCATTTAATCTCATCACTCCTGAACACCCCGGGAACTGATTTGGAGGGCAGAGAAGGAAACAGAAAGATGGGTGGATACGTACCAGTGTTTTCACTTTATCCTTCTCTGCTGTGCTGCTGTGGAAGTGTACGTATTTTGAGTTGCTTTTCACAGCTTAGTCATCTTCAATAATAAAAAGGGGCTAGACCTGTATTTCCTTCAGCTGATGAGCAATGATGGTGGCACAGTAAGCAGCAGAGGTCTTGGCTGCTTTCAGCACAGTAATTGCAAGTTCTCGCACAGGAGCAAGGCTCCATCCGCTGCTGTCCAGCACCATCTCTGGGGTGAACTGCGGCAGCTCCTCAAGAGCTCGCAGAAACACTGCGACCGATCAGGGGAGGGAGCAGCAAATAACCCTGTCCCAGCCTGAGCTGCAGGGGTTGGCGAGTTGGTAGAAATTTAATTGCTTGTGCTGGAATCAGGCCAGTAAACAGGGTCAGCTCTCTCGTCCTTTGAAGTATTTTGGCACGTCTCAGATGCAGCAGCAGCACTTGGAGCTGCAGCAGAAATATTTTGCAGGAAGGTTCGAGCCTATCCTGAATCTAGGAGGTTGTCCCCACGCTGAGCCCCCACCCCATAACGCAGTTCCCTCAGGGGTCACTCAGACAGCACCAGTGCCGGCCACGGCTGTCCGGCCTCGCTGGTGTCTTTAGCCAGAATCCTGGCTCTCTGGGGCAGGGTGAAGGACAGCTCTGCCTCTCACCACTGCCAACAGCCCTGCGTCCGTTTCTTCCTCTGGTGTTGATCCTTATTCACTTACTTTGAAGGAGGAAAAGTGGTTGGATGCGGGATTATTTTCGGAGCTGCCAAGTGTTAGAAATGTGATAGTTCAATGAAAATCCCGCAGATTTTATTGTCCCTGGAAAACATGCCAAGAGACAGGATTTGAATGGGTGTTTCCTTCCTGAAAATCTTGATGTTGGACTTCTCACCACTGACTCTGGGCACTTTCGGCTCCTAATTCTGCTGTGTTGTGCGTATGTCAGAATTCTGCTGAGGTTGTTTGGGACCAAACTTTGAAGCTTCGCTTACAGCAACTTGCTCACAAGTGCGAAACAGACTAAGCACAGAAACTCTTCAAAATAAATATATCATGTCACAGAAATCACCGTGTTTGCAGATGGTTCAGAAGAAGGAGGGAAATGAAATTAATCAAATAAATTACTGTTTGCTTTGCATATTTGGCAGAAAAAAAAAGTGGTTTAAGGCAACTGCTTTCTCAAGTGTTCTGTGTGCAGCGGACTGTTTGTCTCCTAGAAATCTTGTTACGCTCGCAGAAAGCTGTCAGATTCCCCCTTTGAGTTCCTGTACAAGCAGCTGAGTTTCCTCATGAGTCAGTGTTTACACAACATCGTTCCCTTGCTCAAGGAGCAGGGAAGGATTCGTATCAAGCAAGATTAATGTATTACTTTAATTGTTGATTTGGACTGTGTATATATTCTATAATATATCTGAGTCTATAGATGATACTATATATACTGTCTTTTATAAATGTATTCTATATTGTTTACATCAGTATAGAATTACAATATGCTATGTTATCATAGAATCATAGAATGTTAGGGGTTGGAAGGGACCTCTGGAGATCATCGAGTCCAACCCCACTGTGTATTCCACAGTGTCTCATCTTCTCCACAGGGGAGGGATCTGCCCTTCCTAGATGCTGCAGCAAAGTGCTCCATTACCTCCTCAGGCTTTGGCTTTCATCTGGTCATTTCACCCGTGTGGAAACCTCCGCCATTCTATTTTCCGCAGCATATTCCCTCCCACAGATTTCCTCCTTCCCTTCCATGCCCCTGCCTTGACAAAATGTTCTTTCAGAAGAGACAGCTGAGTTCCACCCATCCGTGTATGCCTGCACCTCCAGGTTTGCCAGTCGTCATGGGTAACGGTGGCGCCGGGCACCTCAGGTCTCCAGCCTGTTCCTTCCTGATTCTCCAGCGATGCTGGAAATGAGCCTGATTGGCAAACGCGAGAGCTCCCTGTTCCAGTGCCAGTTTCCCCAGTGAGCTCACCCTCGAGTTTCCACCCCGCCACACAGCCTGTTTGATTATGCAAAGTGTCACATCCGTTGTTATGGAAAGAGATGAACCCAGAAAATACAGAGCGGTTACTGAGAGCTCATAATTATGGAGAACATTTGTTAAACACTTGCACGAATACAAAGAGGAAAGGAAGTCTGTATGGATTTAGACAGGCCGTTAAAGTAATCTGTCAAAGTCTTATTTTCTACCTAGTTAAAGAACAAAAACCAGAAACTAGGTTACTGTGGATATACAAAAAACCCCGAAGATCTGAGCAGTTACATAAAAAATATGGTCTTTGTCAACAGTGTTACTGTTTCACAGGTTTAGCTTGTTCGCAAGCTTCCAAGAAAGAGGCAAATATCTGCTGTTTAGCTGATATGTAATCTCTTTTGAAAGATCCAGACACCATGTCAGGATCTTAATTTAACTCTTACTGGAAATCTTCAACGATACATTGCCGCGGGAGCTTGTGGCAGCGCAGGGTTTTCGATTCTTCATGGAGATGCTTTCAGCATCTATGCAGGAGATGAATTCAACATAGGAGATAAAATAAGGATCTGGCCAGAAAACTAGCTTAAAAGCAGTGCTGAAAAAGGCTGGAGGTTCTGTTTTTAAGTATGTCATCTGTGCTCAATCAAGAGCAGATATATGGAGGGTTCACCCTGAAGCGACAGTGTGTCTGTGTGAAGGCACTGACTGAAGCTCTGAACAACACAAAAAAACCAGAAATGAGACCGTTTATTCCCCAGCAATGGCTGCTGTAACAAGTGCAAAAGAGTCAGTAGAAGTTTCACAAGAATGGATTTTTAAAATCCTATCTGTGGATATAAGATAAGGAACTGTACCTTCATTCTCAGACCTTTACCCTTAAATTAACTTTAACCTTGACCTCTTATATTACTTTCTCAGTTGAACTGGCCTACACACTGTGTCCTCTACTGAATCTAGAAATCTAAATATTTCATCTCTTCATTCTCCGTAGAGAACATGGTATGGAATAGTGGTTTAGTAAACATTTAGAATTGCTTCACATTTCTTAATTGATTCCTTGTCCACTTTACACTAAAGCACTTTCCATGTTTGAAACCTCTGCTGGCCTTCATTTTATATTCTAAATCATCCATAATTGGGAAGATCACTTCCACTGGCTGTGGTGTCATCCAGTGACTGGAGTGACCGGTCCAGGCCATTAAACCCAATGCTGTTTGCCAGGTCATCCTTTTGGAATTATGTCCAAGAGACGTGTAATTAATGCCCGCACTGATTGACAAGAGAAAGACCAGTCACTGTGTATAAACACTCATCACTGCTGCAAGTGCTGTTTGGGGACAGACTGGTGCTGCTCCGCTGGGGAAGAGCCAAGTGCTGTTGTCTTCCTTTCCTGCTCAAGATACAAAGCAACGGCTGATTTTTATCTGCAGACCTTCAGCGTGCAAGATAAAGCTAACCTGAGATGTTTTTGTGGGAACCGGGCAGAGGCTTGTTCTGTCTGAGAGTGTGTTTGTGGAAGTTTTTGCTGTTGTTATGTTTTGCTATTGATTTTGTGTTTATCACCTGTGAAAAAAAGTTGCACGTTAGGTTTTGGACTATTGGGCCAAAGACGGGCTCAAAAACTGGAATCTCATTGATTGAGATAGAAGGTCACCATTTCATATTTGCTTTAAAAATGCTCCAGCCTGCTCTCTCATTTCTTGGGCATCTAAGTCTTCATGAACTCAAGTGAGATACTGAAGAATTGTCCCATTTCTGTGTTGCCTTTTAAGTTGCTAGGGGTGTTTTGGAGGAGAAGAGTGAAAAGAAGAAATGTGGTAATTAACATGGAGTTCTCCACCCTTAGCATGAAGTGTCATTTCTAATACATTCGTAGGTGTGCATGGCAACTACACAGACCTCTGCACAGATGGGTTCACATCCATGCTGGCCCTGATTAGTGACTGCAGCTTGCTGTGTTTGTACACTGAGGATTGTGTTGCATAAACCTGACTGCAAAGTAGAAGCTTATTTATGTTGTGACCATCGAAACCTACAGAGTAATTTGTCCCTTTGTCCCTTAAATGATGAAACTTACAACAGCATATTTCTCCGCTTCAGAGGAGCATCTCTGAGGTTCACTTATCAGCACAGAACAGGGTGAAGGTCTGTCTGAGGCTCCTAGGCACCCTTGCAATACAAGTAAGGGTAATGAACAAGCTCTGGTTTCAAGCGGTTGGTTTTGCGATGCCGCCAGTGGTTCCTAGCCGCCGTGAGCTGTCAAGGAGAGGCAGGACCAGCGGTGAGGCTCCCCGACATTGCAGAGCCGCTGCCACACTCCGGGCCCCGGTGCTGGCATGGTGCGGAGCAGGGCTCGGTGGTGGCCGTGGCTCCGAGAACGGTCCTTGCTTGCAGCAAGGAGGGGCATGGGCTCAGGCTGGCATTGGGTTCCAGCTGACACGAAACGCGACTGACACGCGGATCTTCCATCAGAGGACCTGCCCCATTTTGTGGAAAAAACAAGATTTCTCCTTCCTTTTACTCTTCTCTGCCAAGCAGATAATTTAAAAACCAAACTTCCCTTGTGTTTGGCTGCACAGGAAGATTATTTTTGTGTGTGGACTGTCTTGGGTGCTGTACGCACTGCAGCGTGTCCAAGGGAATGCTGAATCACCATCAACCAAGAGGAAGCCATCAACGAGTGTCTAAGACTCCTCAATAGGCGAAGGATCCAAATCCAGTATAACCTCAAAATTCCATGAAAGGTTTCCCTCCCACCCCTTACCGAGTGTCAGGGTATAGAAATTCAGGCTGGCAAGACTGGGAATTTTCTAGTTTTTGCTGGCGTTGTGCATGCTCTAATCTGCAGCGTCCGGCCAGCGGAGGGAAACGTAAATGGATTATATCTAACTTTAGCTCTCCCTGGGGTCAAAGCCAGAGAGGATGGCAAGCATGGGAAGAATTATTTTATGTCAGTTGTACAGGAATTTTGCTCAGTGAAAACATAGTCTGACTACTGAGACTTGGAACACCACTTTCTTGTCTCAAGCCAGATCAGGGAGATAAAACTTTTAAAGAAGAATGCTTGAGTTGGGATCCTGTGGTCTGGCTCTGAGGTAGGAATTATCTTTTTGCTGTTGAATTATCAAACAGGAGAACTGCCTCAGTCCAGATAGAGAAACTGGTTTAGTTCTTATCCAGGCATCAACACGTCACAGGGCATCAGTACTGGCTGGAGCTGGAGGTTGTATTTTTGTGAAATATAATTAAAGCCAGAAGTTGTGCACGTGAGGTTTTTTTTGCTCACGCAGAGGTAGCAAGATGAATCCCTCTGTCATCTCCTGGGAAGCATTAGGAAATTCAGCCAGAGGAGCCTGTGCTGTTGCAGCTCCAGTGCCAACGCAGTTTTTCCTGCATGCTGCTCAGACATTCCCTTTGTAGTGAGAATATTGTCAAAATCCACACTTGGTGAAAAAGCTGAATAGAAATAAAACCAGGGAAAACGGTCTGCATCCACTTGAGATACGTTTTTCTTTGTAAAATGGACCTTTCTCTAGGGAAAAGTTCCATTTCAGCCTGAAAGGACATCAGGATACCTGTAGGAGTACAGAGCCAAAGAACATGCTACGGTTTGCCTGAAGAGAAAGGATGATTTATGGAGGGTTTGACTTGAAAAACACATAAAGCCTTCTAAAAAACAACAACAACAACAAAGCCAAAAAACCAAACCAAAATGAAAAACAACCTTAAGGTATTTCAGAGGGAAATAGTCCTTTGGTTGTCACCTCTGGTCTGTACCTGATCCTGGATTATTTGCAAAGGTCCATCCCTCCTTATGTTATCTGTCTGCATGGGTCTTTATAAAAACGTCTGGGGAGCAGAATTTGCGTGTTTCAGAAAACCATTCCCATACAGCCGAAATGCAGAATCATGACTGCGCAGAGTGTGCTTTTCAGAGAGCGACAATTAATTCCTACGGCCAGATGTGGAACTGAAAAAAAAATAAAAGAAGTGGTAATGGATGTACTTGCAGGACCCCCCTTTATCTCATGCAAATAGCACTGAGATAATACTGCAATTGTTTGCCTTTTCCATGAAGCCAATATGAAGATCAAAGTACCATCTGGCTTTCTGAAAGCTGGAGTTAGAAAACCTCTAGCTTGGAAGAAAAAAACAGTGGGATCCTTGTTGGGTGGGCATTTTAAATGTGATTTACCTTTGCTCATCTCCAGTTAAAATTCTAGCCACAAATCAGCACTTAGAGCTTTTCCCTCATCCTAACAGGGATTTTTCATAGTACCTTTTCCTGGAGGTCTCTGATAACCTGGGGTCTGTTCTTGTGTTTATACTCCAATAAAAGGTCTTTTTACTTTAAACTTTTAATAAAAGTCTGAAGACAGAACCTGAAAAGTAAATCTGGTTGGAAAACTTCAGAATAAAGGCTGGGGTATTTTCTTTTCTCAAGAAGTTTTTTTTGACAAGTTGCTGACGTTACTAACACTATACTTTTTGCACACATATCAATTTTGCTATGGCATTTTGACAAATCTATTTGCTTAGTGTTACTGCTAGGATCTTAAATAATTTTCACAATCATTACAGAACAAAAATCATTTTAAGTTGTGCTTCAGCTATGAAATCCGTTTTTGCATGAAATGTTTACAAAGGAATTTCAATAAAAATTGACGAGTTTATATCAACAAGAAATTTCACAGAAAATGAAGCTCTTTCAAGCTCTATGAAACACAAACAGTATCAAAGGTTTTTTGTAAATTAAATTATTTTTTCTTGTATTGTTTTTTTTGGTAACCAGCTCATCTAAATAATGCAGTTGATAAAAAGCATAGTGTGATTATTAGTAAAGGTTTCATCATAAAGACTTCTCCTTTGTCTAATTGTGAGGCAGTTCAGGAAAGGCCTCCTGATTCTGTCAGTGCACGCGAGCTTGATCTGGGGAGACCGTGAGGCTGAATTTGGGATTTTGTTCTTTAAAGTTGTGAGCCCCTTTGTTGTCTTTGGGCCAATTTTAAAATTACTGTTTAGCAAAGCATGTGGTTATTGCCATGTGCTTCAGCCTTGGCCAGCTCTGAACCGTATTTAGCACTGTCTGTAAAATGAACTTCTCACAGCTCAACCTCATTGAGATATTCATGTTTATGCATGAATTTGGGGATGACTGCCAGTGAGGTCTGGTTTGAATAGTCACTGCTGAGCAGCGCTGGGCAACAGCCAAGATATGGGCACCAAACACTGACCTGTATAAATTCAAAGCCGTTTCAGAAAATGATCTCTGTGACTATTGTCTCACCTTCACCGACTGTAAAAATGAGAACGGCAACGTTTGCCCATGGCAACGAGAGTTTTGAGCGTTAATTCATATTCATGAAGCTCTTCAATGAGGTAAGTTACTCTTAGTTCAGGACACCATTTGACCATGAACTTGCAATGCCCATAATGCTGTATTTTTACACCTAGCAAAAAGATGGAGCCAAGGAATCCTTTCTTCCTAAAGTACATGGACCTGCTTTCACCAGCCGGCTCCGTAACTCACACCCATCAGCAGCAAGCTGTGTCGAGCTTCATTTCAGTTTGACCTGGACAAGAAAATGATTTTAATGTTTTGTGATTTCCTTCTAGATAAAACACTCCACCCAACGCACATCATAATTTCTGCTGCAGCATTTTTCAATAAAACCTGTTTTGTGTCTGAAGAAAAATGTACTCTTCTGTCCTTTTCCCCTCTGCCTCCCCAGTGCATTGTTTGGGACTGGGATTCCAACGGCAAGCACGACTTCATTGGAGAATTTAGCTCGACTTTCAAGGAAATGCGAGGAGCTATGGAAGGAAGACAGGTACGCCTTCCCCAGGGTCTTTTCTAGTCCACATTCCACAGACATTGATTTCTTTCTGCTCAGAGGTGTTTCCTTGGAGCCCGAGCGCTCGGTTCCTGTGAGGTGCTGAGCTGTTACGGCAAAGCAGACGCCCCGTCTGGGTACTCGGAGCGTGTCCTGCTGCCCTGAGGCCTTTTCTGGGTGAGGGTCATTCTCCATCCTTCTCTGTTTCTGCCAGCTCTAACTTGAACCCATCATGATGAAACGAATCCATTTCCTAAATATCTCATGAATTACTGTCCTAAGGGAAAATGAAATTGTTAACTTCTTAATAATTTCACTTCTTTACGTCAGCCTGATCTTTTTCAAATTGAATTTGATGGCAATAATTGAATATGATAAATGATTTGGCATATCTAATTCCAGAAATTGTCGTTTCCTATGATTACTGACTCCTGAAGGTGTGAGTTTCAATAAATTCTCTGAGGGGGAGTGAAAAATATTGACTTTCTAATCTGCTGATAATTTGTATTCACTACTTAGTGGTGATCTCAAAAGCAAACACAAATGCCTAAAAAGCTTTATTTGGGCTTCATATTAAGGTCCTTGTTTGTAATGTGATAATAGAAAGCTAACACGGAGTCAAAAGGTGTTTAATAAATGCTAAGCACTCGGGCTATTCCATGGGTCAGGGAGTTTTTACAATTCTAGATATTTTATATTAATGTTCTCGGAACAAAGTAGAGTTTAGCAATAAATATATAAATATAGTATATATTTATATTTATATGTTTAGATAAATATATATAAATAACTTCTGAACAGAACCTGAGTGTAAAGCAAACATTTTTTTAAAAGACTAGAAAAGCTTGATAAAAATTTAAAGACTATTAAAGTTTTTCATAGCTGAAAGGATAAATCCTCTACTAATGAGAAAAAAAGGCACCTTTTTTTTTGTTTGTTTTAAATGGAGGCAATAAAGCCAGAGGGATTTTTGGGGAAAAAGTCATAGAAACGTAAACCACCTGGATCCCCGGGCAGCGCGGGAGTTACGTAAGGGAAAAATCTGTTCCTTTATTACGTAAAACTGGACATGTGTGTCTGTGCACACACACAAGAGGAGCGGGGAAGGGACCCTGTTCACTCACCACCTCTGCTGGCATTCCCACAAGTCTGGGGTGTCATCAGGGGGCCGAGGAGGGCTGCTGAGGTCCTGAGGGCATCTGAGTTGGGTTCCCCCACTTGCCCAGAGATCTGACTGTGCCCCTTACTCCTGGCCTGGAAGCACAGTGTCCCAGAGAAAGCAAATCCTCTGGATCGTGATTTCTCTTGCCTTAGGGGACACGAAACTCTCCTGACGCCTTCATTTCTTTTCTCTGAACAGCTTGTGCTGTTGGTAGCCACATACTGTCCGTTGGGGTTCTGCAGTGGCTGCCTGCATTTGGTCACCTCCACTCCCCTTTGCTGGTGGGTGCCATGGGTGGTTGCATCCTTTGCTCTTCCCTTCTGAAGGTCTGGTAGGAGAAGGGATAAGGCTGTTTGGGAAGGCAGCATCCTTCACTGCAGAGAGTAACATCTCCCTGGGTCTAGCAGAGAAAAAATGTTTGTAGAGAATTTCCCCTGAACATGTGGGCCTGCGTCTGCCTGTCTTCTCAGGTGGAAAATTCATTTCATGAGACAAATAATTGAGCTGTAGGCGAACTGGGAGAGCAAGCAGATGTGCCGCCTGCAGTCAGAACATTTTTGTCTTTTCCCATTCTATCACTCTGTCATCTGTCTCCAGCACCACGGTGATGAAAACACTCCTCCTCCCCTGTGCAGGAAAGGTCTCCTATTGATCCACAGCCATATGCTTTGCCTCCCCTTTTTTTGACACGCAGCAAAAACTCTTTAAGTTTGAAATACTTCAGAGACATCCAAATAGTTGCTGTTAGGTGCTGGTTTGAAGCTCAATGAAATCACTGGGGCTGTTCATAAGGTAAAAATAGTTTTATGTGCTCAAACACTTTGCTCAGTCTCTATGTGAACGTCTTCACTACAGAAAAAGTCTTGTAACACAAAGGTCTTCACTCCAGGCAAAATATTGTAACCCTTCAGACAGATATGTTTCATTTCAAAGTGTCCTAACAGGGATTTTTAGATAATAGGTCATCTTGGTTCCCTTTGGAGATATATTCTTTGTGTTACCCAACTTCACATGTTTTCTCCCAGCACTTGAAAACGCCTCTCTGAAAGAAGATAGTAATGTTCTTTACTGTATTTAATAACACATTACAGATACAAATCTAGATTTACAAATACTAGTAGATACCTGCACATACAAATGTATATTTCACTCCTGCAGTACGAGGCATGAATAATAATGTAGACGTTAGAGGTCAGGGTCTGAAAGCTTGGCCCTATCCATCTGCCGGAGAGCAGAAGAGGGCAGGACGTTTGAACTGGAAATAGTACGACTCTGGGAGATGTTATGGTGGGAACAAGGCAACATATTTCAGTAACAAGGTGGGAGTATTTTGCTGTAAAATTGACTATTTGTAAATAAAACTAATCAGGACATTTTCAAGAAAGGAATTTCATGTATTTTTATGGGTAGTTTTCAAACACATCAGTAATTAGTTAGCTGCATATTTATAGTGCTTTTCTTAACTTTTGATTTTACTATTAGACTTAACGGAGAAACTGTTGCTGTCTTTCAAGAGAGAGCAAGATGATCTCTGACCAGAATTTCTCCAGTCCTGAGTTCAGCACAAACACCAGTGTTACTGTGTAGGCAGTTTTGTAGTTAATACAACACGGGCCGCTCCCTCCAGTATTTTCATTTCTATTAAGTTCCCTCTTTTTTTCTCCTCCTAAATGATCTCAAAAGATCCTCAGTGTTGCTTATGTGACACCTGAGCCTGCAAGACTGGAAGACAACAGCACAGGGATCCGGGTATCCCTCTCAGTGCTGGGTCCACACGTGTGTGTTCAAAGAGAGATGTTTGCCCTGGGCCTTTTTCTATTAAAGTCACTCTCTGCGTAGTTAATGGTTTTCCTTTTTGCTTCTGTGTGTGCCGTTATTTGATGGGATTTAGTCAGCTGTGGAAATCAGACAGTGCTGCTTTGTTAATTATTCCATCTGTACATAAATTTTCCTTCAAGCGGTGGCTGCTCTTTCCGCAGGTACAATGGGAATGCATTAACCCCAAGTACAAAGCAAAGAAGAAGAATTACAAGAACTCAGGCATCGTCATCCTTAACCAGTGCAAGGTAAATACGTGTTTTGCTTTTGGACCGTTTCTTTACTAAGCTCTCAGCGATCTAATTTAATGGTGTTTGGAAACGTAGACAACAAAGTGGAACTGCCCGTAGAACAGCAAATACTCAAACGTCTGCAGTGTCGTCGTGGTTTAACCCCAGGCAGCAGCTAAGCCCTGGGCAGCCACTCGCTCCCTCACCCCACGGCAGGACTGGGGAGAGAATCGCAGGAATAAAAGTGAGGAAACTCACGGGTTGAGACAAAGGCAGTCCAATATGTAACTCATACATATTTCAGTTGGTCCCTTCCTTCCAGTTTACTTTTTCCGGGCAGTTCTCTGATGTTTTAGCAGTGCACACCTAAGTTGCATGTCTTGCTTTCTTGTCTGCAGATCCACAAGATGCATTCTTTCTTAGATTATATCATGGGAGGCTGCCAAATACAGTTTACAGTAAGTGTCTTGCTTCTCTAGCTTGTTTTATAGAAAGGGAATCCCCTCAGATACCGATTCATTCCTTTCACAGATAAATGATTCTTACATGCCATCCTTGGTCAATTATTAAGGTGTTCTTGCAAAATGTATTAAGCCCCGGACAATACAACTATGCTCACGCAATAAGGTTTTCCTTGCACACGCTGATTGACTTCTGTGTTTTGCGGCAATGATAATCACATTGCGAAAAGTAGAGACAACTTCATACAGGGGTGAGAAGCTAAGCTGGTGTGGTCCCACTGGCTCCGTCAGAGCTACAGCCAGTCCCAAAAGCTGGAGAGCTGAATTAGCCCCTGTGACAGACCTGACTGGCCTCTGGCTTTGGAGACGCAGTTTGTTCACAGGAATTCCAAATAAATTCCCTTGTGGGGACTGTGTCATGGGGAGATTTCATCTCAGCTGCCTTTAGCTACTGAAATGTGAGGTGTCCTGCTCATCAGTCCTATGGCCAGGCTGCCTTTCCAGAATGAGTCCTCTACCAGAGCAAGTCGGTTCCATTTCTTTAACTGGAATGGATCTGTCATTGTCTGAAACTCTCCTGGTACACACGTTGTTGTTGTTGTCTTAATGCTAATGACGTTTCTGTTGAGTTCACGCTGCGTACAGGCAGTTCGGTACCGCTGTGATTTGAAAGGGCACTTGCTGCGGGAGGGGAACTGGGATGCCAAGCACACGTTTGGTAACAAAAAGCTGTAGTGTGATGACCCTGCTCATTTAAGGCACTAATGGAGGCTTTGGTAACATCGTGCTGTGTGTACTTGGGATACTTTGTGCATCTGTTGTGTGGCCATAGTTTGTACTTAGAAAGAATGTCTCTGAAAAACCAGACTAAACTTTTTCTTCACTTCAAAACCATTTATTAAGAAGCTTTCATCTACAGAGATCAATAGTGCTGATTCCAGCCCGCTATTTTTATGCACTGCTTATTGCGAGCCCCGTATCTCTTATCAGACAGAGTTCCCTGCTGCAGAAGAAGTGTTCAGAAGTTGGCAGTGCCAATGGGTCTGCAGTCAGAAGACGTTTTCATCACTTTGGGAAATACAGCAGAAAGGATGTGTAACACGCACAAAAGGAACTGTAATAGAAAGATATATTGGACAGATTGTCTCTGTGGCAGGTCACAGTGCTGGGCAGGCTGATGCGCTCCTGACAGGTCTAGCAGGAGGTCCAAGCTGTGTAGGATGTTTCCAGTGCAATGAAAATGACCCTTTTAGAAGTCTGAGTGAAAAAAGCACGAAGAGTGTAGTTATTGCCGTGCGACGTCCTTATTTAGCCGTGGGAAGATGACTGGTACATTGGAACTGATACATTTAAAGATACGCTGATAAAAATCAAATGTAGGCACTGCAGGAACAATTCCCGCTTTGCTGCCCACAAGATTAGCCCAGCTGTGATATTAGCGTAACTCTGTGATGCGTTAGCTTGGGATTTCAAGCCTTTGTCCCGTGTGTACGTGCAGGACCCCGGCACTGCTGGGCAATGTGAAAAGAGCAGAGCTGCGGTGTTACTTCGAACTGCGGCGAGTAACAGCCATCGCCTGCCTTTAAAGTCCTCCCGCTGGGAGTCGCGGGAGATTTGGATTAAAGTTGGGCACACTGCATATCCATAAAGGCTTCCTCAGAGGAAATGCGGCTCTTTTTTCTGTATCAGCAGATCTCTAGTACAAGGACCATTTCCAAAAAGGAAGCTTGTTCCAGGGAGGGTTGTTTTCTTTCCCAAACACAAGCCACAGAGTTTCTTCCACGCTCACGAAGCCCGCTGCTTATTCCTGCACCATGCTCGTGTTTTCAGCTCAAAAGCTAACAGCCACGAAGGAAGACTTGTCCAGTTCCCTCTGATGCGTCACTCGAGTCTTGTTAATGTCTTAGCAGTGACGATGCCAACTTTCAGCAGTTTCACAGGAATGCCCTGTGTTCATCATACAGCAGCATTTTTGCACTTTCCATAATCAGAGCAAAAAATGAAGATGAAATTAATGTCAGGGAAAATATACACCGTTTCCAGGAAATATGCACACCCTGGCTAAGATTTTTTTAAAAGCACCCCAAAGCTAAGCTAATCCACACCAGTATCGATGGATTTACCTTCGGTACCACAAACCATAGTGTTTGTTTCTTCCTCAGTTACTTACATGCCAGTGAGAACATGAGAGGTCTCCCTTGATTTATCCAAGTCAAATCAAGCTGTCATTTTCACAAAAAGATCTACATGGAAAAATTTCTTCCCTTTTAGTTTTTAGCAACAAAAAATAAGTTTCAGGCGGACTGTGTCATTTTTTTAAGGCAGAATGAGAATGTCATATTTCATTTTCACTTTATAGCTGCATGAATTAGTCTTCCCTGTGCCAAGCAGAGGACCGGCTGGGGAAGCTGCACATTTGCAGAGGCAAGCTGGGACTTCAGAGCTGAGAAATGTCCCCAGCTGGAGTTGCAATTTAGAGTTTTAGTAGGACTTTTAACTCTCTCGGGACTTTTTTGCTGCAAAGCTTTTATATCCTGAACATCACCTGGGCTGGAATAATTTAATTAAGTATGAGAACCTAGAGGTACTTAATTTGATTCATTTGTATGAGGGCATAATTTTCCATATTGAATAATAATGTAGTTCATTTTTTCTCCTAATTATGCCATTTCAGTTTTATTATCTCTTATTTTATAAGCTGCCATTTACTTTCAGACATATTTATCTATGGTATTCCAATTCAAATTTGATGAAGTACCCTGTAAAAGGAGCTTTGCTTTACGGCTGCAGTTTCTGGCAAAGATAGACGTTGCTGTGGGTACACCTGGGCCCAGAGGAGCCCCAGGACACACAGACTTCTCTTCCCTTCCAGGTAGCTATAGATTTCACTGCGTCGAACGGCGATCCCCGGAACAGCTGCTCGCTGCACTACATCCACCCCTACCAGCCCAACGAGTACCTGAAAGCGTTGGTGGCTGTCGGGGAGATCTGCCAGGACTACGACAGGTAAATAACCACATTTGATGGCAGAGTTGTCTTTAGAGATGGCATTTCCAGTTGCCTGAACTGCTTAGTGGCCGTGGCTGTTCTCAGAATTAAATGTCTGGTTGCTTCCAGTGTTCTTCTGGCCTGCTGAACGCTCCAGTCTCTTCCTAGATAAGTAGTACCAGACAGCAATAGTGTGTGCACACAACACGGCTCTAAACAAACAAACAAATGTAAGTAATCGAGCCAAACATGCTCTGATTGCCTTACGTGATTCTGTTGCTTTCAAACACTGCTTCTATCAAATTAATTGCCCATTATTAATCTAATTACCAAGTGCGTTTCCTTCAGATGTTCTTTCTTTGTTGGTGAGGCACGGTATCTTACACAGGATCTTACACAATTACTCTTTCTAATCGTCATAGACTTCCACCCACCGCTTTGCCATGTGTAAATACCAGATCTCAAAAAAACCCAATGGTATTTCCACTCAAATTTGAATTCTAATTTCTGTATCAATTGTGGAGTGACTTAATAGCGTGGTTTGCATGTTACATGTCGCATATAGCAATTAGCCTGCTCAGAGGCACTGCCATTTGCATAGTAATGAAATATCTTCTTGAAGAATGGGGAAAATACTGCACTGATACAGTTGCTGTAAGAATTTGATGGTCAAACTTAGTCAATGAGTCTGAGAAAATTAATATTTTGTTATGATCAGATAATTCTTGATTGTCCAGTAATTTAATAATTACTAGCAATAATTCAGAGGATTAACACACTTTGAAATATGAGAGGAATAAAAAGGGCGAGTTTATGCACATAGATTTTTTTATTTTATCACTCACGGTGTATTTTTTTAAGGAAATGAAACAGTTAAGTGGCACAGGCCCTCCTGAACAGAGGTATTAATCCCAAATCAGGATTATTCTCTCAATATAGCATATTCCAATCAGTACAAAAAATAACGGCCGGTCATTTTTGAAATGAAATCATCAGCACCATTCAGTGCTATTGTGCTGCAGAAAATGCCTGTTGATGCTCATCAGCACCGCTACGGTTGCATGAGCTGCGCACTAGGGCTGAGTGAAAGGCAGAAGTTCTTTCCCAGGGAAATGTCACCTTTCTGGCATGTGTTTGACCCATACACGCTCTCGAGCTGTGACACCGCACATATATTCCCGTGGGCAAGTTGATTCAACATGGTCGGTGCTTTCTGAGCAAAATGCTGAGTGAGTGAGGACCTTTTCCTTGTACTTGCACATTTTGAATCCAGCAAACCAGAAATGAAAACTTGTAATTCCTCTAAAGAAAAGAAACCAGGCGGAGCAAACCGTCATGCAAAATAATCTACAGGTTCTATACAGGAGTTCTTTTTGTGTTTAGTTGCAGCCTTCAGACGTCTGAGCACATACTACTTAGAAAGCAAATCTTCTCTATGTACAATTTTAGAAAAAAGAGTTTCACATTCGGTGAAGATCCAAAATGTGGCACAGATCCATAAGTACTCCAGTGAGCCCAGTTGTGCTTCAAATATGGAGTAGGGGTTTTTTTCCAGGTTAAGATCAGCCAAAAGTGAGAGGAGAGGGACCTGCTGAACCTCAGGGCTGTTCAGACCCAGAGTCATCATTGGCACAGGGGCAGGTCTTCGCTAAGATTAAAATATGAGACCACAAAGATGGCAGGGCCCTTACCTTCTACAGCTTGTACCCATCATTTATCTCATAGGCAGAACTGGCTGCTTTCGGTCTAAACCAAGGAAAATGGGGTGATTTTCTTTGGGTCTCGGGACTGATATATTTAAATCAAATGAAAGCATAGCTGGAATAAAGTCAAATCTGTTGTTTGCAATGCTTTTTGCATTCTAATAGCACAGCTGTTGAATGCTAAGCACTTTTGCTACGCTCACAAAAAAGCAGGCTTTTGATATGTATTTGGAGCCTATGGCTATTGCTTCAAATCCTGCTGTAATTAGAAACATGCGAATTTATTTGTAATTTGGGAGGAACTGGATTGGCAAGTAATACACTCAAAATCCAGAATTTTCTTTTATATACCCTAGTTCTGTTGACCAAGCCAAATCTGCTCATAACCCAGGCTTTTGTACCTATCTGCCAAACATAATGTGTCCTTAAGTGATTAATGCTCCAAATGAAGCGCTGCCTCGCATCCCTTGGTGCAGCAGAATAATCCCTGCTCATCCAAAAGCCCATTTATCTGCATGGTTCAGAGATTCCTGAAACAGTTAAATTAACAGAATCGTAGAATGGTTTGGGTTGGAAGCACCGCGCTGCGTAGTTAGGCATGAAAGAATAAGATTCGTTCTTTCATCAGCAATATTCAGAGAATGAGAAATAGAGTTTGATTATTATCCTGATCATGGAAATGCTGCAGTCCTGTAGGAATGGGCCAATCTGATAAAGGGCCGGGAAATGGAAGAGCTGTTCACCTGCACCAAGGACTTAATTCCGTGTCTAGATGGTGGAATTGTTTCAGGCTGTGACAACGTTTGTCATAAGAGGGGAGATAAAGTTTGTACGTGGCTAAGCAACAGCAGCAGTGGATCTTAAAGGGAGGAGAAACATTCCATAGTTTTAAGGAATTAGGCTCTAAAATGTAGTTAGAAATACTGGAAAGGGGAAAACACATTAAAAACTTACTATTGAAAATAAGCAGACAGCTCCATGGAGAAGAGTTTAAGATAAATAACTCATGAATGTTTAAAGATGACCCCATGAAGCAATAAGTGAGAAATAGATACTTCCACTTAAACATTTTCACAAGCTTTCTTTTACATTAAGATTACATCATTGGCTTAATTTTACCTTGAAATTGAGCAAGTCTACTCCACCTTTTTGTAGCGCAGAGAAACAGACGAAAACAGTGAAAAATCATGGGGTACTGAAGTGTTTTAATATTAAAAGGACCTGCTTCTGTATCACTCCATATTTTTTCTTTTCCTCAGTAATTTCAGTACTGAGGTCTCTGGGTCAGAAATCAAATCAAGGGGTTTCTGGCGACCAGCAATATCAGCCTAGCCAGGATCCTGAAAGTCAGCTGGTCGCTACCGAATCTGCGCGTATTCCCTCTGCGTGTTTTGAACAGGGGGTTAGCGAGTGTGCTTGGGGAGGAGGACAGATATATCTGTGTAAATATGTACCTCTGTGCAACTAGAGTTTGACTCGTTTGTACAAATATATAGGTGGATATGATATATGGGTATTATATATACTTATGTGTGTACAATATGTATGGTTAACACTTGGCCATGCAGTAAAAAACATTGATTTCTCCTTTATGCAGTTTTCTAGCTTCCCCCTCTGCAGAGCAAAGCCATAAGTCACCGTAACAACAGGGCACACAGTTTATTAAAATGCCTGGTCCTTTGATCTTAATGATTTGTTTTACCGGTGCTGGAGTACAACCAGCCAGCCGTGAGCACAGCTCATCCTTCATTCCACAGCGATCGCTGTCTCTGGCACAGGCAAGAGCACCGGAAATAGCTTGTTTGTAAGGATAAATGCTGTTACACACACCCAGCGCTAAAGGCTGAAATCATTCCTGAATGATCTCACATTATTACAGGTTTTACTGATGATATTGTGAGTGAAGCCCATGGCAGGACTTGCAGATCTGCTCCTCAGTTTGAAATCTGATTTCTGCAGCTTTCCCTTCTCTTCTGCTTATTAAGAATCTCATTATGTTACATTAAATATTTATCTTTGCATTAAATCCTCTGTTCTGATTCAGCAAGACAGTGGTGCTTATTATCTAATCCCATTGAATTCGTTCTGACTCAAGCAAACACTGAAGAATTATGCAAAATATAGATGGCACTAAGATGGAGTTTTACTGAATTTGAACTTTATTGTTAATGTTTTGCCCCACACCCCAAGTCTCAGCGCCTCCCACATACCCGGATGATCTTTGTGATTAATTTTTCCATATGGTTTTATATTTGTGGACACATTCAGACTTCTTCACGGGTCTAACTAAAAGTGCTCACAAGCATGTGTGAGAATCAGCTTTTGTGCGGTCAGATCAGTACTCACACCTTGGGAAAGATAAAGGTTGGATGTATTTTATCAAATACTCTTTAGCATTTGCTATATTGGATATTTGTGGAACTTCCCATTCTTAATGGGCCATCCCCATTCTAATTTACACACTCATTATTCCATGTGTTTAACCACATAGTTTTGTAAAACGATGCCATAAAATTGGTCTTCATTTTGTATTCAGAATCTGTCTCAATTACTTTAAATCTCTATGTCTGTCTATTCACTTTCAAAGGTGCTGCAGATATTTTTGTTATTGCCAAGAGCCCTTGAAAGACATGGAAGATAAATCCTGCTTCCTGACACTAATGTCCTTTTTCATTTGGGTAAATAGCCTCCTTAACTCTAAATACCCAAGTAGCTCCTTAAAACTGACATTCGCAATGAGATCATGTGCTAGCAAATAAACTGCTTGTGTAAAACACACTTGTCTAGCAACCTCCCCAAGGGCCACTAATGAGCCAAGAGGACATTATTCCTGCAAAGTGCAGAAATTATTTATGTGTGGAGCTTTGTAAAATACTTCAGAGTGAAAATCTAAGAACTGGGCTACACTCCACAAAGGATTCGAAAGTCTTGAAGTCAGTCTGAGTTCCAGCATTAGTTTCTGCCATCAGTGAACTGCAGCAGGAGCTGTCTCGATGCAAAAATCCCTCTTTACAATTTCTTCTTCTGTATTTTAAGCCTGCGCAAGTGCGTTCCTACTGAAAACCGTATCCAAAACCTTCCTTCCCTCATGCAGTAAAGTGCTCTTGAAAATTAACACGGAAAAACCAAAAGGAGAAAATAAAAAGACTGGGCTTTCCAGTCCAGCACATCCCCTTCAGTGTAAAGCAAAGAAGGGAAAAACTACGTCAGATGAAAGCTCTGTCTGTCCCAGAAACACAGAACTGGCTTCGGCTGTGAGAGTGGTGTGACAGTAGTTCATTAAAACTGGGGCAAAAGAATCATGCCCAGAATAACTGGCACTATATGTGACACTAAATATTTCATGAAATCCCCATGTAGAGCTGTAGATGTTAAAATTTAATCTACCCATACAGATCAATAAATAAAAATATGCTTAATTATTAAGCATCTCTCTTTATCACTTTAATTACAGAAGCAATCTTTCTGGAGACTGTTAAGCAAAAAAACTGATTAGCATATCTAAACGAGTTTAAAAACCATGGGGGAAAAGACAAGAATCTTTTATTCAGCGCCTTAATAGGACCGAATTTGCATAGACATAGAACAGAAGAAAAATAGGAAAACACCTCTACAGAAAGACTTGCAGTTTATAAACATAAGGTCAGGTGTAGGTAAACTCATTCTGAAGTGTTTGGACAAGCCAGAACTAGAACTGCACTGGCCAAACAGAATCGCTAATACTTTTGTTGCCAAAATTGATTGAAAACTCTTGGATTTAACTGTTGAGGGCCTAGACTGGCACAATTACATAATATATACATACTTGTCTTTAGTATTTGCCTGTGCAGGACCTGTGTTTGCAGACTGCTGCCACACGGGTTTCTACAACCACCACTTTTTAATCCCAAGAATCAGTACAGGAGAATTAGTCTGGTACAACAGACTGTCTTGAGAAGGTGACTTGGTCACAGTTTCTTCTGCATATGACTTACATACATACATATGTGTGTATATATACAATAGCTCTTCCTTTTCTCTTACTAAGTTTTCATCTCTTACACTGCCTCCTCTTCCTGGAGCTCGGTTCCTGTGTCAGTGTCTCAGTCCTGAGCAGTCCCTTCCCAAACCACTGTTTCCTCCACGTGCTGCTCAGGGACCTCTGCTGCATTCTGTCAGCTGGTGGAGACATCAAAATCTGAACCTTCTGTATGGCCTTTCTGGGCAGGGTTTGTTGTTTCTCAGTTCAGCTTGAAATCTCCTCTGAGGAAGAGCTCTGCTCTGCTCAGTAGTTGACACTCCAGGTCTGTGCAGAGTGGGATTCCATTGGGATTTCTCTGTCAGCATTTATTTCTGAAGAGAGTGACGTGAAGTATAAAACCCTATCAACTTCATGTGAAATTGCACACTGTCTACTGCTGTAGGGACCAGACATCTGTACGAATAAGTATTAACAAGTAAATAAGCATCCATAAAGGAGATAGCGATTTATGTTGCCCTTGTCACTGAGCCAACTGATACTGACCTGGTGCATCTTTAGTCAATGCAACCATTTGCCAGAACCAGTTTCAGAAGTGTGAATTTCCTCCTGGCATTGCTAAGGTTGTAACTATTCCATTGTACTAGCATATAGCTGAGAAGCAAACTATTCCCATTTGGAAGCCCATCTGTGGGGTGAACGAACACCCTGTTCTGAATCTTATGCAAGTCTCCTCTGTTACAGCAAGTGGACACCTTCTGCCTCAGTCAACCTTAACAGGGTGTTTGTGGGTCAAACGGCTCTCCGTTTAAAGCCAGGCAATTCTCGTGGATGAGGTTCCATTTACTATCCCCTCCAAAGACTTGTGAAATTAGCCCTGATCAGAGATCCCAAACCAGCAGCTGAGCAGAGCGTAGCAGCCCGTGTCCTCCCGCGTATCCAGCGACGCCTGGCTGAGTGTTCAGTCATTCTACTTACAATTTTGCTCTAACTTGTTATGATAGTGTTCTTCATTTTGACTTAATGTCATTTTGATTTTGGTAAAATTGCATCAACGGCTCATTTGGCCACATTAAATCACAATATAATCTCTGTAATGGTTTTATCCTGCTCATCCTAGAAAGCTCATTTCTGTCTGGAGAGTATTTGATGAGAAGTTCCTCTCCCAGCACCTCCCGGCATGCACGTGCCAATGCAGCCCTGTATTCCCCTCTTCCCAGCATGCTCCTTAGGGATAGATAATTTCTGATAGGAAATGGTTGCAGAGGAGGGTCTCTGACCAACCCTTCCCACTTTAAATTGTAAAAAAAGGACAAAAATACGTGCATACGTAGCAGAGCTTGTGTTCCATGGTTGCTCAGTGCAGCACGCCCAGACACTGGAAAGCCACACTGGTGTTTCAGGAGGGTAGGGCCCCACCACCATTGGGTTTGGGGTTCTTCACCACATGCACTTTATGTGAGGCCATTCAGCTTGCTGCCTGCAGTGTCATCTTCAAGCCACGTTGAGCTCTAAACCTCTGAGCTTGCAGTCTGTGTGGGAACGACCTTGTCAGTGATGGTATGTCCAGTATGGACATATATGTCAGTTTTCCATATACGATCACACAGATACACCACTTCACTATAGAGTTAAGGTTTTGGAGGATACGGGGACATATGTGCAGCCCCTTAGAAGACACAGAGCTGTCTGGAAACAGCCTGGTTTGAGAAGTTAAATACAACTGGCTGTAGCCTCTTGCAGCATCCCCTTCCCTAGTTTATTCCCCAGTTATAGAGTCCCATTTCTTTGTCAAGATACGTTTTACTGAATTGGATCATTCATGTAGGTCTAAATCAGGTCATTGCAATTTGTCATCTTGCAGGGAAGATTGACATTTTGTCTCGCCTTCCTGAGTATGCCATTTTATTAGGCCATCCTTCTAGCAAGGGATACGTCTTGCTGCCATTTAATTTTGTTTAACCTACGCCACCCTCGAGCTCTGATGGCTTTTTTGTGTGTGTTTACTTTTTCCCAATCTAGTCGGAGTTCACTTGATATTTTTACCCTGCAGGGCTTCTTTTGCAATTCTACTAATATTAACAAGGGGAAGTTTAAATCCATTGTACGTGGATTTGGCTTTGTTAGATATTTCCTGAGTTGACACCTCTTGGTAGTTAGCCTCAGGGAGTTTGTATTGCCCAGCTTCATTCACTGCTTCCCGCACAGGTGAGACAGCCATTCCCTCATGTTCTTCCAACTCAGTAACAAGACAGTATCTGTTTCTGAGTATTCAGCAGATTGCGGCTCCCCTGAGGTGCCTAAGAGCTGTAATTAAAGATAGTGAGTGAATTTTAATGTCAGGATTTTGCACATGGTGGTGGAGCATCTCTGTTTGGGACAGACCAAACAGCGTAGCAGCCACAGGGCGATTCACCATCGACCGGCGTGCTCCCAGCGCTCTTGTGACCCTCATGTAGGACAGTCAGCCCCTTCGTGCTGCTCCGTTAACGGGGCTTTATGGACCAGATGCCACGCTTCGTTAGGTACGGCGCACGTTGGATTAAACGTTCAGTAACCTGGCCAAAACCAGAGATGATGTGGTTGTATCGACCCAGGCACCACGGCTCAGTGAAGAGGTGGTGACCACGCCACGGTCCCCCGGGGAAGATTAGAGGGAGAAAACCCTGCTGCTGCTGAAGTCCTGCTGAAGTCTTCTGACTCTGAGAGGGGTGGGTGAGAGCTGGACCACAGCCTGACTTCACCCCGTCCCGCAGGAGCTGTGCCAGGCTGCACGGGCTGAGGCGGGTGGGCTCTGCCCCTGTCCACCCACACGGTTTTATTTAGCCCTCTTCGATCATACAGATCGTGTCCTTTGTGAACGTAGCTCTGCTTGCAAAGCAGGAGCGGAAGATGCTTAAATATTTCAAATGATTTCTGTATTTTCTTTGGAACTGCTGCTAATCCCTGTAAGCTGTTGTGATTCAGAATTTACTGGCATCAAGCCCTTCTCAGATAACTCCTAAATAATACACTCAGGAACATGATTCATTCATACGCTTTCAAAAAGAAACACTTAATTCAGCTCATATTCTTCCAGTTTGCTCCCTGAACATGAAAGATTACAATTTTAATTGAGTTTAGAGATGGCTCTATACTGTTTGTGGCATTTGCTGTTTTCTCCTTATTCTTTTTCCTTTCCTCTCTTCTCTCCCTCTCTCTCTTCCCGGGCTCCCTCTTCCTTCTCCCTCTCCTCACAGTCACACTTTTTTCAATTACAGGTCTAACAGACACTCCCCTTTTATCTTGGCAATTTGAAATTTCTTTCTAACAGAGGAAAAATATCTGATTTCATCATGGGAAAAGTATGTAGAGCAGATCCACAGTTTATTCTTTTAAGATGGGAATTGAAAATGAAAGGCATAGTAATTGATTTTGCTGCATCCAGCCCAGTACTTTAAAAACATCTCCCTGGTGACTCTGATCTGGCCCAAAAGCAAAATTACAAGTGACAGCTTAATATCCAGGGATTCTAGTCAGGTATATTTCTTGCAAGGATTTCAAAGAGCTGTAAATTTAAGATTCTTGGTCGTTTGAAACTAAAAGTGCTCTCTTGGTGTCCCTTTGTCCCCCACCATGTTTCTTTCTTCTCCCCCGCTCTCTGCACCGTTGACACCTCTAGCGCTGCTCTTGCTCTAGCATCAAGCGAGCAGGTTTTTGTGCAGAGGCTCTCCCAGGTCGCTTCAGTAGCACCCATACAAATTGCTGCATTGACTTCAGGAGCTTAGAGGTGAGCACATCTACAGCTACACACCACAGGGCTTTCGTGAGCTCCAGGACCATGAGTCCCAACCAGCCTGTGTAAGTGGCTTGCTAGAAGTTCATCTTTGAGGAGTCGTCAATGGCATACAGAAATACTTTTTCACCCTGCGTTTACTCCATGCAATTAAGAACTTAGATTTTCAATTTAAATTTTACAAAGAAACTGATTTTCAGAGCACGTAGTCCTGGCAGCTCTTGTTTTCCCTTCTGAATGCAGGTATTGCCGCACTGGTGAATATCTAGCTCTATTTCCAGCAGCTTCCGAGGAAGTTGCAAAAGACTCCTATGTCTGACTAATTAATTTCACCCAGTAGAAGAGTTTTATCTGACTTTTCCTCCTTGTTACTAGGAATAGCAAATCCTTCTCAGAACACAGCTGAATGCCAGGTTCCAATGATACCACATCAGAGGGCACCAGCGGTTAACGAGACAAGATTTTGAAATGTTCTCTATTTTCTCTCCTTATCTTTGTTATAAATATATTTCTTACCTCCCAGTCACACTGGGTTTCCTAGTGAGACAGAAAAAAGGTATCATTATCTGTATTGCTTTCAGTGATTTACAAAACTCCGGAATTTCCTCCGCTGATGCCTTTTCCCGGCTGTGCAGGACAGCTCACTGCAGTCTCTCTCCCCTCTGCCTCTTGATCTGTCATTGCGCTTCCCCTGCTCCCGCTAGACAGCGTGGAGGATGGCTGACTAAAACTGAGCAGCGTTCCAAAAGGATAATACGGGATGTTTTCAGAATTTATTTCCTGCCACGCATTCTGTTGTAGTTGAGGTTTCTGAGGGACTTTTCTCTAACTGGTTGTATTTCTGTTCAGAAGCCTGCAGCCCTGCAGTGCTGACAGTCCCTTTCTGTGTGCATTCATTTACCAATCTGAGCCCTGAACCTAAACCCTCTCCCTGATTTTGCCTGATTTTGCTGCTCTGCTTTGTGCTGCCTGCTGCCGTGGTAGCCCTGGGTCTGGTAGAGCAGCTCTGTCTCGCCCCTGTACCACGCAGGATTGTCCGGGAAGCGCGAGAATCCTTGGCTGCCCTTCTGGGTCACTCCTCCCCGGCTGTAGTGCGGGAGGAGCAGGAGCAGCGCAGCAGGCTCCTTTTTCTCATGGCAAAGTGGATGAGAAGATGAGCGGGTTCCCTTGTAAAATAGCACTAAGCCATTAAACTGCATCCTTACTGAAGAGGGAGACCTTTACATCAGCCGAACACCCCGTTTGGGGTGATAGGAGGAGAAGTGTTGCTTACATTAACATTTTATTTTATTCTGAGAGCTGTCAGATACACATTTGGAGATGTGGTCAGGGAATAACGTGATTATCATTTTTATGCAAGGGATGTCATGAGTGACAATCAAAAGGTGCCCTTCTTACCTTAAAGATCAAGCTCTGGGAGCGCATGAAAGTTAATTCCTTGGTCCCAGCGGCTTGAATCAGAATAGCAGAGCTATGTACCTAAATTCTGGAAAACGAGGAGAGCAGCATGGAGCTATTCTGGGTGAGACAAGAGAAAGGACTATGCGTAGGGGTAGGCCCCAGAACATGCCTCCTCTCTAGAGTTCACATACTTCCCTCTGCCACACAGCCACGCGGAATCCCATCTTGAGGGTGTCCACCACCAGGCTTTGCTCTTTCACGAGGCAATGGCAGCAATAACTCACACTTGCTCGAAAAGAAGATTAGCCTTTCATAAAGGCAGGTGTCCTGGCTGTGGGGGTAAGGAATTCCGGGTGCAGAATCCCAGCTGGGGGGGATGTGGGAGCCTTGGCACCAGAAGGAGAACCCAGCCTGCTGGAGGTACCGTTCAGTGCTGCCTCTGAGCTGCTGCAGAGAAGGTGGAGCTGCAGATCCGAGAGTGCCGGCGCTTTTTACACTCAAGGAACATTTCAGTACAAATGTGGGCACTGTGTGGGGTTGGGCCTCTCCCGGGTTGCATAATTGCTGCCAACATCAGCTTTTTGGATCGCTTTATGGAACTTAGATGCTTTTGTTCCTCCTAAGTAAAATTCTTCTTTAGTCTTTGTTTGCTCTTGCCCAAAATCAATTAAGTTGCAGCTCCACAGGGTTTGATTTTCTAATCCAACCATGCTTAATCATTGATGTAAAACAAGATTTTTTCCTCCCCTCGGACTCTTTTCTAATGCCTTCTTATTTCTTGCCCTCGAAGTGTGTGCCTGAATTCTCTGCATCTATTTATAAGGGCTTCCCCGCTTCCAGGAGTGTTTAATCAAAGAGAAGGCAATCAGCAGGTGGTTAGCATCAAATGTCAGCAGCTACTTCGTTTCTGACATCTCTTGAAAAAAATGTTTCATTACCATGCAAATGATGTTAGTCTTCCTTTCCAAGATCCCTTGTCACACAGTGTAACATATGGCACACAGAATTGTGCTCCCAAGATTTATGCAGCAACTACATGCCGTAGCAGAATGACGACTGTGAGAGCTAAGCCATCAGACGACAGTCATCACTGTTTCCGCATGAGCTGGGGAATATTTCTCTGTCTCGGAGATATCTTGGTGCCTTTCACAGCCCATGCCAGAATAGCCCAACAGCTTCAAAGGCTGCTGGCATCTTTCCTGAGTACGTCTGGGAAGTGAGTTCTTCAGTTGATACTTGGAGCGGCAGTGTCTTGAAATGCACAAAGAACATTGAAGCTGCAGGTCTCTCTTTGGGATTTTTGAAAGTGCCAATAATGCTGGTAGGAATTCAGCTTCTCCGAGAGCCCCGAAAGGCTGTAAGCAGAGTAGGATAAACCTGCGAGGGGTTTGATTCATCAGAGCTCTAGAGCAAGTTCAGTGACTTCAGCCAGGCTTCAGGATGTATTTCAGGTCCGGCATATGTTTGGGTGAGCTGTTAACCCCCAGTGTGATCAAGTGCCTTGCTGACTCAGGGACGAGACATTCCTCACGACTTGTTGTTTTCCACTGTGCCATCTGGGAAGAGGCAGCTTGACAGCACGGGGGCTGTGTGAGACGTTACTGCGTTTCTGAAACGGTATTAACAGCCTCGGAGTTTCCGGGTCCTCTGAATCAGGAACTCTTGTCTCTACAGATCTAACTGGGGTGGAACAACCTCACTGTGGTGTTTGAAAGCAAACTGGCCATGCCACAGCATTTGCTAGGTCTTCAATCAACCCATGCCTAATTAAAATAATCTCATGTTTTACTGGAACCACTAAAGATGCAGGTGGAAAGTTTTACAGAACTTGCACATTTAGGGGTGTGAAATTGCCCCTTTTGGGTATTTTAGGAAGTCTGTTTTGCACCCGGGCAACTGTAAGAACCTCCATTTGCAAACACTTCTAATTAGGGAGTCACCTCTTCCCTACAGCCATTTTCTGAGCTGGGGAGCACATCTGTACTGATATGAAATAAACGTCATTACAGGCTGCTGGGACAACTCACGCTGCAGCCAGGTAGTGCGAGAGTGGGCAACACAGACCTGTCACTGCGTTTGTGGGAGAAGGGAGAGATACTGGATCCCTTGTTATTCTCCAGATGATTTTAACTTCCCCAAAATAGTAGGGCTTCACCTGAGAAATCTCCCATGTCACCCACCCACCTGGTCAGCACACAGCTCTCCTCCTCTGACCCAACACCCTTCCAGTCGGCCATGCAGCACTCAACCTAAATGCTTACGGAAAAACGGGTGTTTAACAAAATGCATTTCTCTGTGGCAACTCTTCTCTTTTTTTTATTCTTTTCCAGTGACAAAATGTTCCCAGCCTTTGGATTTGGAGCAAGGATACCTCCAGAATACAAAGTAGGTGCCTAAGAGACATTTTCTATTTTCCTTGGTTTATGAGGCACGAAATACGGAAGGAGCGGCTCAGCGCAGGGCAGGGGCCGGGAGCAGCAGCTCCTACTGCTCGCTTGCTTCCAGCTGGCTTTCTCACCCAGCGATGCCTCACCGAGACCAGAAGCTGAGGCTAGACTTAAAACAGCCATGTTACACCCAAAATATCTCATGGTATTGGCAAAGCTTTGTTAACGGATGCTAGTTGAGCACAAGGAGAACCGACTTTTTGAACAACACTTGCCAGGCATATTTTGAAGCTTTGCAAGCCTTGGTTTGACAGAAGCCGTTTTTGGAAGATGTGGTTCAGTGAGGGGCCCAGTGTCCACACTTTATGATGAAAAGCTTTAACATCTGGGTCCGTTAGCAGTGTTGTCAAACCCATGCCTTGGTTTCGTGCTGCCTTGAGCTCCTGCCAATGGCCTGGGACTGGTGCTGGAGGACCTGGCCATTTGGTGAGACGTGGCTTCCTCACGTCCTTGTACGTGCTACAAGAAAAGCGATGTTTGTTATGCCAACTGTTATTCCCCATGGAAGAATACACACCACACCCCCCCTTTTACATTAGCACTTCAGAACGATGTCAGCATCCACCTCTGCAGGCTCTCCAGGAATCTCTTGAGGTTGAACCCCTTTACAGACATGTTTTTATATGTGCTTTCTACAGAAGTTCCATTTCAAGAGCACACCACTCTGTTACACTGAGTTTATTTTTCCTCGTTTCAGCTCCAAATGAAACACTTCAGCTGTTAGCAGCATAAGGAATCTGTGGGAGTGAAGGAAGCAAGACATGCCATATATAACATTCCTCATCAGTCTAGAGATCTTTCATCTCATATTCAGTAATACGATCTTTTTTTCCCAAGGTCTGACAAATACATTGCTCTGCTCCTTGATCTAAGTAAACCTCTGAGAGCAATGTTCTCCTCTTGAGCTTCTATCACACAAAACTTGCAGAACACACTGGTTATTCCCCAGCAGTGTCTCCAACCCTCCACTTTCTTTTTTTTTCCTGCAATGAGAAGTATCTGAGAAGTCTGATCTAAAGTGAGAAGTACAGATAATATGGACTCAAACACTGCTGCAGAAGTGAAGAGGAGGAAACAAAGCTGAACCACACACACTAATTTCTTGGTAGGCAGAAGTGAAAGGAGCTGAAAACCTGCCCAGCAGCACAAAACTCACTGTTCCAGTGAGAGCTGGAATTGTGCCAGCTGTGGTCCTTGTGATTCCTGCACTTCCAGGAGCTCAAGGGCAAAAATATGTGCAAACCTGACACAAAAAAGAACCGATAGAAGAACCAACCGAGGGGAGAAGCTGAATTTGCCACCTTATCCACACAACTTGGATTTAGACAACTGGGCAGCACACTCAAAAATCAAGTACAAAGGAAAATAAATGGCCACAATTTGCCAAGCAGAAAAGTCTACAATGTGGCCTTAGCCAGAGACACAAGCTGTCCAGCTCCCAAACTACTTGATTAATGAGCATGCAGAAAATAATAGCTTTTGAGGAATGGTTCTTTAAATTTGTTAGTGTCTTCAGCTTTTGCAGGATACGCAGGCATTCCGTATTTAATTTTCGGACTGGCAGTGGCTTAATAGTGTCCAATTCATTCACAGATAAGTGCTCAACATTGTGCATCTCAGCACTTAATGCCTGTATGTGTCAATTGCTCATGCATTTTTGACAATCTCTCTTTGAATTAGTAAGAAAGCATTCCTAAGCATGCCTGAATTTGTCCAATTGTTTGCCAGGTAGCCCCAGTACCATCACCATGGAGATTTCTGGAAAGCTGGAGCTATTCGGGACAGCGAGGTTAATTTAAATGAATTGAACCGTCTAGAGAGGAAAAGAAAGGATCACTAATTTTCACAGTTTAGGCATCCATATTTACTGTTTGCCAAATGCACGAAAAATGTGGATTTCTGAGACAAAGCAGCTTTTTACTTAAAAAATGGAAGTTCAGTTAGAATAAAAGAGGTTTAAAATTGTGGAGGCCAAAATAGAATAACATGGTTCAATGCAACTTAAAATGCCTTTACATAGTCCAAAAGCTTTCCAGCAATTGCTTTATGATTTCATGGGGGTTTAGTATTTGACGGATTCCAAGGTAGGGTTTTTGGTTGTGTTTTGAGGCTTTTTGCATGACATGGCAAGTCTCAGATGTGTGTAGCTGGAGTGAGCTGTATAAACACCTTCATGAATCTGGGATGATATACCTGAGTTTAAATTGTGCAATCCGCCTGCTTAACTCTCAGCCATGCCCACTTTTTGCGAATAAATATATATATATATATATATACACATCATGCATTGCAAGACAGAAGCTGGGCTTTATTCGAGACAGTCTACGACAAACAGGAGAATTAAGAGACTGAGCTGAAGAGATTAGAAGGACTCAAGCCTTCTCAGTGCTCAAAGAAAGGAGCAAAAAGGAATCTGGAAAAAAAAATGCAGGCAAGAACAAACCTTAAAAGCAGAAAAGAGCATCTGAAGAAAGTTCCGGTCCCAACAGATGAGTGCTGTGGATGCAGATCTCTAAGTGACAGAGGAAGAGGGACTGTGGAACCTCAGGCTGACATTGGCTGCATTATTTGTGCATACAGAATTCCCAAGCCACTAAAGATATAATACTTTGTTTTATCAGGAAATCAGCAACCTTTTTATTCACAGTAATTTCCTTTAGAAAATAGCTGTGTAGTATTTTATTACAGATTGAAAGAGAAAATTCATTAAATTTGAGGAAAAACAAGCATCTTCAGGTTTTTCCTTATTAATTCCTTCCTCTAGCCTCATCAGCCTAGACCCCTTACATTTTTTACATTATCATTTCACAATGGGTCCAGGTGACTTCCCTGATCTCTTTGGAGAATAAATTATTTTCCCAGTACTCCCAGGGCCTTCAGATGAGGAACTGTTCACACACGTGAGTTCAGGATTCAGATGGGGGCTGAGCTTCTGCCGTCAGCGCTGTATCACAACCGGCTTCTCCCTCCTGCCATCCGAGATGCTGAGCTCGGGAGAGCTGGCATCTGAATCTCCTCCTCAGCAACAATGAGACAAGTTTGATTCCAGTTTTGTTGCTCGGTTCCTGTGGGGAGCTCCAGCCAGGACTGCATTTCACACTTAATGGCTGGAAGCTTTAAAGGTCTGTGGTTTGACACAAAAAGAATGCAAAGGGTGTTTAACCACAAGTCCCCTTGGAATAATTTTTCTGACTACAGTCTTCTTCTCTTCTTTCCATTTATCTGCAGGTCTCTCATGATTTTGCAATCAATTTCAATGAAGACAACCCCGAATGTGCAGGTAACACTCACATCCGGATTTTGGCTGTGTGCAAAACATGCTTGGGTTTTTTTATTGTATCCCCTGAGTATTATTCAAAGTGGTTTTTAAAGAAAGCAGCCAGGATTTTCAAAACCTAACAACAGACTCCAGGCCATCAAGCTTAGCTTAAGAAACCTTAGAAAGCACCACATGAAGTTCCTGAAAAGCAGGTCCCTGTGAAAGCACGCCAGCACGGACATTCAGCACTGCGCTTCCCAGACCACTCGCATTTCTGAAGACTAAAGCCGTGCCTTCTCGACACGTTCCAGATCTTCAGTTACATCAACATCAGAGGTTGTGCCGCTGAGAAAGGCAGGACATGCAGAAGCAGGCTGTGAGCCTCGGTGGTGAAAGATTCCCTCGGTTTAGAGCCAGCTCTTTGGCCAGCAGCAGCCGCAGCCGGCGATGGCCGGCACTGCGGGGCCAGGGCAGCAGCTCAGGACTGCTCTGGCAGAAGGCAGCCTGCTTTCGTGACAGCAAGTGCAGCAGGAGGCTGTTTTAATTAATGCTGCTGAGTTCTAGCAGCCATCACTAATCCTCAGCCCTCAGAGGCCAGGCTAGTGTTGCTGGATGTCCTGTACTGGTGAGCTCTGCAGTGACTGATGCTGTCTTCCTAGAATCTCCTGCCACATTTCATCAAAGAGAATAACAGGACATTAATCTCTAAGCAATCTAACAAGTAACCCCAGACTAACACTTGGTTGAGAATCTTGGTCAGAGGATCATTGCTGTCTAAAATCCAGAGGTTGTTCTTCTCCCTTATCCTTCTGCTACCACCCAAACCCTGAAATGGGGGTTCCAAAATGCTCTTCCTATTCAAATTTTCTAGCTGCTCCTTTCAGCCCTTCTCAGGCTTATTAGTGCCTTGCTTTCAGCGGAATATGTTCAGGCTGAGAATTAAGATGCTAAGAAATGAAGCAAGGAAAAGAAGAGAGGACAAGCAATTCAAGGGAAAGGGACATTAAAAGAATTCAGAGTTCATGCATCTTAAATGCCAGGGCTCTGTTTTTGGTTCACTGGGCATCCCTGCTTTGCTCTTGCGCTTGGGCTGTCGGGCTGCCCAGCCTCTGCAGGTCATGTGCTTGAAATGTAATTGGGCACAAGTCCTACAGCTGCTTGATGTGCTCACCCAGCTTTTTAAATTGCTTTTAAGGAGTTAAAAGAAGCAGAAATTATATGTATGCATCTAGAAGTGCTTGTAAGCTGGTGAGCCAGCTTGAAGTTGGGATTTTAGTCACACTGAGGATGTGGGGATGAGGTGGAGAATCAAAGCCACATCAAACGATAACATACTTATGCATGTAGTGTTCAAACATAGCTTTGTTCCCCGGTCGAAATGCAGGACATTTGTGACCTTCTGCTTACCTCCAAAAAAAGCCCTAGCAGGCCATGCAAAAAACACCTTTTTTATCCCCCCGTTGCTGCCTCTCTCGAGTTCAAGACTAATTCTTTTATCACACTGACACTGCATTAAAATGATTTGTGTTGACTGAAGAGGCTGTCACATCTATGCAGTGCCAGCAGCGGGTCAGAGGTGGAGCAGATGAACCCTCTGCACATAAAGAACTTGCTGTCCAGACCATACCATGCATGCAAAACAAATGTAAACATTTGCACTCCCAAAAATAAAGGAGTCCAAGAAAAGAAAGCTGCAAAGTAAGCCACTCACATATCCTATTGGATTGGGATATATAAGGACAGTCAACATTTCTCTAAGATATTTATCTGAGATAGTGAACATGAAGTTTTGTTTCTAGAACATTTCTTTCTAAGACGAAGGCAACTCTCTGACATGAACTGCGCAAAGTCCGCATGGAATGCAGGGAGGAAGGTTCAGCTTATACTATTTTAATGCATAAGAAAAACCCTGCACTGTATCTTGTCATCATCTTAAGGAAGATTTATGAGGCCTTCATGCAAAATCAGTTGGTATATGTCGTGAAATCCTTAGCAGGTTTAAAACTGCGAGTTAGCAGAAGGTCAGCTTTGCAATATGTAATGTAGTCACCGGAATTACCAAGGGAAATTTTGTAATGTTACTTTACATTTTAGCCGGGGATAGCTATAATTGGAGCGTGTTCTTTTGTCTGTGAGCACTGCAACGCAAAACCACGTTGGTAGCTATCCCTAAGTGAGCAGGCTGCGTTCTCCACCAAGTTTTTTAGAGCAGGTTTGGGTGTATCACTGTAAAATAATTACCTGCCCGTGATTTGTTAGCAACCCATACATCCTGTAAACATGGTCGAGTAAAATCTCACGAATGAACTAGTCTGAGCTGCAAACTGAAACTGGCTGAGGCTCTTACTGAAGTCATTTCATCCTCCAGCATCCTTTACAAAGCTCTCCAGTCTATTGTTTGCTTTCCTCATTTAGACCTCTAATCCTTTAGGTCTGGTAAGCTGGGAGTTCTGAATTTGTGGAGGCCAACGTGCATCACTTCAAGAAATCCTTCTCCTCCCTGACTGAAAACACCGATTTCCATTCTGTGATCTGTCATGTGTGTCAGCAGAAGCCTGTTCTCCCTGGTCTGGCTATATATCCTGAAATGAAAAAGCCAAAAATAGCTAGCTCTCCATCAAAACTTCTTGACTAAGGCTCATTTTCCTGTAGCCTGCAAAGCATCCTGCTGTTTCTTCCAAGATTTCACAGCTTTTGCTCATAGTCGAATTCAACCTGTCAGCAATTATGCAAATTCACCCTGAAAAATTATTTTCTTGGCACAGGGGAGTCAGGTGTTTGAAATGATGCTTGGATTCCTTGACAGCTCTAGGTTGTAAGTACTAAGGGCAAATTTGTTGGTGACTACCATGATAAACAGAAATAAATACTGATCTGAAGAGGAGGAGAGAGAAGTGTGGAAGCGTTTTTAATTTCTGTCTGCCCTTTTAGCGTGAATCTTATCTGGTGATCAGGAAGCGATCCCTTATACCTTGACCTGAGGAGGATGGAAGCTATGGCATTGCCAGCTGGTACCAGCTCAGTCCTTGCTAACTGTGTGATAATTTGAATTTATTCATGAAGAACCTGCCTTTTTATTTGTGTTTTAAACAAGCATGGTATTGGTGATGTGCTCCACATTGATTTGCCTTCTGTGTGGCTTCTCATGCCAGGAATACAAGGTGTTGTGGAGGCTTATCAGAGCTGCCTCCCCAAGCTGCAGCTGTATGGGCCAACAAACATCGCTCCCATCATCCAGAAGGTGGCAAAATCGGCGTCCGAGGAGACCAACACCAAGGAGGCTTCGGTAAGGGCATAATGCTGTGCTTGGCTTTCTTCTTGTCTTATGGTGGTTCTCTCGTAGGCCATCAAAAGAAGCCCTTTCCACGTGTGTGAGTCATGCCTTCACAGTCTCACTAGCGGCCGTCACAGACGGCAGCTTCAGTCTGTGTCAGCTGGCGCAGCGTACCTAGCCTTTATAGCTTTAACAGTCACAACCTTCAACTCTTCCCGTCTCCTGCTTTCAGAGCTGTTCTACAGTCACACACCCAGTTCTTCGCTGTGGAAACAGAAATGGCACCACTAACGTTACAAAACCGTAGGGGCCAAGCCCTAAAAGTGTTGATCATACCAGGAGATGAGTTCCCTACACAGACTCCCCAGTTTCAAGTCTCTTGCAGAGGCTGTACTAAAATTTTTTGTTCACCAGGGGGTTTTCCCAGGAATTCCTTTGGAAACTGTGGTGACACTGTTTTCAGTTTGCTCTTGCTGACATGGAGTATCAGGTGCCTTTTAGAGATCAGGAGACAAGTCTGTTAGCCTGCAGCTGATACAAAACCCACGACAGATTTCTTGGGCTACAAGACTTAAGCATAGATTGTGTTTTAAATGCGCGCCTTTGACGTGCGTGAGGCTTCACGCAGTGGCCCTGCCGTGGTGTGGTGCTTCTCCGGTGGGCAGCAGTGGGTCACCCTCCAGCTTGCAGGTGGCTGCACCCATCCCACCTGCCTGCCAGCAGAGCTCCTCTGCACGGTGCTGTCGTGACCTGCCAGACAGCTCTGCTGCAGGCTTGTAATGCTTCAGTGCCTTGTTCCCTCCTGCTTCCCACCGCTTCCCAAAGCGGGAAAAATAGAATAGCAAACTGTCAGCAGAAGCGATTGCATGGCAGATGGAAAATAGGGCCTGTGAGGATCTCAGGACCATTCCAGACTTCCCAGCCAAAGTCCTGACTCACACAGCCCTAGCAGCTGGAAACCCCCTTTCCACACTGTGCACCCCATGGCTCCCTCCAGCTCCTGGAAATGACCTGCACTAGAGCTGAAGTCCAAAAGAGGAGAGATCAGTGGCTGAGGAGGTTTGGGTGGGAAACACACTTAACCTTTGAGTCACTATAAAGGCTCTTTTCTATTTAAAACTGTCCGTGAGTGAGTTACCAGAAACGCTTTTATGCTGGAAAAGGGCAAGCAGCTTTGGAAGATTAACTAATGATGTAATTTTTCACTTCTTGTCCAACGACTTCAGCAATATTTCATCTTGCTGATTCTGACGGATGGCGTCATCACAGACATGGCTGACACCAGAGAGGCCATTGTCCACGCCTCTCACCTTCCCATGTCGGTCATCATCGTCGGGGTGGGGAATGCCGATTTTAGTGACATGCAGATGCTGGATGGTGACGATGGGATCCTGAGGTCTCCCAAGGGCGAGCCTGTGCTTCGAGACATTGTCCAGTTTGTGCCATTCAGGAACTTCAAACATGTAAGCTGACGTTTCCATCCATTCCACAGCAGGGTGAATGTAACACATACCGAATGGTTCCTGGGGCTGGGCCTAACTTTGGATGGGCAAGAAGTGCTTAGTGATGGCATTATTGTGTCAGAAATGGAGAAAAAAAGGGAATTCAGAATGAAATATGCTCCATTAGTGAGATGGTGAGGGTGGGAAAGGAAGAGATGGGGCAGAATCCACGTGCTTCTTGTGGTGCCACTCCTTACTTCCACTTTCTCCCTGATCTCACTTTGATTGCTCTCCCTGACTTCTTTTTCCCAGTGTCTCTTCTCCATTCACTTTGCATCTGTTCTGTTAGGATGACTGTATTCCGCTTTCCAGCCCTTCGTTTCCACAGGCAGCTGAAGTGGCTGTGAATTTGTACTCACAGCATTCCCCAGGAGGCTGTTTCCTTATTGAAATTTAGGTCCCAAAGTTCTCAAAGGCTGGACTACCAACCCACAGCATCCTGGTTGCCTCCAAACCCTTTCCCCAAATTCTGTGCAAGAACACAACCAAGAAAGGGGTGGGTGTTACGAGGAGCTTCCCCAGGGCCCTTTTCCTCCATGAGGAGGCATGGAATGGCCGCTGTGTTCCTCTGCACTGCCCTTCCCCTCTGCTTCTCCACCCTTCTCTCCCTTCCTTCCCCTCATTCCTTCTGTTGTATTTGAGCGCTTCCCCAAACTGTTTTTTTGCTCCTCTCGGAGTTTAGGAAAGATATCCTCAGTATTTGATTCAAAAATTTCTTTACCCTGCAGTGTGCCTGTCTCATTCTCCTCAAGAGGCTGCCCCCCCTCCATCCTCTCCCATCCGCTAGTGATCCTCAGATCTGGATGTGTCACACAGATGTTTTCACCTCTGGGTCAGTTTTTCTAGGCTTTTTGTTACCACAGGAGATTTTTTTTTTTCTGTTTGCTACTTTCAAAGTACCTTCCTTTTATTTTCCCCTTCTCAAGAGCTGGTCTTTTTTCTCACTCCAAAACACAGTTTTCTCCTGTTTGTCTTAGATCTCGATGCGCTTCTTACTTTCACGAGCTACTGAGGAGGAAGAGCAAGAAACTTGTTCCTCTTTTCCCTCTACCTTTTAAGTTAACAGTGTAAACTCACCTTGTGCTATTAGTGTGGGGACACCATAGCAAAGACAGCAGATCACTGAATCGTAGATCCACACATTTCTATGCTGACGGTGCCACTGGGTCACCTCCCTGCTGGAACAAACTATGAGCACAACCTGCTAATGGCTTGTGATCCTCCTTCCTCAGATAACCACGAGTGAGTAGTCTTGCGCTGGAGCCTACTGTAAAAGCGTAAAAGAGTTATTTGTGGGCTAGTGCTAGACCTGCTTCAATTCATGGAAAACACGTTTCTGCAAGGAGAGGGCAAAGCCAGCTGCATTTGTTATTTTTAGTTTCATTTTGTGATCTTAAAACAAAGCTGAGATCATCCTTGATTGAATAGATAAACACTGACAGTTGTGTTTCTGGGCACGGGATATATCGTGCCTCTGGTGTTAACTTGTGATGAGTCTCAGTGTGATTCTAATTGCTAACATCAGTCAAATGACAGGCATATATTCTAATACATATACTATCTTTAGCAGCTTTAGATTAACTTGCCCAGTACTGGGAGAGGATAGCAATCTTTAAAATTTATTGCTCTTGTTAAATAGTGATATTTTTCTCCCCCTTTCCCTCAGCAGCAGTGATAATATGGATACAGAGATAGATAATGTCTTTGCTGTATCAGGAAAGTCAATATATCTCACACAATTTGATATTTAGTCTATTTATTGTGATCTTTCAGCATTTCAACAAATGTCAGTGTAACGGGTGAGTGCCCACAACAATAGTCACTTCTGGCTGGATTTCTTTGTTGTCAAATCCCAAATAATCTCTCTCTCTGAACAAAGTGACATTCACAGCATCTTTGCTTATCCTCAGCACAAACAGAAGAGCATGCCTTTTGCATCAACTAGGGAAAGAGTTTTTCCTGGGAGAAAGGAGCATGATGTTGCCCTGGTTCTGCTGGACCAGGCTCCTGGACCAGCCGTGCTCTGCAGGCCAGTAGAACTTTGGGGTCAGCCCAGGGCAGCTGCCCCGAGCTGGCTCCAGGTGTATCCCATCCCATAAACATCACCCTTGGTATAAAGGGGGAAGTTTGCTGAGGGCAAAGGCTCCTACTCCTTTTCCTCCTGCTTCTCCCCATCCCTGGAGGGTCTTGCTCACCACCCTGCTCCTGAGGCTGCTTCCCTGTGTGTTGTGACTGCTGTACATTTGCTGGGCTGAGTATGACTTTATATACTCTATCTTGGCATTGGTGTTAGTTTGGCTGTTTCATTAAACCCGTTTTCATTTCAGTCTGTGGGTCTCTTCCCCTTTTCCTGATCCCCCTCGCTGCTGGGGAGGGGTTATGGAATGGTAGAGCAACTGTGATAGCTCAGCCCCAGATACGAGCTACACATAGACTGATGTTTTGATTGAAACTTATTTTTCCCTACAGAGAAATGTGGATTTAACACACGGGAGAGTTTTGTCAGATTAGTTCTGATCAAATACAAGAATTACCATAAATCAGCATACTCCATTTGACAGCTTTAAGTGAAAGATGTATTTAGTTAAAAATCACATCCCTTTTGTCAATGTACCTTGTGTTTAGTTTTGATGTTTAGGTTGTTCAACTTTTAAGCAGAAAAAAAGAAGGATCTTTTTCTGAAGATCTAAAAAGATCTGAAGGATCTTTTTAGAAAGACTACAAATCAAGTTGTATAAGGTTTACAGTTTTTCTGATAAATATTTATTTATGCCTAAATCCATATTACCTCTACTACTGATGGAAGGAGGAAAGAAAATGTTATTCATGAGCAATTATTTTTTGTCTTGCTGGAGCAGCAAACCAAAATTCATTTGAAGTCAGCCCAAGCAGTGTTTTTTTTTCATTGCTTCAATTTTCAGGTCAGCCTGGAACTCAAAATTTCATATCTATCCAAAGAGATTAAAAAAAATATCCCTCCAACAGCTGCCCCAGTGAGAAACCTGAAAGGAGGGAGAAGGAAGTTGTAAAAACAATCTATAGAGTGAATCTGTTTTATGAGTTTGGTTTCAGAGAAGGTTCTGGTCCTGCGCAGCGCCGACACAGGCATTTAACACGTTCCCACTCGTCACAGTTACTCCCACACCTAAAACCTCACACCCACTTCAACAGAACAGACCAAACAAAGGGAAAATATTTTCCCTGAACCCAAGTGAATTTCATTTCTCTGTAACTATCAGCGCTGCAGCAATGCGAGTGTCCTTCACCTGGTGCTGTAGAACAGCGATGCTCACAACCACTGAAGTGCAGTTGAAGAGAATCACCTGTCTCAGTCATATTCACAGTCCTGCTTTAAGAGCTGAGCCTTTAGGATGTGTGGTACATTTACCGTGCACAAACCAGGTGCCACAGGTAGATTTTATTCCGCTCTGCCTTGGGCTTAGCTGTAAAGGCAAGAATTGTGGCTCCATCACACCCGCATCACAAGCGAGCGTGGAAAGCACAGCTCTTGGCCACTGCAAGGAGTGATGTGTTGCGCTCTGCATGGCAATTAAAGATGAAGCCTGGTGAAGCTATAGAATTGAATAAAGAGTCATTTGTAACATGCACAATTATCAGCACAGGGAATTATTTCCTGCCGCTGGCTGATCTGATTGTTGTGTATCGGCCACCCGCTGAGAACTATTCATCTTGAGGTGTTTATTGCCAGGATGCTCTTCAAGCGTAGCAGGTAAAGGGTGGAGAAAACACTTCTGTAAACCACTGACGTACCATCTGTGTTAAAAAGCCAGTGAAGGTCGCCCTTACACAGCACTGCTGAACCGGGGCTGCCCTTCAGCTCACGAGTTACTGGGTCTGATTCTTACACAGACGCTGCTTTGCACCATCTGGTCTAGGAGGGAGAGTGCTACGCCACCACAAAAGCACGTAAGGTACCGGCAGCCCAATTTGTCAGGCAGGAAGGTCACCCCAGGTCTGGGATGTTCAGTTGCCCTGAACTTGAAATAGTCCAAACAGACCTGAAAAACATGGAGGGCACGTTGGGCCTTAGTGTACTGCAGGCAGCTACAGCTGCCAGCCCAAACTGCCTCATAAACCAAGTTCCCAGCAATGGTGCTGCTCACCTGGAGTCTTCTTTGCCTCCTGTTTCCACAGCACCCCTCCCACCTCCACCTGATGGGCGCCAAACCTGCGGCACGTGGGGCAGAGGGGCAGGTTAACGCTTGTGTTTTTCTCCCGTTTCCTGCAGGCATCCCCAGCTGCTCTAGCAAAAAGCGTTTTGGCTGAAGTTCCCAACCAAGTCGTGGACTATTACAATGGCAAAGGGATAAAACCAAAATGTATGTCAGAGTACGAGTCTTCCAGGACACTAGCTCCATGAACCGCCTGCACTCTTTTACAAAACTAGAAAAAAAAAAAAAGAAAAAAATGCTACTGTCTACAACTACTGTATTTAAAAATGAAACAAAAACAATAGCACGTTTTGGTGATTTTTAACTAAAATAACCATTTTTTTTGCATGTGTAGCCTAAAGGCTTAAATCTGTTAAGCGGTTGTATCGTTGAAAACTTTTTATGAGACAAAAAATCCAGAAAAAAAACGTGAACTCTTTACATTACAGCATGTCGCCTTGAAATAAAAAGTTATCTGTATCTGTTTTTTATACAGGTTTGTTGAAATTTTGCTATATTTCTTATCTTTACACTGTAAAGCATTTTGAAATATTTATTGAGAGTCGATAGCCAAAATGTCTTTGGTTTAATCTGCTATGAACTGAGAGATTTTTCAAAATGGCAGATGCATGAACTGTATTTTGCATGTTTAAAATAAAAACAACACAGTTTTTCAGTTGTTGTCTTTATTTCTCTCTGCCATGAGGCTGCCCGCTTTCAACCTCCACGATGCAGGGGAAGGGTAATAAAGTGCTTCAGGGGGTACCTGGCCCAAAGAATGGGCATTTCTAATGTCACAGATCACTTGTATATGATAGAACAACTTTTTTTTAAAAAAAAGGACACACAACAACAGATTGGCAGTGGATTGATCTTTTCCTTGAAATAGTTGAAGAAATTAGATCATTGTTATTCTTAGCGTTTGAATTTTGGCTTCTTCATTTGCTAAAAGACAACAGTGAAAGATGTGACTTGTTAGAAGTTAAGGATAGAATGTGACCCACAAATAGTTTGTGTGGGGTTGTCCAAAGCACATGGCTTTGGATGAGTTGTGCTCACGCTGAAGTGAGAACATTCTCCTTGCCACTTCCAGAAAAAGCTGTTTTGGGCCAGTGCTGACTTGCGGAAAATCTCACCTGTGAGCAAGGGGTATTGCTGCAGAATAGACGTATTTTTGAATGAGTTTGCAGGTAATGCAGAACTCTAGCTCCCTGATTCTCCTTTAGAAGTAACTTCCATGGGACCAGCTTTGATTGATGATGTGTTCCCACAAAGCGAAGGCTGTGGGACAGCCAAGATGCATGGGGCAGTCTCCCCAGCATACTCCGTTCTGCTTCATCTATATCCTGCAGCACAATCATTCACGCTTGCTCGTAAAGAGTCCTCCAGCTGATGGGATATTGAGCAGCAGCCAGTATTACTTGGACATAGATATAACCTGTCTGGAGGTGTCCCTGCTGGTCGGTCTCCAATCCACATTTCCATTTTGTGGCTGACTTCATTTGAGAGCTTCCCCAGCAGGCCGTACGTCTCCCCCTCTGTGGATGTATTTCAGCTGGAAGCTGCTGTGATTTCCCCTTATATTTCATACACCACCCTGACAACATATCTTAATTCTTATGTACAGCTTCTCTAGTTTTTTATTTCCATTTCCCCCCTTTTTTCCTTCCTACCCTGTTCTCAGAGCATTTTACAGTTGTTAAAAGCACACGACTGAAAAATCGATGCCTCCATGTTCTTAGCTCCTCCAGTCTCTTATTTTGCAACCTTGGCCAAGTTGTTTAACTTTTCTGCTCCTCAGGCTCCTCTTCTGTAAAATGAAGGTCACTGCCATGTATTCGTAAATATCTCACGATGGACTGGGAGAGTTTTAATATTTGAGAAGTGATTTGGGATCCTCAGAGGCACGATGGTGCTCGCACTGCGTTATGAGTATTGCTTTACCCTGGGGCATGGATTCCCCGTGGGGATGTAACGTACAGCTGAGGAGGGGTTAAGCCTTTTCTTTATTATTTGCCAGACTGAAGGGAAGTAGAAGAAAGCTTTCAGCAAGAAAAATTAGGAATCAGATAAATTGTTCTTCTGGTACATTTGATCTTTGGCTAAACTGGTTTTTGAAGTGTTTCGGGTTACATAGAATCGGGCAGCTACAGCTCTCCATTAGCAGGGGTGTTACAAGGTGCTTCTGTAATGTAGCAGCACATAAAATGCAGAGGTCGAGAGGCTGTTGTACGCTGAGCTCTATAAATCATCGCTCGTGTCCGTGGATGTAGGCGGTCTATAGGAGCGTCTCGAGAGAATCACAGTTGCTGCAGATCTTCCTGCTTACTTCACACAATCCAGATTAGAAATGTTGCCTACTTAAAAACAAATCATTGTCAGTAGTAACATAGACCAACAATTCTGTAGCAGCCCTCAAGGCATTTGAAAAGATACCTCCATGATACTGAAAAATCAATTGGAAATCTGCTCCGATCTCTACAGATCCCAGCCTGTAAAACAAACACGCACCGGTGGGGTGAGCTGGTGTAGGAGAATGTGCAGGAGACACGACTAGCCATATGCTACAGCTTTCTAATGAGGCTTTGGATGTTATATTCATTGCTCTGAGGTCCGTGGTGCAATAAGATAGTATGGGCTTTGTGCAGGGTAATATTACGAATATGAATATATCTTTGAAGTGGCATTTTTTTTTTCTCCTGTTTTAAATACTTAGGGCTTTAGCGAGGCCATTCTGCCTTTAGGCTGAGCTGCCATCAATTTCTCTCGTAGATCTTTTTAATGCAAATTTAAACTTCTACTGCCTTTTGATGGATCATTTTAAATTCTGAAAACTCCTTGAAAATAATTATATCATGTCCTTTTGAGGTAATTGATCTAAAATTTCCTTTCTGCCAGCTGCAATCCTGCCTTCCTTTTTGCTGCCTCAAATCTGATTCAAAACCCAAAAGTCCCAGAATACTCAAAGCTATCCATGATCCCTATTAGCCCAAAACACATTAACATTCATAATTCTTGAGCCAGATACTGAACTGAGTTGAATTTTTCAGTTGCATAGGGAAAAACAGGTCTACCATATTAAAAAAAAAAGTAATACACAGCTAATTGTTTATTAGCCCAAGGTAAAACTGACCCGTGTGAAGTTCTTACCATGGTAAGCAATGTAGTGTTCTATGGCATTTGATGAAAGAATCTACAGGTATGAGGTGCTGGGGCCTGAGCCATGGGCCCAGAATTAAAGTTGGCATATGGATTAATCTCACAACCAAACAGCATGTCTTGTAACAGAGACAGCAGAGGATTTTTCTCTGCTTGGAGAAGTACTGCAAGGATGTGAGAATGAGTGGTTAAGACTAAAACAGATGAAGAGATTCCTTTGGGTTCCTCCTCAGGCCCTGGACAGGCTTTGGGCAGAATCCAAGGAGGAAAACCACCTGCTTCTGAGGTTTTTGAAGGTCGTTTGTACGACTGGAGTTGTTTATTCAATGGTATAAAAGCTGGACCCGCTTGCAGCGACTTTGGAAGCCAACCTATGGGTGGATGCACTGGGTAGGACTTCCCCATCGCCAGAAAGGTTCCCTGAATCCTTGCTGCAACTGGGGCTCCTGAGCGACTGTGGGTCTGGTTGAGGGTAACATATTTGGCAATGTATCTCCCTCATAATCACCATAGTGATTTTTGTGTGACTCTGAGCGGATTTATTACCTTGCTCATTCCTTCTGCTGTTAACTACACGCTTGCATTTCTGTATCCTCTGGAATTAGACAGTAAAGTAAGTTTATGTCTTGTGTTGGTAGCTGTATCCTTTCTGCTGGCCCAGCTAATTGGCAAAACAAGGTATGAAAGGGAAACAAAATGAAGATATGAATCAAATTGCAGACATCTTGCTACAAAAAAAAAAAAAAATGTTTTCTATTGCATCATCACATTAAAAAGGAGAAAAGAAGCACAGCATTAGAACTTTTCTCTCCAAAACGTGTGCCCTTGTTGCTATTCCCGGGGACCCGGTGGGGTAAGCAGCACTGCAGGCTTGGCCCGGGGCTTGGAAACTGAGGGGTATCATGTGCCACGTTTCTCGGACGTTCTCTCCCCAGTACTGAAGAGCCCGTCAGCCCAGCAGCATGAGCAGCGGTGGGCCCCGGAGGCAAACAGGCCTGCGTGGAACCTGGCACCATGGCTGAGGTGTTGCTGTTCCTGGCACCAGGGGGAAAGGGGAAGGTGCAGTGGTCACAGCAGAGGAGATGGAGAGAGATGGGGAAAGGTTGAGAGACCTGGGGCTTTTTAGTGTGGAGAAGAGAAGACTGAGAGGGGATCTAATGAATGTGGATCAATAGATGAGGGCTGGGTGTCAACAAGAAAGGGGCAACCTCTTTTCACTTGTGCCCTGCGATAGGACAAGGGGCAATGGATGCAAGCCAGAGCACAGGAAGTTCCACCTCAACATGAGGAGGAACTTCTTGACTGTGAGGGTTCCAGAGCACTGGAACGGGCTCCCCAGAGAAGTTGTGGAGTCTCCTTCTCTGGAGACTTTCCAGACCCGTCTGGATGCGTTCCTGTGTGACCTGCCCTAGATTCTCTGGTCCTGCTTGGCAGGGGGGTTGGACTCGATGATCTCCAGAGGTCCCTTCCAACCCCTCACATTCTATGAGTCTATGACCAGCTTCAGAGGCTGCCTGAAGGTGCACTTCTGAACACGCCGCGCGTTTAATTCTCACAAGGACGGGAAGTAAACACCGGGGCGAGGAGCCTGTGAGAGCTGCTGCTGGTGCTCTGGGTCACTCCGGGCGTGCACAACCAAAGCGCTGCGGGGCCCGCGGCCCCGGGGCTGGCTAGCTGGCCACACGCCGCACACCCACCGCCACGCACGCGTAACGACGGCGCTGCCGGAGAAAGCCAGCGGGAACGCGGCGCGGGGCGGAACCTTCTTTCCGGGGCAG